>CAWUFW010013835.1:0-449700 GCA_963921515.1 Calotriton arnoldi | reverse complement strand
AGTTGTGTACTCACCAGGCTCTGGGATGTTTGTTAGTCCATATACGCTCACTGGTGGTAGGATGGCCCGCACCTTCTCCTCCCAGGGCCTGAGGTATACTGGTTTGGCAGGAGGGCCACTGCCGGTGTGCTGGCTCAGGAGGTAATCCTTCTTCAGTAGGTCCCTGACCCTCCTGCGCACATCATACCACCTGTTCTGGATGTCTTCCTTTGTGCGCAAACATGGTGATTGTGCGTTCACCCTGTCGACGATCCTCGCCCACATCTTGGTTTTCTGCGACATGGGGGTCTGTTGGACCAATGTGCCAAACAACTGTGGCTCTACCCTCAGGATCTCGTCTACCATGACTTCCAATTCACTATCTAGGAACTTTGGATTCTTCTTTAGGGGCATGGTGATGGGTGGTGGTGGTGATTGATGTGTGTGTGTGTGCAAGTGAGGGTGTGTAAGTGTAGGTTTTGCTGTGTGTGTGTGAGGGTGCTATTTGTTGCGGTGCTAATGGTGTGTGGCTTTTGTGTTGGATGAGCTGTGTGTGTGTCTGTGTGATGGTGTTCTCTGCTGGCAGGTCAGTGGAATTTGCAAAGGATCATAGTAGGGATTTGTGGCCTTTATGTAGGTGGAGTTGGGGGTGTGTCCTTGTTCCATTTTTTTCACCCCCTGTATTTATTGGCTTTGTCATTGCTTGTTTGGCCCTCTTTTTTTGTATTTTTTCATTTGTGATTATTGTGCATGTTGGAGTCGTTCTTCTGACCGAGTAGGACGTTGCAGTTATCTCGTGCGCGCCTCTCCGAGTCGTTCCCGCTGTGTTTCAGCTCGGTTTCATATGCGGCGTACGCGTCGGTCACGGTGTATTGTATTTGTTCGGCTGGGTTTTGTATGCGTGTCGGTCGTACGGCTTGGGCTCCGTGCGAATCGGTCTGCTTTTGCACCCTTTGCATCGTACTGCGCGGGTCGGAGTTCGCGGGTACGTTTCGTTCGGGTTTCTTCCTGGTGCGTGTCGGTCGGTTCGATTCGCGTGGTTTTCCGGCCGGATAGCTTGTTTCCGTCCGGGTCGGCCGTTCGCCTTGAGTTCCGTACGAGTCGGTCGTGATTCACATGCATTTCATCGTACTTCCCAGGTCGGGCAACGCCGGTACGTGTCGGTCGGACTATTATCCCGTACCGAGTCGGTCGGTATTTTTTCCGGCCCGAATCGGATTCGGCCCCTCCGTCTCTATACCATATTTGTAATAAGGACACTTGAAGCATTACAAATATTTTCATAATACAATTTGGTAGGGAAAATGGTAGGTAGAGAAGGGGAAAGTCCAAAACATGCAGGCCACACGGGTTGGTCAGAGAAAGGTGGAGGGGCATGAAAGGGGTAGTGGGAACTAACTAAACTAACAAAACATACCACATATACAAATTTAAAAGACCAAGGGCCTGATTTAGATCTTGGCGGATGGAATAGTCTGTCACAAACATGCCGGATATCCCGTCCGCCATATTACAAGTGCCATTGAATATAATAAACTTGTAATACGGCGACTGGAAGCCCTAAGTCTAAAGATTTTATGGCTAGTGGCCAAAGAATACACAAGCCCCTTGCTACTGAAGAAAAAAAATAGTAATGCATAGGCAAATTGTATGTGCGTAAGAGCCCTCCTTGCTATGAGCTTTTTTTGTTTGCTGGCCGTCCATGGTTTTTATGTTGATCTCCACGATGTTGTCAATGTCCACCTTCATTGGGATTCAAAGGATTCAGTCAATTGCAGCTAAGCTGGCTCTAAACAGGCAGCGTAGTTCCTCACTTTCTTTGGCCTTGAAAGATCTCCACTGGCTGCCGATCTGCCAGAGGATACAATTCAAATCCCTGTGCACCGTGTTCAGAGCATTGCACGGAATGGGCCCTAAACCCTTGCAGAGGAAATTTTTATGGTATGTTCCTGCGAGAGACCTTCGGTCAGCAAATGCACACTTAGCGAACATCCCAAGAATTAAGAAAATGAAGTCGGGGGTAGAGCATTCGGTGTAACAGCCGCTCGGCTGTGGAATGAACTCCCCTTAGATATTAGGCAAATTCAATCTTTGCCCCTATTTAGAAATCAGCTAAAAACCTGGCTGTTTCCCAGGTAGGGTATGGCTCCCAATAATGTTTTCCTGGGTAAGATGCTCACAGGCTCCAATGTTGATTTTGTCAGTCACAGCGCCAGGATACCCGTAGGGTGACAGTATGCGCTATATAAGAATTATTTACATTACATTACATTACCTTCATTGTAGAACTTGCATATGGGACATAGTTCCCTGTCACCTGATTAAGGGGAGCTACATGTCAAAAGTGGGAGGAGAGACTGAGACACTGGGGGGGATAGGACCAGAGGTGGGAGCCCCCAGAATCCTAGGAAATCCCAACAGCAGGGACACCCCAGTGCTGGGCAGCTGGCAGTGAATGCATGCCCTCCTGGAGAAGAATAACGGGGTTCAACCTGCTCAACACTCTTTTGCTGCTCTCCTGAAAGCAGACATAATAGCAGCCTGAAGTATAGAAAAAAGGGATCGACAGAATGCTAGAATTAATCTCAGCCACTGATAATTACTCGGGACGCATCCCAGTCCATCATTATTTTGTACGCCGTGCCTGCTCCAACAGGAGCAGTCCAGACCAAACTGCTGGGTCTGGTTCACACTTAACCAGAACACAATCAACCCAGGACCGGGGTCACCCTTTTATAAAGGTTCATACTTGGTACAGCTTGGTTCTATTGGAACAGAGTGCTGGGGACATGGCTCCTTTGAGGTTGATCTCCAGGTTGTTGTCAATGTCCACCTTCCCCGCAGAACTTGCATATGGGACATGACTCCCTGGCAGCTGATAAAAGGGAGGTGCATGTCCAAAGTGGGAGGAGAGATGGAGACACTGGGGCAGGTAATAGAAACAGAGGTGACAGTCCCCAGCATCCTGGGCGGTCCCAACAGCCCACCCTGGTACTGGCCAGCCGGCAGTGATTGCATGCACTCCAGGAGAGAAATAATGTGGTTCAACCTGTCCAACACTCCTTTGTGTCTCTCTTGAAAGCAGATGTAAATGCAGCCTGCCCAATGCAGAGGGCCTCCATCTTATCTGGGAACTTCTGCGGGTTGAACCACTTATGATAGAAGATTTATTTGAATAGCAGAGTGCTCATCTGAGGGTGGCTGATGGGGTTTGAAACCCTAGTAAGTTGAGGGATTGGAAGATTATTTTCCTTATATTGGTTGGGATTTGTGATGTAATAAGGTTTCTGATGGTTACAGGTGGAGCAGAGGACACTTAGGGAAGACTTGAAGTGTTGGATCCCTGTGACAAATGTTTTGGTCGCCGATATTGTATTAAGGGCGAGTGCGTTTTACACGGTATAAAAATACATTTTGGACAGTGGTTAGTTGAGTACATACAATAAGTACCTAACTCACGCCTACTGACAGGTAACTGTCTTATGTGCATTCTCTAGTATAATACACCTATCTCTCCAGACCGACAACACACTATATAACCCCCACTTATAATTGCATATCTATGGGCTATGTGAAAAATACTACAGAATCTAATTGCCCTCTTGCCACTTCCCTAATTCAGACAAAGTTTGATGGACCAAGGTCTTTCCCTATCTTCTGCTTACCGATGCCCCGACTTGCTTCCCCAGTCGATAATCTCGAGGTCTGCGCAAAGCCAGCAATGGACAAAACTGAGATGATTTACAGAGGGTTAATGCAGCTTTTAGATATTAAGTTGTATGCATATATAGACACATTTTTAGATTTTAAGTGTTATGCATATATACACAAATTGTATATGAAAAAATATCCTTCTGAATGTAGTAAGCTTCAAGGTAGGGCCCTAAGGCTGTTGAACATTGTCACCTGAAATTATCTGCAGCTTCAATTAGAAGAACCGTTTTACCCCATTTACACTGTCAAATGAAAAATCTTAATAAAAATGTTTTTTTTAAAAAAAATATGTACATAACTTACATAATGGCAGTGGTGTCTGTTAAATTTCTGTAATGCATCATGGGGTCATACACCCTGCCGAGAACATATGTGCCAATGTACAAACCTATTGGAGTCTTAAAACATGTATAATGGATTGTAGTGAGGTTTTAAGATTTGGAATACTTCTAATTAATGTATGCAATTAAACTTTGATTCGACTTGACTTCACTCTAAATTTCTGAGGTGGAGATGAAGGACTGTTTCTATTATATGTTTGTATTTTTACATAAATTTTACATCAAAGACCAATTGGCATCCACTTCAAAGTAACGTGACCAAGTTACATTCCAAATAAGACATCGAAGTCATAAGCCTTCCATGTGGCAGAATGTCATGAGTGCTGGTGTTGACACTCAAGTGCCGGTGCTGAGCACCGGAAACCACCTGCTCAAATTAAGCACTGAATGCAAGCCCCCCTCCCCCGATAGTGGCCCACCCCCAAAATCTATTGGTTCATTGTATCTTTACTATATCATCAACCCACTATTTATTTATTCAATAATGATTGTCAAATGTTCACATTTTAGAAATAAATTATATATTTTTAAAAATATTGCTTACCTTGACTACAGCAAGAGAGATGAGAATACTTTATCTGGTCAAACAGATAAACTTGGTGATCCTGTATGTGAGATCTTGGCAGTGCATTGGTAGTCACGCTCCAGTTGTTGAATTTTTCTTTGTTTGCAAGTATAACACCCCCTCTCCCACCCCACCTCCGGCTGAAGGGGCCTTTTTCAGTAGTCTGCAGAAAAAGAAGTGTTACTCAAACTGTCCTGGATTAAAGAGGAGAGTGAAACATGATAACCCTTCCTGTCAAGTTGGTTTAAAAGGATCCAGATTAGCTACCTCTTCCTGGTGTCATCCTGTCCACATTTCTGACTCACCTCTGAAATTCAGAGCTAGGCCTCCGCCCACACTATTTCATCCAAAGTAGCCTCAAGTTCACTGCTCTGAGCAGTGGCGTAAGGCAAAATGATGCGGCCCCCCCAGCCGAATGTAATGAGGGGCTCCTGAGTCTACCATATCATACAGACATTTATTCGCCTTGGGTTGAATGGAGACCCCCCCCCGTGCCTCCAGGGCTGCAGGGGCATGTGTTAAGCCCCTGGCTCTCTGGCTCATCTTCCTTGCAACAAAACGGATTAGGGTTTGGGATACTCTACACAAGAGCCTGCAGCATGGGTTGGTCCTTAGTGTTAGAGATGTATTCTGCATGTGATGAGAGACATGTTGCTCTCCCTAGATATTGCGCATGTATGTCCCGTTGGAGGATATTCCACCTAGGAAGACTGCCGCTAAATGATCTTTTTCTCACCGCTGGTATGGTGTGGAGGAACGGCTTTTCTTCCACCACCATGGGGGCACAAATCTTTAAATTTTGTAACAATTGTCCACAACACCCACCTTGGTGTATATGGACCTGCCTCTGTGGGTGTTTTGTTCCCTGGCTTGTTGGGCCATCTTGGCGGTCCTTTGATGAGCAGAACTGGTCTACCAATAACTTATGGTTGTTCTATCTCGCAGAACCTGTGAAAACTCCAAACGTGATTTGCGGTCAGCCACTGTTCTGAGTGAGGTGGTGTCTACATGTTGTCAGTGGCAAAGCAGACCATCTGCCATACTCTATATTAGGCCCTAAATCTCCAACCATTTTCTGAGTGGTTCAATGCCATCAAAAGTATTATGACTACCCAAAACTTGCAAGTTTGTGGGCATTCACCATGTTTTGGAGGCTTCTCCGCCCTGGAACGCCCACAACTTGCTTTTATGAACAGACTTACATGTAAAATTCCTTAATACTGGCGTAATATAAGTGAGTAAAATGTAAATCCATTTACTAGGGCAAGAAAAACCTACAGGATTTTGACCTCATAAATAATGCTATTTTCACACCTATGTCACAGTGTGCACATATCTTTTAGAATTGGACCCAAAGAAATATTTCCTCTGTAACAAGGGATGCTTCTGACACGGTGTTAAAAGTTCATCCGGAAATGACATTTATTCCTAAAAATAATCTCACATTGTGTTATAGCAATTGGGTGAATATTTCCTCCTCTCTAACGGTCTGGGGTGTAAATAATCAGGCTCAGTGTTGAGTCTGAGATAACAGTGTAAGAGGAGATGGATAAATGTTCCTCCCTGGAAAGGGAAAAAGGATAGCCCAATTAAGTCAAGCCGGTTCTAAAGCAGGAACTTCCCTGCATTTCACCAAGTGGGTAGCTTGCATAAGCACTGTAATTATTTCAAGTCAATTAAGCAAACACATAATAAGTACATGTAATGCCTGAGGGGAAGTGCGTTGAAGAGGGGAACATGGACGTCTATTAGTGGTAACAGCTGCTACCACCAGCTTGCTCTTTAGCACCCGAGCCATCCAGGGCGGAAAAGGATGTGGAAGGAAAATAAAGTGAGCAGGGCTCTGAACCTGGCTCTTGTCAGCAGCCCCTCCAGCAGACAGTAGAGGGCTATTGGAGGCTCTGAGTGAAGAAGGGGCCCTGACTGAAATGCAGTGACGTCTTCAGGGCGCTCAGAGGAGCGCCATTTTCATGTCAGGCAGAGGCGAGACGAGGAGCAGCCTGCAGGGATCTTTGTGTGCGCATCATTTTTCAGAAGTTCGTAATAATGCCAAGATAAATATGGTGGCTAATGCATTTAATAGAGAGACCTGTGACTTGTCCAGTCACAGTTTTGACTCATCATAAAGTAGCATAAAGGGCTAATGTTCCTGCTGAAAAGCACAACCTGGCACATACAAATCTCAGATTTGTATTTCATTTAGATAACTCAGGGCCAGATGTACAAAGACTTACTCCAGTCGCAAAGGGTCCGATTCACAGAATCGGGATGTTTGCTACCAGAAAAAGGCTTTTTTAAATGTGCAAAATGAGATTTGGTGACTTGTTACCAAATTGTATTTTGCATTTGCAATTCAAAATTTGTATGAGGAGTGTTTAGGGCGTCCCTTCCAAATACCAAATCGGTATGATATTTATTACTGTTGTGCGACTGAATTCCAGTCGCAAAACAGTAATACTATTCGCAAATGAGAAGGGGTCCCAAGGGGTCCCAAGGGACCCCTTCCGCTTTGAGAATGTTTCTAAAAGCATTTTTTAAGGGCAGGCAGTGGTCCAACAAACCATTGTCCACTCTTGAAAAATTAAAAGTAAAATTTACTTTTTTTTTGTTTTTTTTAAACGCTTCCCTGCATTTAAAAAAAAAGATTGCTTTATTTAAAAGCAATGACAGACATGGTGGTCTGCTGTCCCCAGCAGGCCACTACTCCTGTAATTTTAGCGAATCCCAATGGGTCGCAAACCAAAACCCACCTCATTAATATTCATGTGGTAAGTCTATTTGCAACCCACTGGAAATAGCAAATGAAACTCAAAAGAGTTTCATACATTTGAAATAGCAAATTCCTAATTGCGATTCGCAGGAAATCACAATCAGGAACTCGCTATTTCAAAGTTTTGCACATGTGGCCCTCAGTGTGTTTTACTGCTTTTGTCATAGACATCCTTTTCTTAATTGCAGCACAGTGAGTTAAGAACTGCATCAAAGAGCTGCACAAAAATTGTAGGGTATACAGAACCTTATCTTTTTTCCTCAGACTCTCGTTATTCTCAGGTTCTTAAAAAGGGTTACTTTTGATAGTAAGACATTCTTATTAGCATAGATAAACCCAACCACTGTGTTAAGTTTTAAATCCTGAGTTTGTGTGGAAGATTTACTAACAATTTGCCCTAGGTTCGCATCACTTTTGTAAACCAAATCCAGCGCAAAGTGTTGTTTTGGGTTTTACTTTCCAATGCAATCTTGATTTGCATTGGAAAGTAGTCCTCAAAATATTGCAAAGTTGTGTTATGCGCTACTTTGCACTATTTTGCATAAAGGGGGCATACGTTGGGTGGTACATGTGTGTTCCCATGCAACCACCAATGGATTTTTATGCTAATTCCCATCTACAATTATTGGTAGAATAGGATTTGCGTGTAAAATTATGCCTCCTCAAAGCAGGCATAACGTTTGAGAAAAGTTTAATTTTCTCCAAACTTCTCCAACTTTGCATCTATACTGCACTGTACAGCACACAAAGTGAATAAAGTGTTAGTATTTTGTACTGGAAGGAACTCTTCCAGTACAAAACCTATGCTTGTTATCACACAAACACACAGACACACACACATGCACACACACACACACTCTTGTACAATGGTGCAAGGGATGTGTGCACTTGTGTGTCTGCACTAGGGAAGAGAGAGCACCAGTGCCATATATTAGTAGATATGGAGCTGTGGTGCTCTCTCCCTTTGATGCAACACAGCACAACAACTTTGGTTACTGTGCTGTGTTGAGTGAAAACTTGGTAAATCTGCCCCTTTCATTAGGTTTCGCCTGCACAGCGCTTGTGCTGTGCTTGTGAAAGCTATTGTATTTAATATACATCGTAAAAGGAGCTTACATCCTGCCCCTTGCTTTCCTTGCTTTTCATTGGTTCCTGTGCTTGCCACTTACATTTGCTCCATTTCTATTGGCTGTAGCATACTGTGTTTCGTGTTGTACCTCTGTTTCCCCTATGTGTTTGTCTTATCAGTTTCCCGGGGACCGAGTAATGTTTCCATCTGCTTTTGTGGAACTATTTTTTAAGGTTTCGCATGCACAGCGCTTAAAGTGATGGCATTTCTGTTTGAAGGCTTCTGTTTCACTTGCGCTGTAAATTAAATTTCTTACACGAGGCTCACTTCGCCACTGCACCTTGCAAGCCCCCCCTCAATGCGGCCCCCCTCTCATAGGATCTGTGGTCTACTGTTGTGCTGTGCTTGTTTAATGCTACACAAAGAGAATGGACTTAGATGAACTGCTGCGAAACACATTTAGAAGATTGTCACTTTGATTCTAAGTTTTATTAGTTACTTGTTATCTCAATTTTATATTATCGTATCTGAAGCTGATTAATTTGCACTGACCAATATAACAAGACGTTCATTTAACTATGGCCGACACAGAGCACACCATTTAACCACATAGACAACGAAAAGTCATATGTTTATGTTCATCACTACGGGTGCGTTTATATGTGGCAGAAATAATATGGCGTGCATGGAGTATGCCAGACAAGTGAGGCAGTGTTGTTCTGAGCGAGCCAGTAAGCCCAACGCAACTTTCAGAATCATGATGCTTCGGTGCTTTTAAAAATGGCACGTGATTAATGCATGACGTTTTGTGGGATTATGAGATCCAATCGTTTTGTGTACTACAAACAGAGATTGCCCTTAACACTCACAACGTTTACAAATGCTTGCAACACTCACAACGTGTAAAAATGCCTGCTCACGGACATACGTTACTTTTGTATACCGGTCACCACATCAAAAGTTAGCATAATATGAGAACCAAGCTCTTTGATCAATAGCGTACAGTATTTTAACAGACACAATTGGTGATTGAAAACGTTATATGGTTGACAGATACTCTTTTAAGTACATGAGAATGATTTAGACTTCACCTATAGATGTGACTCGCATTGTTCATGACCTGCAATAACACTACACATGATACATTCTTTTAGGTTTATCCTAGTGGTTCACCGCATAGGAGACTATGAGCAACGATTCATGCTTGTTTTTTTTTTCACCCTGCTCTCTCTGCTTGTAATTGCTCACTGGTGCTTCTCTGCCTCTCCCTGTCCTGCTCACCATTATTCATATTTTAACTTTTTTTCCCCCAAGGCCCCAGCAGCTGCTCGTTTATGTTTTGGCACTCCCACACACTTTATTTTCAAAGTGTAACTTGCAATTGTAAAATGACGGTCATGTTGGAGTGGTAATTACAAACTACAGAATAACATTGAATAAGCATTTCAAAATGGCACTCATCCAGAGAGTGAGCTCAGCCCCAGCACTCTTAGTTTTACACATTCCATGTTTCTGACTGGGGAGTACATTTTCTCAAGCAGCATCCTTCTGCTAGAAAGATCATCTACAGGGGTTTATTTCTTGCCTCAATTGTATGTGGAGGTGTTTTCCTCTCTGTTTTATGCCTGCCCAGTTGATAAATATACAGTGCTGTATAGTGCTGTGCATTGAACATTTTCCTAGACTGTTATCATTACCCAATCGGACAGGGAACTCTTTTGCTTCAAGGGATGAAAGGCCAAGTCCCATTATTTCAGAAATAAAGTGTGTAACTTGAAGAAAACACACACAGTACAAAACTTAACTCGCAGAGTTATCTTTATCACGTCTTGTCTCAAGCATACCGAATGGTGTAAACTGTCCAGCGTTTGTAAATTGCATTGAATGCATCCTTTGGGCCTCTTTCAAGATACTCCCAATTTTTAGCAGATATCGGAACTTGCAGGATAAATGTACTCGCCCAGGATCACACAATCTGGTCAAGAAGGGAAGCCAGGATTAAAAGCCAGGTTTCCTGGTGCCACAATCAGTGGTCGAAGTGGTCTGGATTGGTGTGGCACGTCGTGCTCATACTTTGTTAATTTAAGGAAAACAGTTCCCCTACTTTCTGTGATATGACAACCGTCCTGAGACGGTTAGTTCCGAGATCAGAAATGCTTCAGCTGAAGTGTAGGGCAGGGAGTCTCATGTGCTATGAAACCGAGGGAGAGGCTGACAGCTAAACAAGCCTTCTTACCAGAGTATCTGCTTTCCTGAAAGAACTGTAAATGTGTGCAACTGGTCAATCTGTAAATGTAAAAGGAGCTCTGAAGCCAGTATTGGCTTTGATTGAGGGAATCACTTGACACTTCCTGATGACCCAGATTTTGGGCCTGATTCTGATGCGGGTTGGAAAGCTTCCCGACCGAATCGGTTTGGAAATGGTTTCCGACCCACTCGGATCGGGAGAGTCCGACCGACGGAGTACGATGCATCCGGATGCTTCCAGATACGATTTGGTTGGACTCCCATTGACTTAAATGGGAGCATATGTTCCTAACCGCATCATAATTGGGCCCTGGGTCGGAAAGACATGTTCCCGATCCGATTTGGAAGGAGCAAATGCCATTAGGAGGCCTTCCTAACCGCATCAGAATCAGGCCCTCAGTCGGGAAGCTTTTCCAACCCGCATCAGAATCGGGCCCTTATTCTTTATGAGAGATATTGGAAAGGAGTTACCAGCTGAGCGGTGAAGTGTGTGCTTTTTAAAGGGGCGTAACACAGGCCCCTGCGTTGCAGGTGCCTGTGTTAGCCCCTAACTATTCTCCACTGCTTCAACCAGGATTCAATTCAGTGGCTGTCTAGTTACAGACACAGACCTCTGCAGTGCATTAAATAATAGAGGTTTCATAAAGTACAATAGCGCATTTCCCAATGATTAACTTAACTTGCATTTATTTTACATTTAAGCTGTGTTATTTTGTATGGACATGCCTGAAGATAAAAGACGGAGAAAAGTTACAGCAGATTTTGTTTTTTAGCCGTGCTTTTCACCCCACTGCTACGCTTTCTTTTTTTTAATGCACTTCGACCGCTGGTCACAATGGACTGTTTATCCACAAGAACAACCACATTGTACCCTTCGTGCCAGTTGGATTGCACCCAGTTTCAGATGTGGAGAAATACAATCTTCTGTTTTTTCTTCTGATTGCAAAAGCCAAATTTAAAATGATGTGGCTGAAGATGCTTCAAAAATCGACAATGGTAATTCATCATGAAATTGTGCATGGCTTCCTGTTGCTTTCTATTTGCGTTTTCACGGTGAGTCCAGACTATTTGGCCCAGTTCGTAAAAAATGGAGACGAACGGTGCAAAGTTCAATACAAAATATATCTGTATACTGTTAAAAATGTCCTCTGCTGGCAGTTGCCCCTGATGTATAATTGATTAACTCCACCACATAGGTTTTTGGACAAAAGGCTAGTGAGAAACGACTGCAAAGCTGGCTTGCTCCATCACCAGTGAAAACTAGTCAGGAGCAGAAGAGAGCTTTTTGAAGAGGTGGCTCGTTCACACCAGTAAAGTGGTTAACAAGCTGGTAACATGAGGCCTATACTAGCAACGAGCTCTAAACTGCCCCACCTTAACCTCTATACACGGCTTTCCCCAGGGCTCGAGTTGGGGGTACACGCGGGTGGACGGCGTCCACCCACTCTTTTCACAGGGTGGACGCCATCCACCCTGCCAAGAAGTTGAGCCCCACTCTAAAATATGCTGAACACGTCCCGGTGTAATTTTGAGACAGCGGGATACATTCAGCAGCGCCTGCTCGTTATCTGCTTTCCTTCTGAGCAGCAACATGGGGTTGTCATTTGCGACTCCAGCTGGGCCATAACAAAGACCGAACTTAAGGGCCCATTTGGCCTTCTTTTGTTCGAGTATCCAGGCTGGGGCCTGCCTGTAGCCTCACACCTAGATGTAAATGCAGAGGAAGGGAAACAAAAGCAGCAGCTTGTTAACACAACAAACGCGCATAAGAGAGGCACGATTTTGACTTTGTTGGGACCCCCATATATAATAGATATTCATGCACTGTAAGAATGTCAGATGTGTTACTCTGTCCCAGTGCAAAATAACAATTTAAATACCAGTATTTTTTATTTGTTTTACAGCGATATTCATCCCAATATAGGGTGTCAGATCACATTACAGCAAACATACACATTATATTGACAATAAATCACACAAGTTTGTAAATCATTGCACAGGATGTGTTACATAAGATAGTGAGGGTTACTGGGTGTAGGAGTCACATATCATCTTTCAGAGCTCACTCTGCTTTACTAGAAGGATTCAATGCAACTGCGTGTAACAAAAGGATCTCTGTGTTCAAAAGCAGTAACCCACTTACCTATCTACATAAAATAAAATCTGCCATCTGCATGTTACATGATGTGCTTTGCAGGAGGTGCATTAACACTGTATGCTACTTTAAGTCAAAACTAGGACTAGACAAAAACAGATCTTTCCATCAAATGTGTTAACCACCAGGCAGCTAAAGCGATCACATCTACATGGAAATGTGCTGCACATGGAATATTACGCCTGGTTAGGCTGGCAGCAGAGTTAGTTTGTCAATCCTTGGGTAAAGGAACCTGTCACACGCAGTGATGTCACTTCCTGTGATGTCACTTCCTGCAATGCCACGCGCCGTGATGTTACTTCCTGTGACACTACTTAACTTGGAGAGTCCCCCTACTTCTTTTTTTAGGACTTGTGGCCTGGTTTTCCCTCAATGAGCACATCCTTAATGACCTGAAAGTTACCCGACTTTTGCAAAGCCAATAGGTCTGGCTTCATTCTTGAGTTCGTAATGTAACGTCGGGACTGCATGGTTTCTTATTTCCTACTAGGCTAGGTTTCTTTCTGCTTCAGTTGGAGGTTTTGAAGGGCAAGCTTTCAAGCCTTCTGTTGTCCTAAATATTTTCACTGGTCACTAGTGACGTGCTGTGTACTTGATAATTTAAGTCGATTACAGGAGCCTTAGCTTGACTTGTAATCCTTTTGGAAATGGATGCACAAAATAAGTGAGCCGCCTTACCAGGTAAGTACTCCGGTCTCTTCTGCTGGGTTTTTGTATAGCAGCAATTAATTGCTGTTTAGCCATTCTAAATTCTTACATATATATTGGCATTGGCATCAAAATGATACAGTATCATACCCCATTCCATGACAGGCCTGTCAGGATTGACAAGCTTCTCACTTGTAAAATGGAATTTTCAGATTATGTTCTTGAATGTACATGTAAGTTACATTATATTGGGAGCACCATATTACAAGTAGATAAACGAATACTGCAACATATAAGAGCTAAACTCTGATCTTACCTACCAAGTAGCCCATCACTTTAAACAACATCACAACAACAACCTTAGTCACCTCAGGTACTATGTGGTTGATACAGTACCCAAATTAAGGAGAGGCGTGAACCGAGAATCAATGTTAAGACAGTTAGAGACAAGGTATGTACTCAATTTAGACACTAAGGGGCTGATTACAATGGCGGGCGGACTTAGTCCGCCCGCCATCGTAGCAGTGTTTGGGACCGTCCACCACACATGCGGCGGTCCCGCCTACCCGAATAGGATGGGACCGCCACCGCTGCGGTCAGATTCCGCACCGTGAACATTGCGGCGGTGGCTGCTGACGGCAGCACTGCCGCGATGTCGAAAAGAGCATGTTGTGCAATGCACTGCACTACGTGGCAGGCACTACACTGTGCCTGCCACATGGTGCAGTGAAATGTCAGTGCACCCACACCTCCCCCCACCACAGGGGGGGCCCGCATGGGCCCCCGAAACCAATCCCACCAGCCCTTCAATGGCAGTTCACCCGCCACGGAAAGGCTGGCTTCCGCCTGCACCGTAATTCGGCGGACGGAGCCTGCTTGGCTCCGCCACCATTGTGAGCATGCTGACCGCTCCGCCAGGCAATCGTAACGATTGCCTGTGGCGGACGGGCTTTGCCTCCGCCGCGGTCTGGATCCCACCGCCATCGTAATATGGTGGTCGGAGAATCGCGGTCCACAGGGCCGGCGGACCTCACCGCCGGCCCGGCGGTGGCGATCGTTCCGCCATAGTAATCAGCCCCTAAGTCACCGAATAGGCTCAACACTAGTGAGGACTTATATACCTACCTTTACTAATGCATACAAAATCATAATTGTGTCTTTAATGGCTGATGCATGAAGTTTTGGGCAAATCTCAAGTAGTGTATTTTAGTTTATACTTTTGGACATACTTTATGTTTTAGTGAGAGTTTTCATATATTCTGCAGCAATGGCTTCTTTTTAGTGTTTTTTCACTTTTTGCACATATCACTTTAGGGAATTGGAAGGTGTAGCCATATTAATTATATGTGGGACAGCCTATAACTCATAGGTTTACATAATTGTAAAAGGGCTCCTATTTAGAGTGCTATCCGCCACCATTTGCAGAATCACAAACACATATATAAATTAACGGTCAAAAGAACTTGAGGAGGTGAATTCAAAATGAAATGTAGAAAACAGACGTCAGTAGATTTAGATTAAGCTTACTTAGAGCGTGATTTCATCTACAAAAGGATAGGCATTAAATAGAGAGCATTGAACTATGGGGTGCACAGACAGAATATCGATGTTGGAATATCGAAGTGCCACAATATCGAGTTGTTAATATCGAAGTGGCACAATATCGATTGCAAGAATATCGTTGACCAGAATATCGACTTGAAGGTAAGAAATATCGTTTTCATTAATATCGAAGTCAGTAATATCGTTAGTAAAAATTTCGTTGTTAATAATATCGATATTTATATTAGTGTTCTGTATTTTAGTATGTGTTAAAAGTATGTGATGTCATTTTTTGTATAAGTATAGTTTTTTTAATGTATGTGTGAAATTTTTAGAAGTAATTAATTTTATGTTAATTAATTTTTGCGTATTTTAGTTTTGTAGCAGGTTGTGGGTTTATAGGGGAATAGGGTGGGAAGTAATTTAATTATAATAAAGTAATTATTAATTTTTATTTATTAGTATTTATAATGAATTGATTATTAATTAATTTTTAATTGGGTATCAAATTTAATTAATTAATTAATTGATAATTATATTAATTGTGTTATTGTTTTTAGGAGCGGGTTGTGGGTTTATAGGGGAATAGGTTGGGAAGTAATTTAATTATAATAAAGTAATTAATAATTTTTATTTATTAGTATTTATAATTAATTTACTACTAAGTAATTATTAATTGGTTATTAATTTTTATTAATTAATTAATTGATAATTATGTTAATTGTGTTATTTTTTTTAGGAGCGGGTTGTGGGTTTATAGGGGAATAGGGTGGGAAGTCATTTAATTATAATAAAGTAATTATTAATTTTTATTTATTAGTATTTATAATTAATGTTTTACTAATTAATTATTAATTGGTTATTAATTTTTATTAAGTATTTAATTGATAATTATGTTAATTGTTGTTGTTTTTTAAGCGGGTTGTAGGTTTATAGGGGAATAGGGTGGGAAGTAATTTAATTAGAATAAAGTAATTAATAATTTTAATTTATTAGTATTTATTTTATATTTCGAATTTATAGTGTTTGTGGTAATTCATTTATTATTATTTAATTATTAATTGTTTGGTATTTATAAATAATTAATTGGTAAATATGTTAATTGTGTTAAATATGTAGGAGTTGTTTGTGCGTTTTTAGGGGAATAGGGTGGGAAGTAATTTAACTAGAATAAAGTAATTAATAATTTTAATTTATTAGTATTTATTTTATATTTCGAATTTATAGTGTTTGTGGTAATTCATTTATTATTATTTAATTATTAATTGTTTGGTATTTATAAATAATTAATTGGTAAATATGTTAATTGTGTTAAATATGTAGGAGTTGTTTGTGCTTTTATAGGGGAATATGGTGTGAAGTAATTTATTTAAAAATCATTAATAAATATATTTTTGATTATAATTAATTTATATTAAAGATAGTTATTTGTTTGTAAAATGTTGTTTTAAACTTTTATAAATTAATGTTTGTAGTTAATTTTTAGTATTTTTTAACATTAAATTATTTTTCTATCTTTTGTAATTTTTTTATATTTTTATGTTTTTTATTTTTGTGTTATTAACAATTTTTGTATTGTAGTTGCTATTTTGTTTCTTTTTGATATTTCTTTTTATTTTTTGGAAATATTAATTTTAACCCCCTGCTATCCAACACTTTCCCTACTGTTGCACTCACTGGAGTGGGAATAGTAATTTTTACCCCTACGCTATCCAACACTTTCCCTACTGTTGCACTCTCTGGAGTGGCAATAGTAATTTTTACACCTCCGCTATCCAATACTTTCTCTACTGTTGCACTAGCTGGAGTGGGAATAGTAATATTTATCCCTCCGCTATCCAACACTTTCCCTACTGTTGCACTCTCTGGAGTGGGAATAGTAATGTTTACACCTACGCTATCCAACACTTTCCCTACTGTTTCATTCACTGGAGTGGGAATAGTAATTTTTCCCCTTCGCTATCCAACACTTTCCCTCCTGTTGTACTCTCTGGAGTGGAAATTGTAATTTATACACTTATGCTATCCAACACTTTCCCTACTATTGCACTCACTGGAGTGGGAATAGTAATTTTTACCCCTACGCTATCCAACACTTTCCCTACTGTTGCACTCACTGGAGTGGGAATAGTAATTTTTACCCCTCCGCTATCCAACACTTTCCCTACTGTTGCACTCTCTGGAGTGGGAATAGTAATTTTTACCCTACGCTATCCAACACTTTCTCTACTGTTGCACTCACTGGAGTGGGAATAGTAATTTTGTCCCCTCCGCTATCCAACACTTTCCCTACTGTTGCACTCACTGGAGTGGGAATAGTAATTTTTTCCCCTCCGCTATCCAACACTTTCCCTACTGTTGCACTCACTGGAGTGGGAATAGTAATTGTTACCCCTACGCTATCCAACACTTTCTCTACTGTTGCACTCTCTAGAGTGGGAATAGTAATTTTTTACCCATCGCTATCCAACATTTTCCCTACTGTTGCACTCACTGGAGTGGGAATAGTAATCTTTCCCATCCGCTATCCAACACTTTCCCTACTGTTGCACTCACTGGAGTGGGAATAGTAATTTTTCCCCTCCGCTATCCAACACTTTCCCTACTGTTGCACTCAGTGGAGTAGGAATAGTAATTGTTACCCCTACAGTATCCAACACTTTCCCTACTGTTGCACTCACTGGAGTGGGAATAGTATTTTTTTCCCCTCCGCTATCCAACACTTTCCCTACTATTGCACTAACTGGAGTGGGAATAGTAATTGTTACCCCTACGCTATCCAACACTTTCTCTACTGTTGCACTCTCTGGAGTGGGAATAGTAATTTTTTACCCTTCGCTATCCAACATTTTCCCTACTGTTGCACTCACTGGAGTGGGAATAGTCATTTTTCCCCTCCGCTATCCAACACTTTCCCTACTGTTGCACTCACTGGAGTGGGAATAGTAATTTTTTCCCCTCCGCTATCCAACACTTTCCTTACTGTTGCACTCAGTGGAGTGGGAATAGTAATTGTTACCCCTAAAGTATCCAACACTTTCTCTACTGTTGCACTTTCTGGAGTGGGAATAGTAATTTTTTACCCTTCACTATCCAACATTTTCCCTACTGTTGCACTCACTGGAGAGGGAATAGTAATTTTTACCCCTACGCTATTCAACACTTTCCCTACTGTTGCACTCACTGGAGTGGGAATAGTAATTTTTACCCCTACGCTATCCAACACTTTCCCTGCTGTTACAGTCAATGGAGTGCAAAATGTAAGTTTAAAAATGTATAAATATTTTAGTTTTTATTTTATAGTATAATGCTTTTATTATGATATTTTATTTTATAGGTGTATGTATATCTATATATATTTTATAGTTAATTTTTATATATTTATAATATTTTAAAATAAATTAAAGTTATTAGTCTGTTAATTATTTTAAATTAAATATACATTTATATATTAAATTTTATATATGTACGTTTAAATTTTTTTAAATTAAACTTGTTTATTTTTTTAAATGTATATTATATGTAAGTCATTTTTTTCAGTTAATTTTATAATATAATTGTTTTAATATTTTTTTATATATTAAAAGAAGAACGATATTTTGGACATCGATATTTTTTACATCTATATATTTTTTCCGATATTTTTGTTATTTACATTTTAAATATAGGATGTCGATATTTTGACTATCGATATTTTTACATCGATATTTTTGTAGTCTTTATTTTTGACTTCGATATTATGTCAGTGATTCGAACTATGCATTATGCACTTTATGATCAATTGCTATTCTTGCACATTTGCCAGTTTTGCACTATTGCCTGTTATTTCCTGGTGCTATTTTCTTGCTGCTCTTTTCCACAGTATTGAAATTATCGATTTATGTATACCTTATTTTTTTGTGTTTAAATATCTTTATTGGTTTTCTTTAGTTTAATAACAAAGTAGATTTTTCATAGGTAGCACTTTTGCTCATACAAAACTACATTATGGAAGCATTTGTCTTGTTGGTAGCAGGTTACATAAATTCAAATACGATACACAATTGCTTTTAATCATCCTTGTAGCTGGCCCATAGTTATAAAACACTGCATGCTACTTCCTGCTAATATTTGTGGTCTTTTACAATTCCCGATTAACAAATAGTTACGCCCATCATATTGCAAATACGTCTTGTTCAGTCAGGTAGTTTGGATCGACAGTCCACTCGTAAAATAGGGGCTTGCATTGCAGCTAACCATATTTTGGGAGATTGTGCGGAAAAAGAAGGGTGGGCCAATAAGACATATATTAATCAAACTGCAAAACTAACATTAAATAAATAGAGAAAAAAAAAACCTGCCATCACATTACAATGAAAAGGAGATACATAACATCTCCAGGCCTTTACATGCTTGTCTCGATCTGGGCCCAGCAGCGGCTCGCCAGGATGGTATTTGGGCTCATTATAGCGGTAGAAACCTCTATTATCTAGGGTATTGTCTAGGGGCTGGGGGGGGGGGGGTGCACTGCAATGAACCTAGGACACAAACGTGCTGCCACTCAGGACGTATCGCTATCCGTGGTAACTTAATGTTTTCAGGTACGGGACCAACTGGGATTAGGTTAGGTATTGGCGGGAGGGGCACCTGCGTTATTCCCATCTCTCCCATTCTTAAAGATCGTGAAAATGTTATCCCAGTATTGTGCTATGGGGTACTTGCGGAGTCCCGCTGTCTCCTCCCTATGTAATGTCGTGCTTTCCGCCTGCGCCCAGATCATGAGCGACCTCTCCCAGCTGATCTTTTCCGGGGGTGTATTATGTTTCCACCTCTTCGTTAGTAAACGCTTCGCTACTATCAGCCCTAAATCCCAGAATCGTGATGTGACTTTGTTTTTTTTAGATCTGGCGTAAAGCCCTAGTATGTGCACTTCCCACGTGTGTGGCAAGGAGGTTTCGGTGCAGCGCACAAGTGTCGCGGCCACTTTGTGCCAGTAGTGGTGTAAAGAGGCGCAGGACCACAGCATGTGGAGTAAATCTGCATTAAGTTGCTGGCACCGGGGACATGCAGATGTAGTGATGTGGAAGTATCTGTTAATGTTGTCGGGTGAAAGGTACGCTCTTTGTATAATGTATGTTTGGATCAGTTTAAATTTGGAGCTCCTCGGAATGCATGTGGAGCTGGCCAGAATAGCACTCCATTCCTTTTCCGTCCAGGGTGTGCCCCTGTCCTCTTCCCGTGTGTCAAGAAACAAAGGTTCTTATGGAAGACATTGGTATACTATATTGATAATGCAACGCACAATGGCAATAACAATGGGTCGTATGAATTTCGCCGTCGACATATATAAAAACGAATCATTGCATCGACACTGGTTAATATAGACAGTGTCTGAAAATATATTTAATAATTGTAAATGATCGTTTTCTGATTGTGGGAAACCAAGTTGTAAATGTCACATTTTTTCAATAGTCCGTTTTTTGGTTCCACTGCACACTGGAGACACTAAGCACTAATTTGTTGTATATATTTGTAAAATTTCATGAAAATTGATATAAACTGTAAATACTCAACCACATTGTACTCGGCCTCCTTCCTGTCTGAAATTCATACGACCCATTGTTATTGCCATTGTGCGTTGCATTATCAATATAGTATACCAATGTCTTCCATAAGAACCTTTGTTTCTTGACACACAGTACTTACCCTGGTTCGTTGTGAGTAGGGTTTCCCTTGTTTTTGTATTGCCTGTCCTCTTCCCAGCGGGTGCGGAGTCTTAGCATTGGTTTCAGTGTATGGGTTAGGAGAGCCGCCACTAGCCAGTGCACTATGTGTGAGCCCGCCCCCATAATATGTAAATATTGAAGTAACAGGTGTGTAGGTGGCTCAACCGTCATATCCCCCCAAGAGGCCGACAGGGCTCTAACTAAAGAAGTATGTAATAGAAACTGTCCTGCCGGTAACCCACTGTCCCTCGCCAGGGCATTGAATGTCAGTAGCGCGCCATCCGAATATAAGTCGTCCAGGGTATCCACTTCCGCTGTATGCCAATGTGTAAGAGCTTCCTTGGAAGTGTCTGTCCTCCCTCTGGGCGTCCCCAGGAGTGGAAGTATCGGAGCATATGGAAGTGTTGCGCGGGTAAGATGCAGGCTTCGCCTGTAGCACTTGTGCGCCAGTGCTAAGTGGAATTGAGATGGTCGTGGGGGTTTGGCGATGGGATGGAATAGGTGGTAGATTCGTGATTAAGTCCAGGGCTGCTGCAGAGTCGCCGTATCTTCCAATCCCCTGCCACCAAGCCACTTCATCACCCACTGTAACTGGGCCGCTATATAGTACAGCTCCAGATTAGGTACTGACAATCCTCCCTGACTGGTGGGAGCATATAGCTTCCACAAGGCCACACGAGGCCTGCCTTTGTTCCAGATTAAGGGGCCGAATCCGATTCGGGCCGGAAAAAATACCGACCGACTCGGTACGGGAATATAGTCCAACCGACCCGTACCGGCGTTGCCCGACCTGGGAAGTACGATGAAATGCATGTGAATCACGACCGACTCGTACGGAACTCAAGGCGAACGACCGACCCGGACGGAAACAAGCTATCCGGCCGGGAAACCACGCGAATCGAACCGACCGACACGCACCAGGAATCAACCCGAACGAAACGTACCCGTGAACTCCGACCCGCGCAGTACGATGCAATGGGTGCTAAATCAGACCGATTCGCACGGAGCCCAAGCCGTACGACCGACACACATACAAAAGCCAGCCGAACAAACACAATACTCCGCGACCAACGCGTACGCCGCATATGAAACTGAGCTGAAACACAGCGGGAACGACTCGGAGAGGCACGCACGAGACAACTGCAACGTCCTACTCGGTCAGAAGAACGACTCCTACATGCACAATAATCACAAATGAAAAAATACAAAAAAAGATGGCCAAACAAGCAATGACAAAGCCAATAAATACAGGGGGTGAAAAAAATGGAACAAGGACACACCCCCAACTCCACCTACATAAAGGCCACAAATCCCTACCATGATCCTTTGCAAATTCCACTGACCTGCCAGCACAGAAAACCATCAGACAGCAGACACACACACAGCTCATCCAACTCAAAAGCCACACACCATTAGCACCTCAACAAATAGCACCCTCACACACACACAGCAAAACCTACACTCACACACCCTCACTTGCACACACACACACATCAATCACCACCACCACCCATCACCATGCCCCTAAAGAAGAATCCAAAGTTCCTAGATAGTGAATTGGAAGTCATGGTAGACGAGATCCTGCGGGTACAGCCACAGTTGTTTGGCACATTGGTCCAACAGACCCCCATGGCACAGAAAACCAAGATGTGGGCGAGGATCGTCGACAGGGTGAATGCACAATCACCATGTTTGCGCACAAAGGAAGACATCCAGAACAGGTGGTATGATGTGCGCAGGAGGGTCAGGGACCTACTGAAGAAGGATTACCTCCTGAGCCAGCACACCGGCAGTGGCCCTCCTGCCAAACCAGTATACCTCAGGCCCTGGGAGGAGAAGGTGCGGGCCATCCTAACACCAGTGAGCGTATATGGACTAACAAACATCCCGAAGCCTGGTGAGTACACAACTAATATACACAATATTGTGTGCCAATACACACACATCACTGTCAAGGGGATAGTCAAACCATGCACCCCTAGCAAATCAACAGCAACCAAAAGATAATCATCCCAAGAAGTCTATGTTAGTCAGATAAACACAATACATGCCATGTCATAGTGATATGTAACTGTGTCATGACATGTACAAACCCAATACCAAATAGAGCTAGGCTATCTAACCAACAAATACTGTCAGATATTTAGCCACCACTAGAACACCACCTCACAGGGAAGCTCACAGAAAGGAAGGAATCCTGTGTATGCTGGTGAAGTCAGTGTAGCCAAGAGCATGATGGGACTCGTAGTAACAGATAATGGGCAGCCTCACATTTGGACAATCAACACCACTCTGAACCATGCTCACAACACAGGGAGTGGAAAAGGACTGACAAGATGGCTGACACTGGGTACTGCTGTGGGGAGCACAAGGCCCTGCTGGGAACTGTGCACCAACAAACAGCAGAACACCACTGCCTGACATCATGAAAGCCAACTTGCACTCCCTGCAATGCAAGCACGTTGCATGGTGGGATATCTGGCTGGGTGGGAAGGAGGACTGACAGCACTGACCATAGTTACAAGCAGCTCTCCTCACACACCCCCTCAACACAAACTCCACATAACCCACCTGGGAGAATTCAATGCCTCACACACCAAATGAAGATCCCACAAAGAACCACCACCCTGGGTAATGCTGTGTGAAGCACAGGGACACTCTTGGGACTTGTAGCCAAACAAACGCAAGGACAACACTGTCAGCCTTCCTGTCAGCACAGGCACACTACCCCACAGGGAAGCAGAGTCAAAAGGAAGGAAGTACGGGCATGCTGGGAAGGGGGGTGTAGGCAAAAACATGATGGAAGTTGTAGTCACAGATATTGCTCACCCTCACAATTGGCCCATCAACACCAGTCTGAACCATGCTCACATCACAGGGAGTGGATAAGGACTGACAAGATGGCTGTCACTGGGTACTGCTGTGGGGAGCACAAGGCCCTGCTGGGAACTGTGCACCAACAAACAGCAGAACACCACTGCCTGACATCCTGAAAGCCAACTTGCACTCCCTGCAATGCAAGCACGTTGCATGGTGGGATATCTGGCTGGGTGGGAAGGAGGACTGACAGCACTGACCATAGTTACAAGCAGCTCTCCTCACACACCCCTCAACACAAACTCCACATAACCCACCTGGGAGAATGCAATGCCTCACACACCAAATGAAGATCCCACAAAGAACCACCACCCTGGGTAATGCTGTGTGAAGCACAGGCACACTCTTGGGACTTGTAGCCAAACAAACGCAAGGACAACACTGTCAGCCTTCCTGTCAGCACAGGCACACTACCCCACAGGGAAGCAGAGTCAAAAGGAAGGAAGTACGGGCATGCTGGGAAGGGGGTGTAGGCAATAGCATGATGGGAGTTGTAGTCACAGATATTGCTCACCCTCACAATTGGCCCATCAACACCACTCTGAACCATGCTCACATCACAGGGAGTGGATAAGGACTGACAAGATGGCTGACACTGGGTACTGCTGTGGGGAGCACAAGGCCCTGCTGGGAACAGTGCACCAACAAACAGCAGAACACCACTGCCTGACATCCTGAAAGCCAACTTGCACTCCCTGCAATGCAAGCACGTTGCATGGTGGGATATCTGGCTGGGTGGGAAGGAGGACTGACAGCACTGACCATAGTTACAAGCAGCTCTCCTCACACACCCCCTCAACCCAAACTCCACATAACCCACCTGGGAGAATGCAATGCCTCACACACCAAATGAAGATCCCACAAAGAACCACCACCCTGGGTAATGCTGTGTGAAGCACAGGGACACTCTTGGGACTTGTAGCCAAACAAACGCAAGGACAAAACTGTCAGCCTTCCTGTCAGCACAGGCACACTACCCCACAGGGAAGCAGAGTCAAAATGAAGGAAGTACGGGCATGCTGGGAAGGGGGGTGTAGGCAATAGCATGATGGGAGTTGTAGTCACAGATAATGCTCAGCCACACAATTGGCCCATCAACACCACTCTGAACCATGCTCACATCACAGGGAGTGGATAAGGACTGACAAGATGGCTGACACTGGGTACTGCTGTGGGGAGCACAAGGCCCTGCTGGGAACTGTGCACCAACAAACAGGAGAACACCACTGAATGACATCCTGAGAGTCAACCTGAACCTACTGCAAGGGTGGCATGCTTCATGGTGGGATAACTGGGCTAGGTGGAGAAGGATGTCCGGATGTCCACCAAATACAACCAATGCTGGCCATGCACACACCTCAACATTCACATTGAAATGCCCCAGGTATGCAGGACAATGTGCTACACCAATATCAACCTCTTACTGTGACAACTTAGGACAATGCAATGTACATGCCCGCATCCAGAGGTACAGTCACAACTGTCAGGTGTGTCAACCATTGATGCCTGTAGAAACATAACATACAATGTGTGTCTCTTCCAAATACAGGTGATGATGATGGGGACACAGCAGCAGGCGAGGAGGTGTCCCTGTCCCAGGCTCCGGGGGACACTGAGCTCACTGGTGGGGAACAGCCTCTGCCCTCCTCGGATGGCGAAGACCTACCTGGCACCTCCGGTGTGAGTCATCATGCAGCACCAGCAGGACCAACATCTGCACCCACCCCTCCAACAACTGCCAACACACAGACCACCCCCGCCGACACGGACAGACCAAGGACCACCGATGATAACAGCACAGGGCCCCAGGCCCACCGTGGAGCAACGGACAACAACACCACTAACAACCCCCAAGGGGGCCTTGGGTCACCTGTGCGTGCCACCGCAGGTCCTGCACGTGTCGCCAGGGGTGGTGGGAGGGGTGGTAGACATAGGTCGCTGCTTGCAGAGGGGTCTGGACTGCATGATGACCCACAACTGGCACGCATCGCTGATGCGTACCAGGATAGCACCGGAGAGGTCAGACAGGTAGTGGGGATCCTCAAGGACATACAACAGCAGCAGGCTGCCCATCATGCCCGCTTGGACTCCCACATGTCCCATGTGGAGACACACATGTCTCGCATGGAGTCCAAGTGGGACACATTGCAAGAACTCACAGCGGTGCATAGGGACATATTGACATGCCTCCGCCAGATTAGCACCAACATGGCCACACCTCCCTGTGTGCCCACAACATCTGGTGCTGCAACAACTGACACCGCCACAGGGAGGGAGGAGGACTCTGGCAGAGACTCCCTGCACCGCAGCAGCCTGCACGTGAGGGTCCCCCCAAAGAAGAGGGGTCGTCCGAGGAAGGAAAACTGAGAGGTTGATGGCCACGTACATCCCCCAGGAAGCCAACACCTGTTCCGGAAATTCTCCTTTGTGTGCAAACTTTTCACCCTGTCGAATGCAACACAACTCTCCCACATGACATGGGGAGTTCAAGTTGGACTAATGTATCATATGACTGTGGACTTCACTCAGGACATTTCTGCTACCAAGACTTCCAACTCATCTGGGAACTTTGGATCACAATCCCAATGTACAGCACCCACCATCCTGTGCACTATACACACACACATTTCTGTAAATAAAATCACTAGTACACCATACTTGCCTCTGTTGTTATTCAAATGTGGATACTGTTATGGTGATGATGATCTGCTAAATTACACTGTGTATGCTAACTGCTACAGCAAGTACAACACCGTCATGTGAGTCATGGTGACGTGACACATATGAGGGAGACACACCACTAGGGCTACACAACACAGAGACACCAGGGCCATCGGACTCATCGCCTACAGTGATGTTGCCAGGAAATACTGTGGAATGCACAGACACCACACCTATTCAGAGTCTGTGTCAACTATCCCACAGGTGCAGTAAGCAAATGTCAGTCAGATGTGTGACCACAGACAACGCACATCCCAAAGTGAAGCACAGGTTTATTACACATTTGCAACATGTTGTTTCCACTACAAATGCAAGGTTTACCCACGTGGCAGTGGCCACACAGTCAACAAGTGCAGAAGATATGAAGTCCAGGGGTGTGTGGCACATCACCTATAGGGAAACTACTGCTGCCACCCTGAAAGCTGAATCATGGTGTCGGGGGATCCAAGTTGACCAAAGTACTCAGTAAGCACCCTGTGAAGGACAGACATGACACACAGTTAAAACCACTGGAGAACAGGACAGAACTGCAATACTCATGCCCAATACATGTCACAAGACAACTACACAAAACCAAGTTAGCATGTCAAAACTGTTGGGGAGTACAGACTACCTGTAAGGACACATTGCTGCATGCATCCAGTCAAGTAGCACATGGCCACACTCAAACAGCACCAGAGCACCACCCACACATATCATGCAAACTCACATCATTCACATTACATCTCCCGGGATACTCACATTCAGCTGAAGAAGTTGGTGATGAGCTGTGTGCGGACATCACCATCATCATCATCATCATCACTGGCATCGTGGTCCAGGCCAGGATCCTCCACAGGTGGCGGACGTTGGTCATCGTCATCCAGGATGAGAGGCAACTCCTTCCGCACTGCCAGGTTGTGTAGCATGCAGCAGATGATGACAATCTTGCACACCTTTGCTGGGGCATATGGGAGGGCCCCTCCTGTCTTGTCTAAGCAGCGGAAGCGGCTCTTCAGGAGACCAAAGGTCAGCTCAATCACTCTCCTGGTCCGACCATGTGCCTCATTGTAGCGCATCTGGGCTGGTGTCACAGGGTTCCTAAGGGATGTCAGCAACCACGGCATGTTGGGGTATCCGGAGTCACCTACGGACAGACAAGTGCACATTAGCTGATTTGGAAAAGTGGGCGGTATACTACAGAGCAGAACACACACAATGGTACAAAGTCAGTACACACCGACAAGCCAGGCACGCTGGTTCTGCATCTGTGCCATCATCCTCGGGATGCGACTACTCCTCATCACGTAGGCATCGTGTGCTGAACCAGGGAAATGGGCACACACATGTGTGATGCTCATATCTGCAAGACATACCACCAGAGCATTGATCGAATGGTAATGTTTCCGGTTCCGGTATGCCTGCTCATGTGCCTGTGGTGGTACCAAAGCCACATGTGTGCCATCAATGGAGCCAATGACATGTGGCATCCTCCCCAGGGCATAGAAGTCACTCTTGACGTCAGTGAGTTGTTGACGTGTAGGGAAATAGATGTACTGGTTCAGGCATCTCAACATTGCCTCCAAAACATCGCGTAGCACACGGCTGAACATAGTCTGTGACATCCCACCGGCAGTCGCCACAGTGTGTTGAAAGGTACCGGTGGCAAAGAAGTGTAGGGCTGCCATTACCTTCACCTTGGGGGTCAGCGCCGTAGGGTACGGCCGGCCAGGTTGCAAATGTGGTGCCAAGCGCACTGCCAAATCCTCAATCAGCTGCCTGGTGAAGCGGTACCGTCGGATGCTGTCACGTTCCACCATCGTTGCCAGGTCAGGGAATGGTCTACGGACAGCTGAAGCCCTGCAGTGCATAGGTTGAAGAAAGAAAGATTGTCAGTCACCCCACATATGTGCCATTCACCATACTCAATTTCACATGATACATCATTACGAGACACAAGTACTTGATGTGTGTGCCGTTCTGTTCGGACATAACTCGCACCTACATGGCCATCATCTAACTTCTCAGTACAACATGTGTGGACAACAGGTTCCAGGTTGTGCTATGGGAAACCATTAGGCTGTGTCACAGTACCCATTTACTGCTGTCATGTTCCACACACACACCACAGTGACATGTGTGGACAGATGCGCCACAGGCATCACAGCTCATTGACAGGTAGATTCCCAGTGACCCTGTCTTGCCACATGGACACTGGCATGACATGGCGTATCATGTACACGTCAGAAAAACAAACATGACTCCCACAGGTAGTGGCCCCTGTCGCCTCCGTAGGACAGACATGGACGCCAGTGACGCACAACATCAAAGTCCATGCACAAACAACGTTGATATGGAGACTGTCTCCCATCGTGCACATGCAATCAGAGACATCGGAAACACAACATGCACACAGACTGTGGAGGGACATCACTATTGTGGCAATGGGTCACCCTGTGACGTACATGACTTCCTCCATGGGACCCTGGGGGTATGTGACATGTCGCACACATAAACAAGTGACGAGTAGGTGGTGGGGTTTAGAATGCGCAATATGGTTTACCCTGGTATTAGTCAAAGCCCATCATCCATTAGACTGCTCCTAATGACATCAAACAACGACCACCTGACGTTGTTAAATAGGTGAAGACAATGTCAACACACACATAAAGTCAAACAAAATAAATGTCCTGAGCAATATTCCTATTTGCACCATCAATAAATCCACAATGGTCTTCTTCAGTGTTCTTCTCAATTTATTTTTCAAATCAGATGAGTATTTCAGTTTTCATATTCTTTGTTTCCACAACTGATAGCCACACAAATGCCAACACGTGTTTCGTCTTATATGGGCTTTCACCCAAGACTTCCCATCAATGGAGCCAATGACATGTGGCATCCTCCCCAGGGCATAGAAGTCACTCTTGACGTCAGTGAGTTGTTGACGTGTAGGGAAATAGATGTACTGGTTCAGGCATCTCAACGTTGCCTCCAAAACATCGCGTAGCCCACGGCTGAACATAGTCTGGACATCCCACTGGCAGTCGCCACAGTGTGTTGAAAGGTACCGGTGGCAAAGAAGTGTAGGGCTGCCATTACCTTCACCTTGGGGGTCAGCGCCGTAGGGTACGGCCGGCCAGGTTGCAAATGTGGTGCCAAGCGCACTGCCAAATCCTCAATCAGCTGCCTGGTGAAGCGGTACCGTCGGATGCTGTCACGTTCCACCATCGTTGCCAGGTCAGGGAATGGTCTATTGACAGCTGGAGCCCTGCAGTGCATAGGTTGAAGAAAAAAGATTGTCAGTCACCCCACATATGTGCCATTCACCATACTCAATTTCACATGATACATCGTTACGAGACACAAGTACTTGATGTGTGTGCCGTTCTGTTCGGACATAACTCGCACCTACATGGCCATCATCTAACTTCTCAGTACAACATGTGTGGACAACAGGTTCCAGGTTGTGCTATGGGAAACCATTAGGCTGTGTCACAGTACCCATTTACTGCTGTCATGTTCCACACACACACCACAGTGACATGTCTGGACAGATGCGCCACAGGCATCACAGCTCATTGACAGGTAGATTCCCAGAGACCCTGTCTTGCCACATGGACACTGGCATGACATGGCGTATCATGTACACGTCAGAAAAACAAACATGACTCCCACAGGTAGTGGCCCCTGTCGCCTCCGCAGGACAGACATGGACGCCAGTGACGCACAACATCAAAGTCCATGCACAAACAACGTTGATATGGAGACTGTCTCCCATCGTGCACATGGAATCAGAGACATCGGAAACACAACATGCACACAGACTGTGGAGGGACATCACTATTGTGGCAATGGGTCACCCTGTGACGTACATGACTTCCCCCATGGGACCCTGGGGGTATGTGACATGTCACACACATACACAACCTGGAAATGTGACCATGCCACATGCTCCGAAATGAACTGTTGCACATCACAGTGGTCGTGTGCACAACACACAAAGGACCATGTCCCCATGAACACATGCACAGCCTGGGTGTGGCTGCCCACAAGTGCCACCACAGAAACCACATGTTAACCCCCATACACAGAAAAGGTAATGCAGCCTTACATGCCTTAGGAAACAGTGTGGACTGGGTGTGGTGTTGTAGGTGTGCCCCTGGGTCTCTGGCAGGTATATATGGCTGGCATACGTTCACCAGTGACAAGCATGGTGACATATGCGACTGACCTGAACAGGTATGCGTTGTACAGCAATGGACCGATCGGTGTGCCCGGCCGGCCCATTGCATCTGTTGTGAGCGGGTACGCGTTGTACAGCAATGGACAGATCGGTGTGCCCGGCCGGCCCATTGCATCTGTTGTGAGCGGGTACGCGTTGTACAGCAATGGACCGATCGGTGTGCCCGGCCGGCCCATTGCATCTGTTGTGAGCGGGTACGCGTTGTACAGCAATGGACCGATCGGTGTGCCCGGCCGGCCCATTGCATCTGTTGTGAGCGGGTACGCGTTGTATCCCGAAATACGCATTGTACAGCAATGGACCGATCGGTGTGCCCGGCCGGCCCATTGCATCTGTTGTGAGCGGGTACGCGTTTTACAGCAATGGACCGATCGGTGTGCCCGGCCGGCCCATTGCATCTGTTGTGAGCGGGTACGCGTTGTATCCCGAAATACGCGTTGTACAGCAATGGACCGATCGGTGTGCCCGGCCGGCCCATTGCATCTGTTGTGAGCGGGTACGCGTTGTACAGCAATGGACCGATCGGTGTGCCCGGCCGGCCCATTGCATCTGTTGTGAGCGGGTACGCGTTGTATCCCGAAATACGCGTTGTACAGCAATGGACCGATCGGTGTGCCCGGCCGGACCATTGCATCTGTTGTGAGCGGGTACGCGTTGTATCCCGAAATACGCGTTGTACAGCAATGGATCGAACGGTGCGCACGCGTTGGCTGGGGCCTGGCATGGCAACGGACGCGTATTCGAAGCTTCAACGAGTCTGATTCAGTTGGCCAGCCACAACAATGTTGCAAAATCATGGGTGTCATGAACTTGGATTTTTGAAGGATGCTGTAGGCGTGTATTAGTGCTGCTATTCCATGGATTGGTCAGATTCAGAAGATGCAAACGACTTGGACCTATCACTTTGGACACATGGGACAGTATCTGCCTCTGCAGCACACATATAATGCTGGCTGTTCCCCTGAGAGCTCACTTGCCTGCACTACATGCTCCAGGACGACATCTGCCACCAACACTGCTGCTGTCTCTGCATCCTCTGGCTACTGCAATGGCACGTACTGTGGAGAGAGCCCCAGCCTTCAGCCTTGAGGAGAACCAGGCCCTGCTGGACAGCCTCCTTCCACAGTACAGCAAGCTGTATGGGACACCAGGGGAGCAGGTGAGTGTGCTGTCCACTGCCTTACTAATTTTGCATGTTGTCTGACTAGCAGGACTTACAGTGTGCACACCACTGGCTAGCATGCTCACTGAGTAGTTCTGACCCCCAAAGTGTGTAGTTACATGCACTGAACAGGTACAGTGCAGTAACAGTGCATTCCAACAAGGTTTACTTCCCATGCAATGATACCATGTAGTAACTGCTGGCAAACTGTTCATAGCCATTGTTGCACTGCCTGTGTACATCATGTGCCCCAGTGATTGAGACATGTATATCCAACTGTGTGATGCACGGATATGTTGCATGTGTAGTAATGGCATTTTCACTTTGTCATCCTCACAGGTTGATGCCCACCAGAAGGAGGAAATCTGGCTGACCATCGCCCAGGCAGTAAGATCCGTGGGGGACTACAAGCGCCGGATCCGCAACTGCCAGAAGAGGTGGCAGGACCTTCGGGGCTGGACCCGGAGGATCGCAAGGGTCCAGCTGAAGCTGTCGCCTCCTCGCAGGAGGGGCGGACACCGGACCCTGACCCCCACATGCTCAGGATCCTGGCGGTGGTCTTCCCTGACCTGGATGGGCAGCTGAAGGCCAGACAGCAGCAAGGAGGGGGTGAGTCCATGACAGCACTGTGCACTTTGTCTGACATGCTATGTGCCCTCCTCTGGCCTGGTTAAACTTCCACAGTACATCAGTCTTGTGGTCCAGGACCCATGTCCCTCTATTGTGACATGCCCACTCCTCATCTGATACGCATATGTGTGGCCCTTACAGTCAGGAAATTGTGTCACTTGGGGACTGTGTCATTGCATTTTGCTTTGCTCAAGGTGGGGGACAGCATTTGTTCCGGTGACTATGTTGTGGGATTCATGGGTGGGTCAATTGCTCACACAATGCCCAAGTCCTGACATGTAATCTGGGTGTAACTTTGATATGTGGTCCACTTGCTGATCTGATTCACCACATGTCCCTGGGGTATTTGGCACACCCCCATGCTGTAGGTGGGAACAATGTTTGGGCCTCAGGAGTATGTATATCAAGTGTGTCACACATGCTTAGACACCTGCCTACTGTCCAGGACTCATCCCTCTTACAGGTGGAGCTGGACAGTCATGCATACTCCAGGGCATACAATAGACTCTGTACTCCCACTCCTGTGGATCATCTGACATGTTGTGACCAGTGACATGTTCCCTTAGGTGTCTGCCTCTGTGTCAGTGTGCTGTGGCTTCGTTGTCAGGACTACTGGTATGTTTGTCGGTTAGGGTTCAGCATGCCATCTGAGATGTGACCATGTGAGACGATACTTCTGTGACTTATAGATGTTTGATCACTTGACTGTGCACACAGGTGTATGCGACTGTGACTTTCAGGCAGCTGTTATTCATTCACAGCACACTGTGAGGTGCTCAGGTTCTGGGAGTTGTGTTTCATGTCCCCCATATGTCCAATTGGCATGACGTGGACAAATACTAGTTCAGATGATGTGGTGTGTGGGGGATGGACATGTGCACTTGTCAGTTACATAACTTGCATTCCCCATGTCCTAGGATTGTGACACAGTGCAGACTGTTGTTGGCAGGCTGCCATGGCCATGTGACTGGAGACAGTGATGTATGACTTTGCACGCATGCCTGTGTCATGGCATTAAACTTCCTAAGAGTGATCCTGCAGGGGAGTGACATGTGCAACATGCACCCCATTGTGGCATGGACTATCCGGACATGGGTGCATCATGGTGTCTGGTGCTGGTATGCATCACATGCATTTCTATTTAGACTCTGGCCATCCCTTTCTCCGGACACCTGCACTGACTCAGTGGCAAGAGATGTGATGTGTGCATGTTCACATACTTCACTGTGTTCCCTGCAATTTCCAACAACTGTGTAGGTGGTGCATGTGTCCACACTGGGGTCTTACCATCAGACAGGCACCAGACAGATGGGTGCAAGGGCAGGAGGGGTGTGAGTCCCATGGTTGACCATCAGACTGACAATTGGCTTCTCCAAATCTGTGTGAGGAGTTTTGGCAATGTTCTACTAAGGATGCCAGGGCTGGCTCTGTAAGTGCTGTACTTACTGTGGTGTGTGCGGTCAGTGCAGGTGACTGATGTTTGTCTGTTTCCCTAATTGTTTGCAGATACATCCACGGCCACAGGAAGGGGGACAGCTCCACGGACCAGGAGGAGCAGTGGAGCCAGACTGGGTCAGCATCCGACGAGTGGTCAGAGGGACCCAGTGGCACGGAGGGCGAGGGGAGCCACACCGAGGAGTCCTCAGCACCATCCACCTCAGCTGAGGACCACAGCAGCTCGGAGGATGACTCCCTTGTGGAGTCGGGTGTCAGCAGCCACCATACCCCCGCTAGTCTGTCTGGCCCCGCCACCACCACCACCACCACCGCCCTCCCATTGGCTCCAATTCCAGACGTCCGTGGAGGCTCCCGTGTTCGGGAGCGTGTCTCCTTCGTGCCAGGCACCGCACCCCCTGCCCCTGTGTACCATGCTGCCCTGAGTGAGGAGTCTGTGTACCTACTTCAGCAGCTCCATGTAGGGCAGACAGCAATGCTGAGTGTCCTCCATGCACACACCACTCTGTTGACACAGCTGGTGTCGTTCATGGAGGGCATCTCGACGGGTATGTCTGCCCTACAGAGGAGCAATAAGTCCATGGACTCCTCCCTGACGGCAGCAGTGTCCCTCCTCCAGCAGTCCCTCCCACCTCCTACCTCTGCCCCATCCACACTTCCTGGCACCCTACCTGTCCAAAGCACATGCACACCTGCACAATCACCCGACACACGAGCAGCACAGACACACCCAAAAGAAAGGCAAGACGTGCACACAAGCATCCTCAGGGGACAGATACCACACACACAGGGGATGGGGAACAGACACACACACAGGCATCCACAGTCACTCCGCAGTCCTCCAAATCCTCTCCCTCCAAGACCCCTTCCCTTGCCTCACCTGCAACCCCACCTACACAGCAGATCTTCCTGTGTGACCTCGGCCTCTTCCCCTCCGATCCTGCAGATCCGGCATACCGGGGGAAGAGGAAGTCCACCCACACAGAGGGGAGTGCCCCTCGCCCCCGGACACCCTTCCCCAGGCGCAGGCAGACTGAGGACCCCATTTGGAAGTCCCCCCGGACCAGGAAGGGCAAGACCCCACCACCACCACCACGCAGCTCCACCACCCAGTCTCTCTCCTCCATCCCCCAGGCCACCACTCCACAGGTTCCACCGCCACACCCTGCCCCAGGTTCCCCCACACACCGATACCGCATCCCCAAACTGCTTAGGCCCTCCCCCCCTGCCACTAGCTCTTCCACCCCAACCCAGACGCTCAGCCTGTTTGTGCCACTGGTGTGGAGACCGGGTCCCCCCCCTCTGTCCTGCCCACCTCATCTGCCCCCCCTTCCACTCCCTTGGAGGCATGCACTGCAGTGGAGTCCACAACCACCCCATCTGACTCGGGCACTGCAGTGGTGCCGGCCCCCCCTGAGTCAGACACCTCCACTGCCGCTGCTGGTGACACTCCTGCACCCACCACCCCTTCACTGCCTCACTCTGGCATCCCCTGATCCTGTCCCTGCGGTGCCTGGCCTGCCCCTTGTATGCCCCTCCAAGGGGGATGTCCCCTGTCCCTACCAGTGCAGGCAAGCAATGGGTGACAAGTTGTCACATATCACCCTGTTGGGACTGTGTATTTGGACTGGCCATTGGCCTTAGTTTAATTTGGACTTCTGATTTTTTATTGACATTTGCTGAATAAAGCCTATTTTTGTTTACTTGTGGTTTTTCTTTTGATGTACATGATGTACATGGTTATCATCATGCATTTGCAGTTGTAATAGTGTTCAGATCAGGGAAATGAAGTGTTGCAGTGATGGACTCCATGTGGTCCATGGGATGTGTGTCCTGTTGTAGTCTGGATCTATGGCATCCTCTGCTGCAGTCTGAGGGTGTGATGTTCAGCATATGACACAGGGATGTACGTTTTGCATTTGTAAATTAACTTCTTTGTCTTACAGTGATGCACATCTGGTGGGCTTACCACTGTTCAATGTTTCTATTTCCCTGACTGTGTGCCCATCTCCACTGGACATGCAGTTTAGCACACCAATGTTGAAGGACTCATCAGTGTATACAGTGCACCTTGCTTGACACGTGTTTTGGGTGTATGCAGATGACTGACGTGACACTCCCGTACCCAGGCTGATGTGAGCAGAGCCTTCAGTGTGTTGTAGTTGTTGACTCACTGACCGAGTGTTCTGCCGACATGTTTGAGTCGTGCACAGACAAGGCTTGGCACAGCGGACCTTCCACAGCAGTGGAGTGCCCTCATGGCAGTGTGTAATCCCGTGACATTGCCTGGGCCCGTGTTTTGTGTTGTGTAAGCATGTCTGTGCGTGTACCCTTCCCTTTTCCTACACAGGCTGTGTCCCTACGGATGTTCCTGTTTCTGATGCTTGCTGAGTTGTTCTGTGTTCATCCAGCATCTTGGACCTGGTTACTCCGGGATGTGGGTGCATGGCTAACTAAGGTTCATCAGGTTGTCATCCCAGGTTGTCTTTGTTGTCAGGGCTGGGGATGTGGGCAAACGCAGATGGGACACATTCAGGATTCCCCTTGGCACTTGTTGGTTACACATGTCATGTAATTTACAGTCTAAGGTAGCTTTCAGTGATTGTGACACGTTGTGTGTGTGACTGCTGCCACTCCTCAGGGTCAGAGCTGCAATGTTGGAAGTTGTGTACGTGTGTTCTTTGTGTGTCACCTTGTCTTCTTCATTGGTGTGTGACTATGGCCAGGATCCCATTGATTGTGGTGGATTTCACGTCATGCCCATGTACCGCGTAGTGTGCAGTGTGTCAGACATTCACGAGTCTTGTTGACTGGCCATGTGTGATGGGTTTCTGCACCTTAGTTCCCACCACCACCCCTGGGATTGTCATGGGTGCATGTGCAGTGTCACCAGTCCATGTGAGCTTCACTGCTGCACATTGGTGGAGATCAAGGTGTGTGGTGTTGAGTGTGTGCAAATGTGAGTTGTTGCACGGCTAGACCCCTACCTCCATATTGGCCATGGCTGGCAGGCCGTGCTGTTTGATTTGTGCTTGTGTAGGTGTGATGGTAGTTTGTTGCTCAGGACACATGGCTGTGGTTCACAGTGTGAATGACATCTACCTTTGTCATCACAGTGGGATTATTATGCAGGGTAGTGTCACCACAATGTGGGGTCCCTGGGGGTAGTGCTGTGGTGGGTCTGGCTCTTGCTGTGTTAGTTGCTGTTCCTACTAGCTTGTGTGACATGTGTAATTTGGGCTCCCTCTCATCTAACAATGCCTCTTTGCCCACATAGGGGAATCCGATCCATGAGTTACTTTTGTATGGCACTGTATACACATCTGTGTAATTGGAATTCAGGCCTCCTCATGTGTTGTGTGGTTGCCTGGGGACACTGGCACACACCCCCATCACCTGTTGTGTTTGATATGCAGTGTGGGTCTGCCTGTTTGTGTTTGTGCATTTGCACCACTGCATTGGCATATATTGAGTGTGCCATTGGCTGTATGTTGTTTGGTGGCTTTCCCCTGCTGTCCCTGGGACTCCTAGGTCATCAGTCAGCACAATAATCATGGTTTGTATGTCCCATTGCTGCCATGGTATGGTATTTGTTCACCTGACATCTACAGTCTCCCTAGGATATCTACATTTGTGTGTCCATTGGTGCAGATATGTGGGTCTGCATTATGATGGTCACTTCTGTCATTGTGTTATTTGTGAATGTTGACAATGTGAGCCCCCATGGGTGATGTTTGTATGCACATGGCCAAAGGTATGTTTTATTTGCACTGCACTGTTTGCCTCACCCAATCTATGTTGCTATGGGACACAAGCACTACTATGCCACTGATGTGTTTGTTGTTGTGTGACCAGGAATCATCCATGCAGTTTGACATTGGCAGCTTTTACCCTGACTACACTTCCCTTTTGGTCACTGTGGTGATGGGGCTTTGGGCCCCATTGCCACACTGTTCAAAATGTGCATCAGCTATGGACCCCACACCTACCTTTTGGTCACTGTGTTGATGGGGCTTTAGGCCCCATTGCCACACTGTTCAAAAGGTGCATCAGCTATGGACCCCACACTTCCCTTTTGGTCACTGTGGTGATGGGGCTTTGGGCCCCATTGCCACACTGTTCAAAAGGTGCATCAGCTATGGACCCCACACTTCCCTTTTGGTCACTGTGGTGACGGGGCTTTCAGCCCCATTGCCACACTGTTCAAAAGGTGCATCAGCTATGGACCCCACACTTCCCTTTTGGTCACTGTGGTGATGGGGCTTTGGGCCCCATTGCCACACTGTTCAAAAGGTGCATCAGCTATGGACCCCACACTTACCTTTTGGTCGCTGTGGTGATGGGGTGTTCAACACCATTGCCACAGTGGCCATGGTCGGCTTACATTGTGGAGGCCACACACATTTATGTGTGACACATGTGCTAGGGGGTCACATTGTATGTTCAATGTCATGTTCAGTGTTGTAGGCATTTGTCACAGACTACACACGCTTGTCATGGTGTTGGGGGGGATGTAATTTTCAGACATTCCTTATGTGGGAGTATGCTGGTTGTGTCATGCATTACCCGTCCTATGAGTAGGGGTGGAGGTAGTGGTAGGCATCCATCCCCCTATGAGTGGGGATGGTAGTAGTGACAGGCATCCAGCCCCCCCTGAGTAGGGGTGGTGGTAGTGGCAGGCATCCAGCCCCCCCTGAGTTGGGGTGGTGGTAGTGGTAGGCATCCATCCCCCTAAGGGTGGGGATGGTAGTAGTGACAGGCATCCAGCCCCCTATGAGTGGGGATGGTAGTAGTGATGGGCATCCAGCCCCCTATGAGTGGGGATGGTAGTAGTGATGGGCATCCAGCCCCCTATGAGTAGGGGTGGTGGTAGTGGTAGGCATCCAGCCCCCCTGAGTAGGGGTGGTGGTAGTGGTAGGCATCCAGGCCCCCCTGAGTAGGGGTGGTGGTAGTGGCAGGCATCCAGCCCCCCCTGAGTAGGGGTGGTGGTAGTGGTAGGCATCCATCCCCCTAAGGGTGGGGATGGTAGTGGTGACAGGCATCCAGCACCCTATGAGTGGGGATGGTAGTAGTGATGGGCATCCAGCCCCCTATGAGTGGGGATGGTAGTAGTGATGGGCATCCAGCCCCCTATGAGTGGAGATGGTAGTAGTGATGGGCATCCAGCCCCCTATGAGTAGGGGTGGTGGTAGTGGCAGGCATCCAGCCCCCCCTGAGTAGGGGTGGTGGTAGTGGTAGGCATCCATCCCCCTAAGGGTGGAGATGGTAGTGGTGACAGGCATCCAGCCCCCTATGAGTGGGGATGGTAGTAGTGATGGGCATCCAGCCCCCTATGAGTGGGGATGGTAGTAGTGATGGGCATCCAGCCCCCTATGAGTGGGGATGGTAGTAGTGATGGGCATCCAGCCCCCTATGAGTAGGGGTAGTGGTAGTGGCAGGCATCCAGCCCCCCCTGAGTAGGGGTGGTGGTAGTGGTAGGCATCCAGCCCCCCCTGAGTAGGGGTGGTGGTAGTGGTAGGCATCCATCCCCCTAAGGGTGGGGATGGTAGTAGTGACAGGCATCCAGCCCCCTATGAGTGGGGATGGTAGTAGTGATGGGCATCCAGCCCCCTATGAGTGGGGATGGTAGTAGTGATGGGCATCCAGCCCCCTATGAGTAGGGGTGGTGGTAGTGGCAGGCATCCAGCCCCCCCTGAGTAGGGGTGGTGGTAGTGGTAGGCATCCAGGCCCCCCTGAGTAGGGGTGGTGGTAGTGGCAGGCATCCAGCCCCCCCTGAGTAGGGGTGGTGGTAGTGGTAGGCATCCATCCCCCTAAGGGTGGGGATGGTAGTAGTGACAGGCATCCAGCCCCCTATGAGTGGGGATGGTAGTAGTGATGGGCATCCAGCCCCCTATGAGTGGGGATGGTAGTGGTGACAGGCATCCAGCCCCCTATGAGTGGGGATGGTAGTAGTGATGGGCATCCAGCCCCCTATGAGTGGGGATGGTAGTAGTGATGGGCATCCAGCCCCCTATGAGTGGGGATGGTAGTAGTGATGGGCATCCAGACCCCTATGAGTAGGGGTGGTGGTAGTGGCAGGCATCCAGCCCCCCCTGAGTAGGGGTGGTGGTAGTGGCAGGCATCTGGCCCCCCCTGAGTAGGGGTGGTGGTAGTGGTAGGCATCCAGCCCCCCCTGAGTAGGGGTGGTGGTAGTGGTAGGCATCCATCCCCCTATGAGTGGGGATGGTAGTAGTGACAGGCATCCAGCCCCCCCTGAGTAGGGGTGGTGGTAGTGGTAGGCATCCAGCCCCTAAGGGTGGGGATGGTAGTAGTGACAGGCATCCAGGCCCCCCTGAATAGGGGTGGTGGTAGTGGCAGGCATCCAGCCCCCCCTGAGTAGGGGTGGTGGTAGTGGTAGGCATCCAGGCCCCCCTGAGTAGGGGTGGTGGTAGTGGTAGGCATCCAGCCCCCCCTGAGTAGGGGTGGTGGTAGGGTGGTGTTGGTGGTAGGCATCCATCCCCCTATGGGTATGTATGGCATTGGTGATGGCCATCCCACCCCTATGGTTCTGCTGTTGCTAGTGTACGTCATTTGTGCATCCCTATGTGTGTGTGACATATTTCGGGTACGTGTCGTTTGTTTGTGTTGTTGGTGTTTGACTTACCGTCTGCGCCGTACGCGTCCGTGCCGGTCCCGGTAATAGATGTAGAGTATAGGTAGGACCTGCGCGATGGGATTCATGCTTGGATCGTCTCGTTCGGGTTTCTCGTGTCTTCGAGTCGTACTCGTAGCAGGCTTGTTCGTCTCGTAGCCGTGGATCGTCTTGTGGCGCGAAACGGAGCTTATGTACGGCTCGCCCGGAGGCTCAAACGTCCCGGACGTAGCGACGGGTTCGGCGCGTACGGAGTGCGCATCGTACTCGTCCGGCCGGAAGGTGCTGTGTATTTGCTTCCGTACGACTCGATTCGGCGTTTACGGATCCGGCTCGGGCGGGGAACAGGACCAGGATTGGGTAAGTACGGCTCTCTCGGAAACTGGGTTGTTATACGCATCGTACTTGTTCGTCCGGACGAGTGTTCGAATCGGTCGGGAAACACACAATTGTCTGGTATTTTTTCCGGACGAATACTGTTAGGTGCGCTTCCGGCCGAGATCGGAATCGACCCCTAAGTCCCGAAACAAACGTTCCAACTCGCGGAATATTCTGGTCGGGATATATATCGGAAGATTCAAGAAATAATATAGCAGTTTTGGGAGGGCGATCATCTTGATCAAGGTGATGCGGCTCATGACAGTTAGTGGGAGCGACTTCCAGAATTGTACCTGCGCTCTGACAGCTGATATTGCCCTCATTAAATTGCCCTCTAATAAATCTTCAGGCGTCTTATAAATGAAGATGCCAAGATAGCGAAACGTGGTAGAATACCATGGGAGGGGAGAGTCGCTGAGAAGTACTTCTGTTTCGACCGTGTCGGCGCTAAATGGGTAAACCCCCGATTTAGCCCAGTTGACCCGGAGGCCTGATACTGCTTCAAAGGCTGCAAGTTCCTCCGCTACGGACGACGGGATGTTGTTAATGTCCCAAACATACAATAACAGGTCGTCAGCATAGAGAGAGATAGCATGCATTCCGTCTCCCAATTTAATACCCCAGGCCTCACTATCGTTACGGAGTACCATCGCTAGTGGTTCCATAGCTAGGGAGAAGAGCAGCGGGGACAGGGGGCAACCCTGGTGCGTACCTCGTCTCACCGAATAGGTTCTGAAATGAGCCTGCCGGTCCTAAACCGAACAATAGGTCGTTGATATAGCAGCTGAATCATTCGCATGTAATGATCTCCAAGTTCATATTTATGGAGAACCGCCGCTAGATAGAGCCACTCCAAAGAGTCAAAGGCCTTCTCCAGGTCCAGCACCAGGCAGCCGGAGCGGGGCCATGTGTGTACTGCGTAATGCTGGACCCTAAAGAGCCTGCGTATGTTGAGCGAGGTACTGCTAGCGGGCACAAAACCGTTTTGATCTGGATGCACCAGCGTTTTCACAATGGGCGAGAGACGCTTTGCAAGTATGGAGGCGAAGATTTTGTAGTCGGTATTCAGGAGCGCTAAAGGGCGATAAGAGCCTAAGGATTCAGGGCTCTTATCGGGTTTGAGTAGGAACACCAGCAGAGCCTCGTTCTGTGTGTCTGCAAGAGTGGATTCATCAACCGCAGCTTCAAACACCTTCATCAGTTGCGGTACTAGTATATGCGCGTATGCTTTGTAAAATTCAGTCGGTAGTCCATCAGGGCCCGTCGACTTCCCGTTAGAGAGAGAGAATATGTTGTCCCGGATTTCCTCCGGGAGGAGGGGGTCGTTCAGCTCCCCTTTTTGGGCACTTGTGGGGTGTGGTAGTGTTATCTCCTCAAGGTAGAGCTGCAGCTCCAAGGGCGTGGCCTGCATGCAAGATTTGTATAGGTCCCGATAGTGCAACACAAACGCATCATGTATGTCCCGCTCTGTATATGCTATGCCTCCTCACGCCGTGCGTACCGATGCTATCGGAGCCGACGATTTGTTCTGACGGACAAGCCATGCAAGTAATTTCCCCGCTTTGTCCCCCATATGGTGCGTCCGCTCCGAGTGCGCTGCATAATTAAGACATCGCAGCCGCTCCAACAGCCGTGTGTGTTCTTCCCTGTGGCAATCAAGCCGCCTCGAGGATCCCCCAGCGGCTTCCTGCTCACAGGATGCCAATTGTGTCTCTAATTTGGTGAGGTCTTTTTCTAGCTGAGCTCGGATACCCGCCTGCGCCCCCAAACAATGCCCCCGCACGACCACCTATAGAGCGTCCCATTCCAGCAGCGGCGACGAGGCTGAACCTGCATTCTCGTCAAAATATTGTGCCACAGTGGCGGCCAGTAAGTCTCGGAAGGGCGCGTCTAATAACATATCCGGCTGAAGTCGTCAGACAGGGATCGGCGGTATCCCGCCCTCCCACTCCAGCTCCATCACATGCGGATTGTGGTCTGAGTGCGTACGCCCCATATAATGTGACCCAGCGATACAGGGTAAGAGATCATTAGTTACCATAAAGCGGTCCAGCCGTACATGAAGGCCATGCGCACCCGAATAATAGGAATATACCCTATCCAGTATTGATTTATGTATACCTTATTTATGTATGTATTTATGAAGATTAGTCACTATAATGCAAAAATGCAGTAGCGTTTTACATATGCATTATTTTGCACATGATTGTGTTGTAAACTGTAGTCCCTCAGTTCAAAAATGTCATTTCTCATAATTATCATATGAGCTATGTGTAGACTGCTAGATTGTTAACAGCTTCAACGCTAACCCTCCCAGAGTCTGTTTTTCATGTTTGGTGATCAGGGATCACGTGTGCACTATAAAAAGTAAAGTTAGTTGTGTAGCACGTATTGAGAACAAAGCAAGGCTTGGCCGAAGCGCGTCACAGTGAACTAAATTGCAATAAAGATAATCTGGCACTTATAAGTTGGAGTCTGTGTTCACTGAAAAAACCATAGGTTTCAGGGACATTATAGTTAGAAATTAGCATTTAAAAAACCATAGAAATTCACTGAAAAAACCATAGGTTTCAGGGACGTTATAGTTAGTTGGGCATTTCACTCGTACAAAACCAGAGAAATTCGGCCGTTATAGTTAGTTGAGCTAACTATAACTCGCGCCCCCGTAATGCACTGCTGATGACGTCACATATTACATCATTCATGACATGGTCAGTGACATCACTGATGACATCACTGATGACATCTCAAATGACATCACTGATGACATCATCCAGTGACTGTATGTTTCTGTAAAGTTTAAATATGTTTTATTTATATATATATGCCAAGATTTATTAAAGTATGAGTGGGTGTATGAGTGTCTGAATAGATGATTTAGTAGGTGCGTGACTGACTGTATAAGTGAGTGATTAAACGTGTCTTACTGAATGCAAGGGTTAGTAAGTAAACTGTGTAAATGTCTGTATCAGTCTGTCAGTTGGTGAGTAAGCAGCTGCATGGGTTGGTGAGTAGCGAAATGAGTGTCTATATGGGTTATTGATTGGTTGTCTGAGTATCTGTATGGGTGCCTGAGTGTCTGTGTGGGTGGGTGGGTGGGGTGTGTGTAACTCTGTGCATAGATGTGTGAGTGGGTAATTCACTGGGTGTATGGGTTCAAGAGTGCATCTGTGAAGGGCTGTATGGGTGTGTGAGTTTGTGTATGGGTGTGTTGGTGACTGAATGGATGTCTCAGTGGTACATGTGTGTGTAACTACATATGTGAAAGGAAGTATATGTGAGTGTTGGAGTATATAAATCACTATATGTGAGAGTGAGTGATTGTGAGAGTGGCTGTATGGATGAGTGTGTGCTTGTATCAGTGATTGTATAAGAGAGTAAGTATGTGTTAGTATCTGTATGAATAAGTGAGGTGGTGTGTATAACTGTATAGGTGAGTAAATGGGAGTGTGAATGATTCTTTGCATGATTGACTAGGTGTGTGAGTAACTCTATGGATGAATGGCGATGTGTGAGTGTCTGTATAGGTGTATGAGTGCAAATGATAGTGCTGTATTGATGAGTGATTGCATGTATGAGTGACTATGGGTGAATGAGTGGATGTGTGTGTAGACCTAGGAATCAGTGAGTGGGTATGTAGTAAGTGTTATTGGTGTGTCTATGGTTTCGAAAATGGTAGTCTGTATTTTAGAGTGGGTGTATCAAAGGTTATATTAGGGTGTGAGGAGGTGCATCAGATTATCACGTGGATGATGTCATCAATGATGTCATCAGTGATGTTATTTGAGATGTCATCAGTGATGTCATCAGTGGTGTCACTGACCATGTCATGAATGATGTAATATGTGACGTCATCAGCAGTGCATTGCGGGGGCGTGAGTTATAGTTAGCTCAACTAACTATAATGGCCGAATTTCTCTGGTTTTGTACGAGTGAAATGTCCAACTAACTATAACGTCCCTGAAACCTATGGTTTTTCAGTGAATTTCTATGGTTTTTTAAATGCTAATTTCTAACTATAACGTCCCTGAAACCTATGGTTTTTTCAGTGAATTTCAAAGGTTTTTTAAATGCTAATTTCTAACTATGCCTACAGAGATAGTACATGTGAAGAAATAGGAAGAAAGGTGCAGAAAGGTGCAAAAAGAAGCAAGAGAAATGCAGAAAGAGGCAACAAAAGTCCAGAAAGACGAAGAATAGTGCAGAAAGAAGCAAGAGATATGCAGAAAGAACCAACAGAGGCGCAGAAAAAGGCCTTGTTGCAAAGTCATCCTGTGCCCCCAACTTTTTACTGACTGGTACTGGTGGTAACTGACTCTGACTAACCAGGCCCGGAGCCAGTGCTATGCTGAAAGACACTTAGAATACAATGAAAACACCTACATACACTAGGGTACACTATGGGTTGGGGTACCCCTGTGATTGGCATGACCTCCCCTGTAAGGCCCTAGTACATAATAGTGCAGGGCGATTAAAACTACCTCTAACTCAGAGGTGCAGAAAGAGGCAAGAGAGGTGCATAAACAGGCAGGAAAGGTGCAGAAACAGGGAACAGGGGTGCAGAAAGAGGCAAGTGAGGTGCAGAAAGAAGTAAGAGCAGTGCAGAAAGAACCAACAGAGGTGCAAAAAGAGGCAAGAGGGGTGCAGAAAAAGGTAGGAGGGGTGCAAGAAGAGGCAAGAGAGGTACAGAAAGAGGCAGGAGGGGTGCAGAAAGAAGGAAGAGAAGTGCAGAAAGAGGCAAGAGAATTGCTGAAAGAAGCAACAGAGGTGTAGAAAGAAGCAAGAGAAGTGCAGAAAAAACCAACAGAGGTGCTGAAAGAGGCATGAAGGATGCAGAAAGAGCAAGAGAAGTGCAGAAAGAGGCAAGAGAGGTACTGAAAGAGGCAAGAGAGGTACAGAAACAGGGAGGAAAGGTGCAGAAACAGGGAACAGGGGTGCAGAAAGAGGTAACTTGTGCTGAAAGAGAAAAGAGGGGTGCAGAAAGAGGCAAGAGATCTGCATAAAAAAGCAACAGAGGTGGTGATAGAGGCAAGTGAGGTGCAGAAAGAAGCAAGAGAGGTGCAGAAAGAGGCAATAGAAGTGCAGAAAGAAGCAACAGAGGTGCAGAAAAAGGCAAGAGGGGTGGAGAAAGAAGGAAGAGAAGTGCAGAAAGAAGCAACAGAGTTGCTGAAAGAGGCACGAAGGGTGCAGAAAGAGGCAAGAGAAGTGCAGAAAGAACCAAGAGAAGTGCAGAAAGAAGCAACAGAAGTGCAGAAGGAAGCACGAGGGGTGCAGAAAGAAAGGAAGAGAAGTGTAGAAAGAGGCAAGAGAGTTGGACAAATAGGGAAGAGGGGTGCAGAAAGAGGCAGGACGGGTACAGAAAGAAGCAACAGAGGTGCCTAAAGAGGCAAGAGAGGTGCAGAAAGAAGCAAGTGAAGTGCAGAAAGAGGCAAGTGAGAAGCAGAAAGAAGCAAGAGCAGTGCAGAAAGAACCAACATAGGTGCTGAAAGAGGCAAGTGAGGTGCAGAAAGAGGCAAGAGATCTGCAGAAAAAAGCAACAGAGGTGCTGAAAGAGACAAGTGAGGTGCAGAAAGAAGCAAGAGAGGTGCAGAAAGACGTAAGAGGGGTACAGAAAAGGGCAAGAGAGGTGCAGAAAGAGGGAAGAAGGATGAAGAAGAGGCAAGAGGGGTACAGAAAGAAGCAAATGAGGTGCAGAAAGAGGCAACAGACGTGCAGAAAGAGGGAAGAGAGGTGCAGAAAGTAGAAGAGATTTTCAGAAAGAGGCAAGAAAAGTGCAGAAAAAGAAATGTGCAGAAAGAAGCAACAGAAATGCAGAAAGAGGCAAGAGAGGCGCAAAAGGAAGCAAGAGTGGCTTGCACACCATTAGTACCAATTTAACACCCACATTTAACAATAAATAACAGGTGACCATTCTAGGTTTGCAAAGGGCCTTCCACCACGCTGTAACACTTGGCGCTGCATTTTTGGTAACGTTTGAGCCGTTTGAGCTAGAAACAAGGCTTTTTTTGTTCAAATCTGCAGATTAGGGAGCAGATGATGCATTATGTGGCTAATGCAGGAAATGTATAATTGTGCGAAAGTTGGTGCAGCCAAACAGTCGCATAATTCCAGTGGCCCTGCTCATACCTCTGACTAGGTCCACAAGTGCTCCTCAGTGAATCCTTCTTTTTTTGTCTCACTGAGTTCATAGTTGAGCTTCTATGGAAACGAGGAAGACTAAACCTGTGGTTACCACTCCACAACACAGACTACCATACCACATAATTACTCTACATAACACATAATCCCACTCTACATAATTCCTATACACTAAATACCACATACTTTCTATACACATAATTTCACTGCACAACATACCACATAATTCCACTACACACAACGTACATCCACTCCACTCCAAAAAACATTAGTAAAAAACTTTTGCATTTACAACGCCAATAGCTCTAATTCTCGCAAATGAGAAACCTATTACATTGCAAACACTTCTTTAACTAGTAGTCGCGTTTGCAGAGTGGTGGAGAAAGGGTGCTGGGCCTCCGACCAGCGCTAAGGAATTCCGCTGCGTAGGATTTACAGGAGGTACCAGAAGGGCTTCTTGGCCCCCAAAGTCCCTCAGGAGTAAAGTGGACTTCATCCCCCATCCCGTAGTCTGCCAGGAGGCGTGTTTGCAGAGTGGTGGAGAAAGAGGGCATGGCCTCCGAAGACGTCTTACAAGAGGGGTACTTGGCCCCCAAGGACATCCTTGGGGGCCAACTACCCCTCCTATTACCTCCAGTAAGTACCACGCAGCAGGATTGCTAAGTTCTCATAACAGGCCACGCCCCCTTTGCCCACCACTCTGCAAACGCGCTCCCTGGCGCGCTCTTCGATGGGGATTGAAGTCCCCTTCACTGCTGAGGGTCCTTAGGGGCCAACTAGCCTACCTCTTACCTCCAGTAAGCCCCACACAGTGGGATTGCTGAGAGTTAGACACAGGTCACGCCCCCTTTCTCCACCACTCTGCAAACGCACCTCCTGGCGCATTCTAAGTTGGGGGATTAAGTTCCCTTTCCTCCTGAGGGTCCCTAGGGGCCAACTAGCCCTCCTGTTACCTCCAGTAAGCCCCATATAGCTGGATTGCTGAGAATGGTCTGAGGCCATGCCCCCTTTTTACACCACTCTGCAAACGCGCCTCCTGGCGCACTGCTACTCGGGGAATGAAGTCCACTTGTGTCCTGAGGTCCTCAGGACACAAGAGGACCTCATCGCCCCACGAGCAGTGTGCCAAGAGGTGTGTTTGCAGAGTAGTGTAAAAAAAGGGGCGTGGCCTCAGACCACTTCTCTGCAATCCAGCTGTGTGGCGCTTACTGGAGGTACCTGGTGGGCTATTTGGCCCCCAGGGACCCTCAGTAGGAAAGGGGACTTAATTCCCCAACTTAGAATGAGCCAGGGGGCGCGTTTGCAGAGTCATGCAGGGAGGGGGAGGGGGCGGGGCATCCGGCGACTACCTGTTTCTTTTTTTTAATAAATTTGTTATTTTATGGGAGGGGGGCCGCATGGCCCCCCTTCCCTGGGCCACTTTTGGCCCCGGGGACCCCATCCCCCGGGGCCTGGCAGCCTTGTTGATTTTTTTTTAATTTTGGGAGGGGGGGCCGCGTGGATCCCCTCCTCAGGCCAATTATGGCCCCGGGGACCCCACCCCCCTGGGCCAGCCTTTCCGTTTAAAAAAAAAAATTATAATTAAAGGGGAGGGGGGCCATGTGGCCCCCCTCCCGGGCCACTTCTGGCCCCGGGGAACCCATCCCCCGGGGCCGGCCCTTAGCGTTGGGGACCGTGGGGGGAGCCCCAATGCCCCCACGGTCCCAGCCGGCTCCCTGCCTCCTGCGGGAGCCGGCATTGCTTTTACACAAGGGGAGATGCTGACATGCAAAAAGCAAAGCAGGATTTGCTATGGCAGGGCGGGAGCCGTGCTCCCGCCATGCCATAGCAAACAGCAATGTCCTGGGGTGGGCACCCGGAGACATTGCAGGAACTGGCCCTGGGGGTGGCGGTCCCCAGGGCCATCAAGGGCTCAAGGAGGGGGGGCCGCGTGACCCCCTCCCAACTGTTTAAAGCCCTGGGGAGGTGGTGGTCCCCGGGGCCCGGGTGTCCGCAACGGACCCCCACATTTGAATATTTAGTTCCCAGGGGAGGTGGTGGTCCCCGGGGCAGTGTTTTGGGGCTCAAGCCCCCCTACACTAATTATTACTTATAGCCCCGGGGAGGTGGCGGTCCCCGGGGTTTGGGGGGGCCCACGAGGCCCCCCACCCAATTTTAACAAAGCCATGGGGAGGTGGCAGTCCCCGGGGCTTGGGGGGGCCCGTGAGGCCCCCCGCCCTTATTTAATTAAAGCCCCGGGAAGGTGGTGGTCCCCGGGGCAGTGGGGGGGCTGCGTGCCCCCGTACATAGATTATGAAGCACCGGGGAGGTGGCGGTCCCCGGGGCTGTGGGGGGCCCCCATACCTTAATTTAGAATTGCCCCCGGGACCTGGCCCACCCGGGGGCATTTTAACAAACGAAGCGCGGGAGACCGCGCTTCGTTTTTTAAAATAATTTCGGCTGGATTTGTGCACCCAGCGCGAATTCGGCCGAAACTATTTTTAAAAAAATGCTTTTGTTGGGCCTGGGGGTCCTTGTGGGACCCCCTGAGCAGCCCTAGGGGGTCAGGGTGTTTCTACCCTGCCCCCTTTTCTTGTTTTTGACCTTTTTTTTAACCTTTTTCTGAGTCACAAGATGGCTGCCAACATTTCCTGGTTTGGAGTGTTGGCAGCCAATCAGAATTGACCTCGTGCTCTGGAGGGTTCGCAAATCCTCCTCGGTGCTCAGATATCGATATTTTTATTTTTTGAATTTCTCAGCAACTACTGAACGGATTTACACCATTTAAAAAAAAGTCACTTTCTGAAACAAGATCTACCTTTTTGCCAAATTTGGTGTAATTCCATTCAGCAGTTCGGGCTGTAGCCGTGTCTAAAGTTTCCTATGGAAATTTACATGGGGAAAATGCGTTTTGAGACCCCCTTTTTCTCGGCCTCGCGTGACGAATCACCTCGAAACTTTCAAGACAGGAGCTGACCGGAGCGGGCCATTAGTTTTGAAAATTTCGCAAGATTCGTCAACCGGCGCCAAAGATATTGGCAAAAGAAAAAATGCTTTTTGAATAGAAACAAGGTCCTAACTATAACTACCTACTGGTGACCGCCAGTAGGTAATATATATATATTACCTACTGGTGGTCGCCAGTAAGTAGTTATAGTTAGGACATATTTTCCATAGGAAAAGCATTTTTGTTTTCCCAATAACTATGGCGTCGTTTGACGAATCATCACGAAATTTTCAAAACTAGTGGGGCGCTCCGGTCAGCTCCTGTCTTGAAAGTTTCGGGGCGATTCGCCAAGCGGGGGCCAAGAAAAAAGGGGGGTCCCAAAAAGTGTTTTCTCCATGTTATTTTCCATAGGAAACTTTAGACACGGCTACAACCCAAACTTCTGAACGGAATTACACCATATTTTGCAAGAAGGTAGCCCTTGGTTCAGAAAGAGTCCTTTTTGTTAAATGGTGTAAATCCGTTCAGTAGTTCCTCAGAAATTAAAAAATAGTGGTCGGAAAATCAATTTCCCATAGGAAACTTTAGACACGGCTACAACCTGAACTGCTGAACGGAATTACACCAAATTTGGCAAAAAGGCAGTCCTTGGTTCAGAAAGAGCCCTTTTTTTTAAATGGTGTAAATCCGTTCAGTAGTTTTTGAGATATTAAAGGAAAAAAATCTTTATATATGTGGGCGGAGCCTAACCCCCAGCACGAGCTTGGCTCTAATTGGCTGCCAACACTTCAAACCAGGAAGTGTTGGCAGCCATCTTGTGCCTCAGACGGAGAGAGAAATTGTGTCTGCATCGGAAGCCTTCTGTTTTCAGAGTAAAGCCTGCCCACAGCGTGGGGTGGGGGTTATAGAAGAGCTTTTAATGTTGTAGATTTCTGCGGTGAGGTTAAGCGCCAGTCGGGGGGCCGGAGGGCACATTGTAGTTCAAAGCGCCACTGTTTGTCAGTTGACGAACTCTCTCTCTCTCTGGCGGGGACGGGGGAAGCGGAGACACTTCTCGAAGGAGCTGGAAGTCATGTGCAAGGAAGTGGAAGATCCCTTGGGGAGGGATGGGGGCCGAACTGTGCCAACGTAGCCTGCCCAGGGTGGATCCGGAGGGGGAAGGGGCGAGGGCTGAGCTGGCTTGCAGAGTACGGCCATGAATCACTGCCCGGAGCTGACCTTGGCCATGTTTAGGTGGCAGGGTGTTGGCGCAGGGCCTAGGATGGGGTGTGAACTGGAGAGGGGATGGTCCCTGTGTCTAGGGCAGCCTCGGGTCCTCTCCAGGACGCGGTGACTTCTAGGCACAGCCCACCACCATGACCTTGGCTGTGCTTGGGAGAGGAGTGTTGGAAGCCTCGGATGCTGTCTGGGGCTCTGGGGCTTCCAGGCGGCAACCCTCTGCCGCTGACTCATGGGCCAGGATTTCCACCTTCGGATCCGCAGCATTTCTGGGCTGAAAACAGTGTTTTCGGGGCTTCTCAGACTGATTAATGGAACATTGGAAGGTCCTCTTTTCTGAAATGATGCGCTCCCTCGAGTTTGTTTTCTCTTGCTGTGGTGAGCGCTGCCTGTGCTCAGACTCAGTGCCTAGAAGCCCTCGATGTTATTGGCTGGGAGAGGATGGGTCATTGAAGAGATGCTGACTTTGGAACTAGGCAATCAAACTCGAGTCCCGGCACCAGCTCAGCACCCTGTGATTCCAGGCAAATCGCTTCACCTTCCCTTGTTCACAATATGAATGCGTCCCTGTGTTATGTAACTGGTGCTCGTATAAAGCGCTCCCTCTGGTTTGTTTTCTCTTGCTGTGGTGGGCGCTGCCTGTGCTCAGACTCAGTGCCTAGAAGCCCTCGATGTTATTGGCTGGGAGAGGATGGGTCATTACAGAGCTGCTGACTTTGGAACTAGGCAATCAGACTGGAGTCCCGGCGCCGGCTCATCACCCTGTGATTCCAGGCAAATCGCTTCACCTTCCCTTGTTCACAATATGATTGCGTCCCTGTGTTATGTAACTGGTGCTCGTGTAAAGCGCTCCCTCAGGTTTGTTTTCTCTTGCTGTGGTGAGCGCTGCCTGTGCTCAGACTGAGTGCCTAGAAGCCCTCGATGTTATTGGCTGGGAGAGAATGGGTCATTACAGAGCTGCTGATTTTGGAACTAGGCAATCAGACTGGAGTCTCGGCGCCGGCTCAGCACCCTGTGATTCCAGGCAAATCGTTTCACCTTCCCTTGTTCACAATATGAATGCGTCCCTGTGTTATGTAACTGGTGCTCGTGTAAAGCGCTCCCTCGGGTTTGTTTTCGCTTGCTGTGGTGAGCGCTGCCTGTGCTCAGACTCAGTGCCTAGAAGCCCTCGATGCTATTGGCTGGGAGAGGATGGGTCATTACAGAGCTGCTGACTTTGGAACTAGGCAATCAGACTGGAGTCCCGGCGCCGGCTCAGCACTCTGTGATTCCAGGCAAATCGCTTCAGCTTCCCTTGTTCACAATATGAATGCGTCCCTGTGTTATGTAACTGGTGCTCGTGTAAAGCGCTCCCTCGGGTTTGTTTTCTCTTGCTGTGGTGAGCGCTGCCTGTGCTCAGACTCAGTGCCTAGAAGCCCTCGATGTTATTGGCTGGGAGAGGATGGGTCATTACAGAGCTGCTGACTTTGTAACTAGGCAATCAGACTTGAGTCCCGGCGCCGGCTCAGCACCCTGTGATTCCAGGCAAATCGCTTCACCTTCCCTTGTTCACAATATGAATGCGTCCCTGTGTTATGTAACTGGTGCTCGTGTAAAGCGCTCCCTCAGGTTTGTTTTCTCTTGCTGTGGTGAGCGCTGCCTGTGCTCAGACTCAGTGCCTAGAAGCCCTCGATGTTATTGGCTGGGAGAGGATGGGTCATTACAGAGCTGCTGACTTTGGAACTAGGCAATCAGACTCGAGTCCCAGCGTCGGCTCAGCACCCTGTGATTCCAGGCAAATCGCTTCACCTTCCCTTGTTCACAATATGAATGCGTCCCTGTGTTATGTAACTGGTGCTCGTGTAAAGCGCTCCCTCGGGTTTGTTTTCTCTTGCTGTGGTGAGCGCTGCCTGTGCTCAGACTCAGTGCCTAGAAGCCCTCGATGCTATTGGCTGGGAGAGGATGGGTCATTGCAGAGCTGCTGACTTTGGAACTAGGCAATCAGACTCGAGTCCCGGCGTCGGCTCAGCACCCTGTGATTCCAGGCAAGTCGCTTCACCTTCCCTTGTTCACAATATGAATGCGTCCCTGTGATTTGTAACTGGTGCTCGTGTAAAGCGCTCCCTCGGGTTTGTTTTCTCTTGCTGTGGTGAGCGCTGTCTGTGCTCAGACTCAGTGCCTAGAAGCCCTCGATGTTATTGGCTGGGAGAGGATGGGTCATTACAGAGCTTCTGACTTTGGAACTAGGCAATCAGACTGGAGTCCCGGCGCCGGCTCAGCACCCTGTGATTCCAGGCAATTTGCTTCACCTTCCCTTGTTCACAATATGAATGCGTCCCTGTGTTATGTAACTGGTGCTCGTGTAAAGCGCTCCCTCGGGTTTGATTTCTCTTGCTGTGGTGAGCGCTGCCTGTGCTCAGACTCAGTGCCTAGAAGCCCTCGATGTTTTTGGCTGGGAGAGGATTGGTCATTACAGAGCTGCTGACTTTGGAACTAGGCAATCAGACTGGAGCCCGGCGCCGGCGCAGCACCCTGTGATTCCAGGCAAATCGCTTCACCTTCCCTTGTTCACAATATGAATGCGTCCCTGTGTGATGTAACTGGTGCTCGTGTAAAGCGCTCCCTCGGGTTTGTTTTCTCTTGCTGTGGTGAGCGCTGCCTGTGCTCAGACTCAGTGCCTAGAAGCCCTCGATGTTATTGGCTGGGAGAGGATGGGTCATTACAGAGCTGCTGACTTTGGAACTAGGCAATCAGACTCGAGTCCCGGCGTCGGCTCAGCACCCTGTGATTCCAGGCAAGTCGCTTCACCTTCCCTTGTTCACAATATGAATGCGTCCCTGCGATTTGTAACTGGTGCTCGTGTAAAGCGCTCCCTCGGGTTTGTTTTCTCTTGCTGTGGTGAGCACTGTCTGTGCTCAGACTCACTGCCTAGAAGCCCTCGATGTTATTGGCTGGGAGAGGATGGGTCATTGAAGAGATGCTGACTTTGGAACTAGGCAATCAGACTCGAGTCCCGGCGTCGGCTCAGCATCCTGTGATTCCAGGCAAATCGCTTCACCTTCCCTTGTTCACAATATGAATGCGTCCCTGTGTTTTGTAACTGGTGCTCGTCTAAAGCACTCCCTCAGGTTTGTTTTCTCTTGCTGTGGTGAGCACTGCCTGTGCTCAGACTCAGTGCCTAGAAGCCCTCGATGTTATTGGCTGGGAGAGGATGGGTCATTACAGAGCTTCTGACTTTGGAACTAGGCAATCAGACTGGAGTCCCGGCGCCGGCTCAGCACCCTGTGATTCCAGGCAATTTGCTTCACCTTCCCTTGTTCACAATATGAATGCGTCCCTGTGTTATGTAACTGGTGCTCGTGTAAAGCACTCCCTCAGGTTTGTTTTCTCTTGCTGTGGTGAGCGCTGCCTGTGCTCAGACTCAGTGCCTAGAAGCCCCTGATGTTATTGGCTGGGAGAGGATGGGTCATTACAGAGCTGCTGACTTTGGAACTAGGCAATCAGACTTGAGTCCCGGCGCCGGCTCAGCACCCTGTGATTCCAGGCAAATCGCTTCACCTTCCCTTGTTCACAATATGAATGCATCCCTGTGTTATGTAACTGGTGCTCGTGTAAAGCGCACCCTCAGGTTTGTTTTCTCTTGCTGTGGTGAGCGCTGCCTGTGCTCAGACTCAGTGCCTAGAAGCCCTCGATGTTATTGGCTGGGAGAGGATGGGTCATTACAGAGCTGCTGACTTTGGAACTAGGCAATCAGACTCGAGTCCCGGCGTCGGCTCAGCACCCTGTGATTCTAGGCAAGTCGCTTCACCTTCCCTTGTTCACAATATGAATGCGTCCCTGTGATTTGTAACTGGTGCTCGTGTAAAGCGCTCCCTCGGGTTTGTTTTCTCTTGCTGTGATGAGCGCTGCCTGTGCTCAGACTCAGTGCCTAGAAGCCCTCGATGTTATTGGCTGGGAGAGGATGGGTCATTGAAGAGATGCTGACTTTGGAACTAGGCAATCAGACTCGAGTCCCGGCATCGGCTCAGCACCTTGTGATTCCAGGCAAATCGCTTCACCTTCCCTTGTTCACAATATGAATGCGTCCCTGTGTTATGTAACTGGTGCTCGTCTAAAGCACTCCCTCAGGTTTGTTTTCTCTTGCTGTGGTGAGCACTGCCTGTGCTCAGACTCAGTGCCTAGAAGCCCTCGATGTTATTGGCTGGGAGAGGATGGGTCATTACAGAGCTTCTGACTTTGGAACTAGGCAATCAGACTGGAGTCCCGGCGCCGGCTCAGCACCCTGTGATTCCAGGCAATTTGCTTCACCTTCCCTTGTTCACAATATGAGTGCGTCCCTGTGTTATGTAACTGGTGCTCGTGTAAAGCGCTCCCTCGGGTTTGTTTTCTCTTGCTGTGGTGATCGCTGCCTGTGCTCAGACTCAGTACCTAGAAGCCCTCGATGTTTTTGGCTGGGAGAGGATTGGTCATTACAGAGCTGCTGACTTTGGAACTAGGCAATCAGACTGGAGCCCGGCGCCGGCGCAGCACCCTGTGATTCCAGGCAAATCGCTTCACCTTCCCTTGTTCACAATATGAATGCGTCCCTGTGTTATGTAACTGGTGCTCGTGTAAAGCACTCCCTCGGGTTTGTTTTCTCTTGCTGTGGTGAGTGCTGCATGTGCTCAGACTCAGTGCCTAGAAGCCCTCGATGTTATTGGCTGGGAGAGGATGGGTCATTACAGAGATGCTGACTTTGGAACTAGGCAATCAGAGTCGAGTCCCGGCGCCGGCTCAGCACCCTGTGATTCCAGGCAAATCGCTTCACCTTCCCTTGTTCACAATATGAATGCGTCCCTGTGTTATGTAACTGGTGCTCGTGTAAAGCACTCCCTCAAGTTTGTTTTCTCTTGCTGTGGTGAGCGCTGCCTGTGCTCAGACTCAGAGCCTAGAAGCCCTCGATGTTATTGGCTCGGAGAGGATGGGTCATTACATAGCTGCTGACTTTGGAACTAGGCAATCAGACTGGAGTCCCGGCGCCGGCTCAGCACCCTGTGATTCCAGGCAAATCGCTTCAGCTTCCCTTGTTCACAATATGAATGCGTCCCTGTGTTATGTAACTGGTGCTCGTGTAAAGCGCTCCCTCGGGTTAGTTTTCTCTTGCTGTGGTGAGCGCTGCCTGTGCTCAGACTCAGTACCTAGAAGCCCTCGATGTTATTGGCTGGGAGAGGATGAAAATGAAATGGAATGAAATGAAATAGAGATTTGTAGAGCGCGAAACAATCACCCAAGGGTGTCAAGGCGCTTGCTCATCAAAAACAGGATTTAAACTAGGAGGTTCGCAGATATGTTAAAGATTAAACAGCCATGTCTTTAGTGATTTCCTGAAAGCTAACAGATGTGTTTCTTGTTTCAATCTTATTGGGAGGGAATTCCATAACTTAGTTGCGCCAAACAGAAAACTTCTACCCCCCCAGGAGCATTTCTTTACCCTGGGAATAATCAGATCATGGGCAGAGGATGAGCGGAGACAATGGACTGGAATGTAGGGTAACAAGTTCCTCTTTAAAAAACCTGGTCCTATATCCTGTGTGGTTTTAAAAACAATGCATAAAACCTTAAACTCTATACGTCTTTTTATAGGCAGCCAATGTAAATCCTTGAGCACCTTTGACACAGATTTGTGTCTTGGAATGTTCAGCAGCAGCCGAGCCGCAGCATTCTGTACAACCTGCAATTTAGACAGGCATTTTTTCCGAAGATTGATAAAAAGCCCGTTACAGGGATAGTGATGCTGTACACTTTATTGATATTGCAAATAGTATGGGCCTTACTCAGCAGGTGATTGGCAGTACACATTTGGGGGGTCATTTACTGGATGGAATATTTACCAGTAATGATCATCTACAATGTCTTCCTCCATTGCCTATTATATGGTCGGACCATAAAGCTATTATGTTTTCGTTTCCGGTACAATACCCCCAGACAAAGAAATTGATAAATAGGCAGCGGAAAATGATCCGGCCCTGGAATATGCTGCCAGTGGGTATGTTTGAATCTGCATTAGCCCACAATTCTCCATTTGTTTTCTCTTGCTGTGGTGAGCGCTGCCTGTGCTCAGACTCAGTGCCTAGAAGCCCTCGATGTTATTGGCTGGGATAGGATGGGTCATTACAGAGCTTCTGACTTTGGAACTAGGCAATCAGACTCGAGTCCCGGCATCGGCTCAGCACCCTGTGATTCCAGGCAAATCGCTTCACCTTCCCTTGTTCACAATATGAATGCGTCCCTGTGTTATGTAACTGGTGCTCGTCTAAAGCACTCCCTCAGGTTTGTTTTCTCTTGCTGTGGTGAGCACTGCCTGTGCTCAGACTCAGTGCCTAGAAGCCCTCGATGTTATTGGCTGGGAGAGGATGGGTCATTACAGAGCTTCTGACTTTGGAACTAGGCAATCAGACTGGAGTCCCGGCGCCGGCTCAGCACCCTGTGATTCCAGGCAATTTGCTTCACCTTCCCTTGTTCACAATATGAGTGCGTCCCTGTGTTATGTAACTGGTGCTCGTGTAAAGCGCTCCCTCGGGTTTGTTTTCTCTTGCTGTGGTGATCGCTGCCTGTGCTCAGACTCAGTACCTAGAAGCCCTCGATGTTTTTGGCTGGGAGAGGATTGGTCATTACAGAGATGCTGACTTTGGAACTAGGCAATCAGACTGGAGTCCCGGCGGCGGCTCAGCACCCTGTGATTCCAGGCAAATCGCTTCACCTTCCCTTTTTCACAATATGAATGTGTCCCTGTGTTATGTAACTGGTGCTCGTGTAAAGCGCTCCCTCGGGTCGGTTTCGCGTTAAATAAAACTGCTCTGATGAGAACTAAACGAGATCTGAGCCCAGCCCGTCCCAGACCTTCAAGGCTGAGACAAAACCCAATCAGAAGGCAGAACAGCAGCGCGTCATCACTCACCAGGTGGATCCTGGCTTCTGTCCTTTTATGTTCCCGTCTGATCCTTTTCACAGTGCTTAAAAGCCCCCATCACCTGTCCTGGGTGCAGACCACAACGAGGTGTCTGCACAGGGGTGTCACCCCCAATCCCAGTTGCTTTTTTGTTTTAAAACCCCCTTTATATGTACTGTATCAGCTTGTCACACCTCCGTGGCATAAGAACCTGCCTGTAAGAAATATCTTATTGTTTGAGAACGCACCAGGCCTTCACAAGACTGTGAATAAACAGGACGTTTTCCTTTTGATAACGATAAAGACGACCGACCCATGCCTCTCTTGTGTCTGAATAGCATGTTTTGACTCTCACTCAAACATCTCACCGTGTGTTCAGTTTGCAAAACAATCATAGTGCTATACGTCTGTACGTTTTTTAAATGACAACTACATTTTGGGGCATTTTGGAAAACACTTGCTTTTTGTAGCTTAACATCTCGGTGGTGTCGATAAATCGGTTTCAAAGTTTTCATTTAGCTGAAAGGCGTGTTTCTTTTTTACGTGCAATACTTACCAGACTTACGTACATGTCAATTCAATCCCCATTCATTGCAGTCTCATCATATTTTGTACTGGCTATATGATCTGCTCACACCTTCAGCTTTAGCATACCAAATAATCCCATATTAAAAAGTATATAACAAGCATTTGCAATGCAATAGGTCTCGCATTTACGCGAGTTTGAGCTATTGGCATTGTAAATGACAATGCGTTTTATTTATGCTTCAAAAACCAAAACATAAATAAAAGGCATTGTCATTTACAATGCCGATAGCTCAAACTCGCGTAAATGCGAGATCTGTTGCATTGCAAATGCTTGTTTTTCTGTGTATTCTGTCTTGGAGTTCCACTTCCCTCATTGTGTGCCAGTGTCAAGGGGCTCAGCACTGTCACGTGGCCACAGATATATTGCTGGTTTATGGCCGGTTGTATCCTGGGGGCAACGCCGGGGCACCGGGGGGCAGCGCTGGGTCATTGTCACAGCCTCTGGCCCTGTTCCTCTGTGTTTTGGCTGTTGCTCCACAGATGCGAGATCTCCCTGCACGCCCCCAGTCAGCAACGTTTCAATCGTAACATCTGGAGCAGAAGTGTAAGTGGCGGTGGGGGGGAAGGGGGGGTGGCGAGGGAGGAGGTGGGGCTGCAAGGAACTGTTGCATTTGGTTTCACCAAAGCAAGGAAGGAAGCCGCATTAGGCGCTGTGGTCGGGGCCAGATTCTGTGGCACCTGACGTTAGGCGCTAACAATTGGGGAGGTCAAAGGACAACTGAGTGGGGTCAAAGAGACACCGTGTGGTGTATTTTGTGACTGTGTAAAAGGGGGAGCCTCCTGAGGCCACGACTGAGTCCCTCGAGTCGAAAAGCCTGTGCCGTGAGCAAGGGTTTATTGGCCTGTGGGCGCAGAGCGCGGCTTTATCTAAGGAATGCCTGCTTTTGTCAAAATGAAAGGCTAACCCGCCAAAATTCTGGCAGCCGTGAGCGTGCTGTTCATACCGGCCTGGGAAGAACAGTTGAGGGGCTGGAGTGTACTTTGTTTTCCCAAATATTTATCATATCAATGGCTTTTTGCAGAGGGAAGTGGGGCTGGGGAGGGTTAGAAGAGACAGCCAAAGCGGTCAAATGGCTTTTTATTTTTTAAGAACACTACATCCTGCTCTCTAAATGTAATGAAACAACCCGAAAAAGGTTTTTTTAAAGGATGTATTTTATAAACTAGGAGTGTTGTAGAGGCTCATGCTGGTGATCTCAGCAACATCGGTCCCCGGACAAGCACAGAAACGATTAAACTCGGTACCTGGAAGTTGCTAGTTGAGTAAAGCAACATTGGGTCTTATAGGATAAGTGAACTCCCTTGGTTCTCTAGCTCACTAAAACGCGAAAGAATTTCAATGTCAGAGGGGAGACTTGAGGGGCTGGGGTGGAACATTTAAAAGAGAAATAGCTTTTGATCCGAGAACCTTATACATGTGTCCGAACTCTTCCCACATAGGGCACACTGCATCCATGCACACTTTGATCCATGCATGCATGCACAATCCAGCCGGCAACTTCTCAGACATGGTGGGGTGCGATGAGGCTATTTATACATTTGTCAAGTAACAGTGACCGCTACATTTCCGCTAACTGGGAAGCCACGGTCAATATATCAAGTGTACAGCGCTAACAATGCCTTGCAGTTACCAATGGTTGTTTCACTCCAGACTGTACCATGCCACAATAGCGCTGGTCCATTGTAAATCCTTTAGTCGTGGCATTACTGTGGTGGCCAGATAACAGTTTGAAACTGCAGCAGGCACTAGCACAACACGGCTGGAAGTTGCAGAGTGGTCTCCAGCTGACAGAGAGGAACCAGTGTTCTGCGCTTTGTTGCACAGCGCCTTCTCCTCGGATGGGCTTGAGCGTGGTCGGTCCCTCATACCTTTGTTGCCCAGCTGCTACAGAAGCCAGGCTGATTCTCGAAGAAGGTATATGATCCTCTGTGGACTCCTACTCTGTTGGATTGTCCAGTGACGAACCCAGAGTATCTCTCTAATGCTCTGCACACCAATGGGATTTAAATGGCCTTCTAACCATGGTCACTAGTTGCCTGCACGAACCCATGGGAGCCACACCATTCAGTTGTGGACCTGGACAACTGGATTTTCTGATGCCAACATCTGACCAAGAAAAGGAAGAAAGGAAGTCTGAATCCCACTCAGCATCTGAAGTAGAGGGTGCAGAGCATATGGTGCTCTTTTAGTTAATCACTTTACTAATCCTGTACCCAGATACACAAGCACAAGGCGGCGCTTTGGGAATTCTTCCTTGCTTGTTCTCAAACCTCCATATGCATCAGAAGATGTACCTCCTTCATACCCTGGTTTGGATGACTTACTACCTCCAAGCCAGAGACACTTAAAAGGCTATGTGTGGTGAGAGCCCTGAAATTCTGTCTGTGTAGGCCAGGTTTTGCAGCAAGGAGAGTCCTGTGCTGTGTCGTCAGTGGTGCTGGGGGTGAGTGGGGCCTGTTCACCAGCCTTGCCACCCATACATGCTCTTTGGAGTGGTCTCCTACTTGTCACATGCTGCACCTCTGGGAGTGCTCATCCGCCCTCTCAGAAAGTTTATTTACTCACTCAGTCACCACCCGCGCACCTTCAGTGGCTTTCTGGATTTATTGTCCATAGATGGAATCACAGTGGTGACCCACAAGCCCCGTAGCTGAACTCCTGGTCCATGGGTGGCAAACTGGGCAAACAAAGGATTAGGACATCGAGCTGTCAGTATCTCTACCTGATCACCACCTTTTGTAGACACTGGCCTTCTGGTCGGTTTTGTTTTGTAATCCCCTTAAATGTTGGTGGTGGTGGCAGCTAGTGCAATGAACAAAGACTCTTCAATACTGTTAGTCTATGGTCCGCTCTGTTAACAGTGACCCATCCGGTTGTGCTAAATGATCATAGTTAGGTTTTGGGGGTGATGCATAAGTGTTGACGGGGCGCACTAGCACTCGTCTGTCTTTGGCACAGCTTCTGGATCTATCCATAAAGTTAAACATGCCCTGCTTGTTATGAAGAGCCGTATGATGAGCAGCCTTTATAATACAGCCAACAAGATGGGGTCAGTAAGTTAACCTTCATGGTGATCTGAAGGTCACGTGTTCGAATCTCAGAAAGGCAAACTCGACCATTCATGGTTCCCTTCCACAAAACAGTGAATTTAGTACTTTTAAATTGGGTAAAAGTACATCTTTTATTTGAAGCGCTGAGTTAAAAATACGTTTACATTATTGTTCGATCACTTGCATGACTGGCCCAAGCTACACCATAAACATCCCAATACATCTCCCACTTATCAGGGAAAACTGGACATTTTACCCGAAAATCGAGGCAATAGCAGTTTTCACCAAGGAGCAGCCGCTGATGTGCTTTAGTGATTCATATCGAACGCTTCGAATAATGTCACAAACTCAGGACGTAGTGACTTAAATATGGCCCATCACATAACAAAATATGCCTGTATAGCCTGGTGACAAGGACACAAACTTATAGACTGAAACACACCACCTGCCCGACACACGGTAGGTGTTCATAGATTTGCATGAGAGGATTTCCTAATTTGCTCCCCAGGGCTTTATTGATTATAGAGGGGGGGGCTCGTGGCCCCCCCAAGCCCCGGGGACCGCCACCTCCCCGGGGCTTAATTTTAATAAGGGTGGGGTGGCCACGGGGCGCGTTTGCACAGTGGTGAAGTGAGGGGGCGGGGCCAGATGTGACAAGTGTGCAAACGCGCCGTGGCACGTTTTAAGTTGGGGGATTAAAAGGGGTGTAAAAAGGGGCGTGGCCTCGGACCACCTCTCTGTAACGCAGCTCTGTGGCGCTTACTGGAGGTACCTGGTGGGCTAGTTGGCCCCCAGGGACCCTCAGGATTCAAGGGGACTTAATCCCCCAACTTAAAACGTGCCAGGGGGTGCGTTTGCAGAGTGGTGGAGAAAGGGGGCGTGGCCTGTGTCCACCTCTCAGCAATCCCACTGGGGGCTTACTGGAGGTAAGAGGTAGGCTAGTTGGCCCCTAAAGGACCCCCAGCAGCGAAGGGGACTTCAATCCCCATCCAAGAGCGTGCCATGAGCACGTTTGCAGGGTGGTGGGCAAAGGGGGCGTGGCCTGTTATGAGAACTTAGCAATCCTGCTGTGTGGTACTTACTGGAGGTAATAGAAGGGGTAGTTGGCCCCCAAGGATGTCCTTGGGGGCCAAGTACCCCTCTTGTTACCTCCAGTAAGTCCCACACAGTAGGATTGCTAAGACGTCTTTGGAGGCCATGCCCCCCTTCTCCACCACTCTGCAAACGTGCCTCCTGGCAGACTACGGGATGGGGGATAAAGTCCACTTTACTCCTGAGGGACTTTGGGGGCCAAGAAGCCCTCCTGGTACCTCCTATAAGTCCTACTCAGCGGAATTCCTGTGCGCTGGTCGGAGGCCCAGCACCCTTTCTCCACCACTCTGCAAACGCATCTACTAGTTAAAGAAGTGTTTGCAATGCAATAGGTTTCGCATTTGCGAGAGGTAGAGCTATTGACGTTGTAAATGTAAAAGTCTTTTACTAATGTTTTTTGGAGTGAAGTGGATATACGTTGTGTGTAGTGGAATTATGTGGTAAGTTGTGCAGTGAAATTATCTGGATAGAAAATATGTGGTATTTAGTGTGTAGGAATTATGTAGAGTGGGATTATATGTTATGGAGAGTAATTATGTGGTATGGTAGTCTGTGTTGTGGAGTGGTAACGTCAGGTTTAGTCTTCCTCGTTTCCATAGAAGCTCAACTATGAACTCAGTGAGACAAAAAAAAAAGGCATCACTGAGGAGCACTTGTGGACCTAGTCAGAGGTATAAGCAGGGCCACTGGAATTATGGGACTGTTTGGCTGCACAGATTTTCGCATAATTATACATTTTCCGCATTAGCCACATAATCCATTATCTGCTCCCTAATCTGCAGTTTTTAACAAAAAAAGCCTTGTTTCTAGCTCAAACATTATCAAAAATGCAGCGACAAGTGTTACAGCGTGGTGGAAGGCCCTTTGCAAACGTAGAACTTATTGCTAAATGTGGGTGTTAAATTGGTACTAATGGTGTGCAAGCCACTCTTGCTTCCTTCTGCGCCTCTCTTGCCTCTTTCTGCATTTCTGTTGCTTCTTTCTGCACATTTCTTTCTTTTTCTGTACCCCTCTTGCCTCTTTCTGCACCCTTCTTCCCTCTTTCTGCACCCTTCTTGTCTCTTTCAGCACCTCTGTTGCTTCTTTCTGAACTTTTCTTCCTTCTTTCTGCATCCCTCTTGCCTTTTTCTGTACCCCTCTTGCCTCTTTGTGCACCTCTCCTACCTCTTTCTGCACCCCTCTTGCCTCTTTCTGCACCTCTGACGGTTCTTTCTGCACTGCTCTTGCTTCTTTCTGCACCTCATTTGCAAATTTCTGTATCCCTCTTGCCTCTTTCTGCACCCCTGTTCCCTCTTTCTGCACTTTTCCTGCCTCTTTCTGTACCTCTCTTGCCTCGTTCTGCACCTCTCTTGCCTCGTTCTGCACCTCTGTTTCTTCTTTCGGCAATTCTCTTGCCTCTTTCTGCACTTCTCTTGCTTGTTTCTGCACCTCTCTTGCGTCTTTCTGCACCTCTTTTGCGTCTTTCTGCACCTCTCTTGCGTCTTTCTGCACCTCTGTTGCCTCTTTCTGCACCTAGCTTGCTTCTTTCTGCACCCCTCTTGCCTCTTTCTGCACCCCTCTTGCCTCTTTCTGCACCCCTCCTTTCTCTTTCTGCACCCCTATTTTCTCTTTCTGCACCTCTCTTGCCTTTTTCTGCAGTTCTCTTGCCTCTTTCTGCACCTCTTTTGCTTCTTTCTGCACTTCTCTTGCCTCTTTCTGTACCCCTCTTGCCTCTTTCTGCACCTCTAATGGTTTTTTCTGCAGTACTCTTGCTTCTTTCTGCACCTCACTTGTCTCTTTCTGCACTTCTCTTGCTTATTTCTACACCTCTGTTGCTTCTTTCAGCAATTCTCTTGCCTCTTTCTGCCCTTCTCTTCCTTCTTTTTGCACCCTCCTGCCTCTTTCTGTACCTCTCTTTCCTCTTTGTACACCTCTCCACCTCTTACTGCACCCCTCTTGGCTCTTTTTGCACCTCTGTTGGTTCTTTCTGCACTGCTCTTGCTTCTTTCTGCACCTCACTTGCCTCTTTCTGTACTTCTCTTGCGTCTTTCTGCACCTCTGTTGCCCCTTTCTGCACTTCACTTGCTTCTTTCTGCACCTCTCTTGCCTCTTTTGGCACCTCTGTTAATTCTTTCTGCACCCCTCCTGCCTCTTTCTGTGCCCCTCTTCCCTATTTGTGCAACTCTCTTGCCTCTTTCTACACCTATCTTCCCTCTTTCTGCACCACTCTTGCCTCTTTCTGTACCTCTGTTGCTTCTTTCTGCACTTCTCTTGCCTCTTTCTGCATCCTTCGTGCCTCTTTCAGCACCTCTGTTGCTTCTTTCTGCACTTCTCTTCCTTCTTTCTGCACCTCTCTTGCTTCTTTCTGCACCTCTCTTGCCTTTTTCGGCACCTCTGTTGCTTCTTTCTGCACCCACTTGCCTCTTTCAGCACCTCTGTTGCTTTTTTCTGCAGATCGCTTGCTTCTTTCTGCACCTCTCTTGCCTCTTTCGGCACCTCTGTTGCTTCTATCTGCACCCCTCCTGCCTCTTTCTGCACCCCTCTTCCCTATTTGTCCAACTCTCTTGCCTCTTTCTACACGTCTCTTCCCCCTTTCTGCACCACTCTTGCCTCTTTCTGTACCTCTGTTGCTTCTTTCTGCACTTCTCTTGCCTCTTTCTGCACCCTTTGTGCCTCTTTCAGCACCTCTGTTGCTTCTTTCTGTACTTCTCTTCCTTCTTTCTGCACCCCTCTTGCCTCTTTCTGCACCTCTGTTGCTTCTTTCTGCACTTCTATTGCCTCTTTCTGCACCTCTCTTGCTTCTTTCTGCACCTCACTTGCCTCTTTCAGCACCTCTGTTGCTTTTTCTGCAGATCTCTTGCCTCTTTCTGCACCTCACTTGCGTCTTTCAGCACCTCTGTTGCTTTTTTCTGCAGATCTCTTGCCTCTTTCTGCACCCCTCTTTTCTCTTTCTGCACCTCTCTTGCCTCTTTCTGCACCCCTGTTCCCTGTTTCTGCACCTTTCCTGCCTGTTTCTACACCTCTCTTGCCTCTTTCTGTACCTCTGTTGCCTCTTTCTGCACTTCTCTTGCTCTTTCTGCACCCTTCGCGCCTCTTTTAGCACCCGTTACTTCTTTCTGCACTTCTCTTCTTTCTGCACCCCTCCTGCCTCTTTCTGTACCTCTGTTGCCTCTTTGTGCACACCTCCTACCTTTTTCTGCACCCCTCTTGCCTCCTTTTACACCTCTGTTGCTTCTTTCTGCACTTCTCTTAGTTCTTTTGCACTGCTCTTGCCTCTTTCTGCATCCCTCTTGCCTCTTTGAGCACCTCTCTTGCCTCGTTCTGCACCTCTCTTGCCTCGTTCTGCACCTCTGTTGCTTCTTTCGGCAATTCTCTTGCCTCTTTCTGCACTTCTCTTGCTTGTTTCTGCACCTCTCTTGCGTCTTTCTGCACCTCTTTTGCGTCTTTCTGCACCTCTCTTGCGTCTTTCTGCACCTCTGTTGCCTCTTTCTGCACCTAGCTTGCTTCTTTCTGCACCCCTCTTGCCTCTTTCTGCACCCCTCTTGCCTCTTTCTGCACCCCTCCTTTCTCTTTCTGCACCCCTATTTTCTCTTTCTGCACCTCTCTTGCCTTTTCTGCAGTTCTCTTGCCTCTTTCTGCACCTCTTTTGCTTCTTTCTGCACTTCTCTTGCCTCTTTCTGTACCCCTCTTGCCTCTTTCTGCACCACTTATGGTTTTTTCTGCAGTACTCTTGCTTCTTTCTGCACCTCACTTGTCTCTTTCTGCACTTCTCTTGCTTATTTCTACACCTCTGTTGCTTCTTTCAGCAATTCTCTTGCCTCTTTATGCCCTTCTCTTCCTTCTTTTTGCACCCCTCCTGCCTCTTTCTGTACCTCTCTTTCCTCTTTGTACACCTCTCCACCTCTTACTGCACCCCTCTTGGCTCTTTTTGCACCTCTGTTGGTTCTTTCTGCACTGCTCTTGCTTCTTTCTGCACCTCACTTGCCTCTTTCTGTACTTCTCTTGCGTCTTTCTGCACCTCTGTTGCCCCTTTCTGCACTTCACTTGCTTCTTTCTGCACCTCTCTTGCCTCTTTTGGCACCTCTGTTAATTCTTTCTGCACCTCTCCTGCCTCTTTCTGTACCCCTCTTCCCTATTTGTGCAACTCTCTTGCCTCTTTCTACACCTATCTTCCCTCTTTCTGCACCACTCTTGCCTCTTTCTGTACCTCTGTTGCTTCTTTCTGCACTTCTCTTGCCTCTTTCTGCATCCTTCGTGCCTCTTTCAGCACCTCTGTTGCTTCTTTCTGCACTTCTCTTCCTTCTTTCTGCACCTCTCTTGCTTCTTTCTGCACCTCTCTTGCCTTTTTCGGCACCTCTGTTGCTTCTTTCTGCACCCACTTGCCTCTTTCAGCACCTCTGTTGCTTTTTTCTGCAGATCGGTTGCCTCCTTCTGCACCTCTCTTGCCTCTTTCGGCACCTCTGTTGCTTCTATCTGCACCCCTCCTGCTTCTTTCTGCACCCCTCTTCCCTATTTGTCCAACTCTCTTGCCTCTTTCTACACCTCTCTTCCCCCTTTCTGCACCACTCTTGCCTCTTTCTGTACCTCTGTTGCTTCTTTCTGCACTTCTCTTGCCTCTTTCTGCACCCTTTGTGCCTCTTTCAGCACCTCTGTTGCTTCTTTCTGTACTTCTCTTCCTTCTTTCTGCACCCCTCTTGCCTCTTTCTGCACCTCTGTTGCTTCTTTCTGCACTTCTATTGCCTCTTTCTGCACCTCTCTTGCTTCTTTCTGCACCTCACTTGCCTCTTTCAGCACCTCTGTTGCTTTTTCTGCAGATCTCTTGCCTCTTTCTGCACCTCACTTGCGTCTTTCAGCACCTCTGTTGCTTTTTTCTGCAGATCTCTTGCCTCTTTCTGCACCCCTCTTTTCTCTTTCTGCACCTCTCTTGCCTCTTTCTGCACCCCTGTTCCCTGTTTCTGCACCTTTCCTGCCTGTTTCTACACCTCTCTTGCCTCTTTCTGTACCTCTGTTGCCTCTTTCTGCACTTCTCTTGCTCTTTCTGCACCCTTCACGCCTCTTTTAGCACCCGTTACTTCTTTCTGCACTTCTCTTCTTTCTGCACCCCTCCTGCCTCTTTCTGTACCTCTGTTGCCTCTTTGTGCACACCTCCTACCTTTTTCTGCACCCCTCTTGCCTCCTTTTACACCTCTGTTGCTTCTTTCTGCACTTCTCTTAGTTCTTTTTGCACTGCTCTTGCCTCTTTCTGCATCCCTCTTGCCTCTTTGAGCACCTCTTTTGCTTCTTTCTGTGCTTCTCTCTCCTCTTTCTGCACCCCTCTTGCCTCTTTCTGCACTTCTGTTGCTTCTTTCTGCACTTTTATTGCCTCTTTCTACACCTCTCTTGCTTCTTTCTTTCTTGCCTCTTTCAGCACCTCTGTTGCTTTTTTCTGCAGATCTCTTGCCCCTTTCTGCACCCCTCTTTTATCTTTCGGCACCTCTCTTGCCTCTTTCTGCACCCCTGTTTCCTGTTTCTGCACCTTTCCTGCCTGTTTCTGCACATCTCTTGCCACTTTCTGTACCTCTGTTACCTCTTCCTGCACTTCTCTTGCTCTTTCTGCACCCTTCGCGCCTCTTTCAGCACCTCTGTTGGTTCTTTCTGCACTGATCTTGCTTTTTCTGCACCTCACTTGCCTCTTTCTGCACTTCTCTTGCTTTTTTCTACACCTCTGTTGCTTCTTTCAGCAATTCTCTTGCCTCTTTCTGCACTTCTCTTCCTGCTTTCTGCACCCCTCCGGCCTCTTTCTGTACCTCTCTTGCCTCTTTGTGCACCCCTCCTAACTTTTTCTGCGCCCCTCTTGCCTCTTTTTGCACCTTTGTTGGTTCTTTCTGCACTACTCTTGCTTCTTTCTGCACCTCACTTGCCTCTTTCTGCACTTCTGTTGCTTCTTTCTAAACCTCTGTTGCATCTTTCAGCAATTCTCTTAGCTCTTTCTGCACTTTTCTTGCTTGTTTATGCACCTCTCTTGCATCTTTCTGCACCTCTGTTGCCTCTTTCTCCACTTCACTTGCTTCTTTCTGCACCTCTCTTGCCTTTTTCGGCACCTCTGTTGCTTCTTTCTGCACCCCTCCTGCCTCTTTCTGCACCCCTCTTACCTATTTGTGCAACTCTCTTGCCTCTTTCTACACCTCTCTTCCCTCTTTCTGCACCACTCTTGCCTCTTTCTGTACCTCTGTTGCTTCTTTCTGCACTTCTCTTCCTTCTTTCTGCACCTCTCTTGCGTCTTTCTGCACCTCTGTTGCCTCTTTCTGCACTTCACTTGCTTCTTTCTGCACCCCTCATGACTCTTTAAGCACCTGTTGCTTCTTTCTGCACTCCTCTTCCTTCTTTCTGCACCTCTCGTGCCTCCTTCTGCACCTCTGTTGCCTCTTTCAGCACCTCTGTTGGTTCTTTCTGTACTGCTCTTGCTTCTTTCTGCACCTCACGTGCCTCTTTCTGTACTTCTCTTGCTTTTTTCTACACCTCTATTGCCTCTTTCTGCAACTCTCTTGCCTCTTTCTGCACCTCACTTGCCTCTTTCAGCACCTCTGTTGCTTTTTTCTGCAGATCTCTTGCCTCTTTCTGCACCTCTCTTGCCTCTTTCTGCACCTCTCTTGCCTCTTTCGGCACCTTCGTTGCTTCTTTCTGCACCCCTGTTCCCTCTTTCGGCACCCCTCTTCCCTATTTGTCCAACTCTCTTGCCTCTTTCTACACCTCTCTTCCGTCTTTCTGCACCACTCTTGCCTCTTTCTGCACCTCTGTTGCTTCTTTCTGCACTTCTCTTGGTTCTTTCTGCACCACTCTTGCCTCTTTCTGCACCTGTGTTGCTTCTTTCAGCACTTCTATTACCTCTTTCTGCACCTCTCTTGCTTGTTTCTGCACCTCACTTGCCTCTTTCAGCACCTCTGTTGCTTTTTTCTGCAGATCTCTTGCCTCTTTCTGCATGTCAGTTGCCTCTTTCAGCACCTCTGTTGCTTTTTTCTGCAGATCTCTTGCCTCTTTCTACACCCCTCTTTTCTCTTTCTGCACCTCTCTTGCCTCTTTCTGCACCCTTGTTCCCTGTTTCTGTACCTTTCCTGCCTGTTTCTATACCTCTCTTGCCTCTTTCTGTACCTCTCTTGCCTCTTTCTGCACTTCTCTTGCTCTTTCTGCACCCTTTGCGCCTCTTTTAGTACCTCTGTTACTTCTTTCTGCACTTCTCTTACTTCTTTCTGCACCCCTACTGCCTCTTTCTTTACCTCTGTTGCCTCTTTGTGCACCCCTCCTACCTTTTTCTGCACCCCTCTTGCCTCTTTGAGCACCTCTTTTGCTTCTTTCTGTACTTCTCTTTCCTCTTTCTGCACCCCTCTTGCCTCTTTCTGCACCTCTGTTGCTTCTTTCTGCACTTTTATTGCCTCTTTCTGCACCTCTCTTGCTTCTTTCTGCACCCCACTTGCCTCTTTCAGCACCTGTCTTGCTTTTTTCTGCAGATTGCTTGCCTCTTTCTGCACCTCACTTGCGTCTTTCAGCACCTCTGTTGCTTCTTTCTGTACTTTTATTGCCTCTTTCTGCACCTCTCTTGCTTCTTTCTGCACCCCACTTGCCTCTTTCAGCACCTCTCTTGCTTTTTTCTGCAGATCTCTTGCCCCTTTCTGCACCCCTCTTTTCTCTTTCGGCACCTCTCTTGCCTCTTTCTGCACCCCTGTTCCCTGTTTCTGCACCTTTCCTGCCTGTTTCTGCATATCTCTTGCCTCTTTCTGTACCTCTGTTACCTCTTCCTGCACTTCTCTTGCTCTTTCTGCACCCTTCGCACCTCTTTCAGCACCTCTGTTGGTTCTTTCTGCACTGATCTAGCTTTTTCTGCACCTCACTTGCCTCTTTCTGCACTTCTCTTGCTTTTTTCTACACCTCTGTTGCTTCTTCCAGCAATTCTCTTGCCTCTTTCTGCACTTCTCTTCCTGCTTTCTGCACCCCTCCGGCCTCTTTCTATACCTCTCTTGCCTCTTTGTGCATCCCTCCTTCCTTTTTCTGCACCACTCTTGCCTCTTTTTGCACCTCTGTTGGTTCTGGTTCTTTCTGCACTACTCTTGCTTCTTTCTGCACCTCACTTGCCTCTTTCTGCACCTCTGTTGCTTCTTTCTGCACCTCTCTTGCGTCTTTCTGCACCTCTGTTGCTTCTTTCTGCACCCCACTTGCCTCTTTCAGCACCTCTGTTGCTTTTTCCTGCAGATCGCTTGCCTCTTTCTGCACCTCTCTTGCCTCTTTCGGCACCTCTGTTGCTTCTATCTGCACCCCTCCTGCCTCTTTCTGCACCCCTCTTCCCTATTTGTCCAACTCTCTTGCCTCTTTCTATACCTCTCTTCCCTCTTTCTGCACCACTCTTGCCTTTTTCTGTACCTCTGTTGCTTCTTTCTGCACTTCTCTTGCCTCTTTCTGCACCCTTCGTGCCTCTTTCAGCACCTCTTTTGCTTCTTTCTGTACTTCTCTTCCTTCTTTCTGCACCCCTCATGCCTCCTTCTGCACCTCTGTTGCTTCTTTCTGCACTTCTCTTGCCTCTTTCTGCACCCTTCGTGCCTCATTCAGCACCTCTGTTGCTTCTTTCTGCACTTCTCTTCCTTCTTTCTGCACCCTTCTTTCTGCACCTCTGTTGCTTCTTCCTGCACTTCTATTGCCTCTTTCTGCACCTCTCTTGTTTCTTTCTGCACCTCACTTGGCTCTTTCAACACCTCTGTTGCTTTTTCTGCAGATCTCTTGCCTCTTTCTGTACCTCACTTGCGTCTTTCAGCACCTCTGTTGCTTTTTTCTGCAGATCTCATGCCTCTTTCTGCACCCCTCTTTTCTCTTTCTGCACCTCTCTTGCCTCTTTCTGCACTCCTGTTCCCTGTTTCTGCACCTTTCCTGCCTGTTTCTAAACCTCTCTTGCCTCTTTCTGTACCTCTGTTGCCTCTTTCTGCACTTCTCTTGCTCTTTTAGCACCTTTCGCGCCTCTTTTAGCACCTCTGTTACTTCTTTCTGCACTTCTCTTACTTCTTTCTGCACCCCTCCTGCCTCTTTCTGTACCTCTGTTGCCTCTTTGTGTACCCCTCCTACCTTTTTCTTCACCCCTCTTGCCTCCTTTTACACCTCTGTTGCTTCTTTCTGCACTTCTCTTAGTTCTTTCTGCACTGCTCTTGCCTCTTTCTGCATCCCTCTTGCCTCTTTGAGCACCTCTTTTGCTTCTTTCTGTACTTCTCTCTCCTCTTTCTACACCCCTCTTGCCTCTTTCTGCACCTCTGTTGCTTCAATCTGCACTTTTATTGCCTCTTTCTGCACCTCTCTTGCTTCTTTCTGCACCCCACTTGCCTCTTTCAGCACCTCTCTTGCTTTTTTCTGCAGTTCGGTTGCCTCTTTCTGCATCTCACTTGCGTCTTTCAGCACCTCTGTTGCTTCTTTCTGCACTTTTATTGCCTCTTTCTGCACCTCTCTTGCTTCTTTCTGCACCCCACTTGCCTCTTTCAGCACCTCTGTTGCTTTTTTCTACAGATCTCTTGCCCCTTTCTGCACCCCTCTTTTCTCTTTTGGCACCTCTCTTGCCTCTTTCTGCACCCCTGTTCCCTGTTTCTGCACCTTTCCTGCCTGTTTCTACACATCTCTTGCCTCTTTCTGTACCTCTGTTACCTCTTCCTGCACTTCTCTTGCTCTTTCTGCACCCTTCGCGCCTCTTTCAGCACCTCTGTTGGTTCTTTCTGCAATGATCTTGCTTTCTCTGCACCTCACTTGCCTCTTTCTGCACTTCTCTTGCTTTTTTCTACACCTCTGTTGCTTCTTTCAGCAATTCTCTTGCCTCTTTCTGCACTTCTCTTCCTGCTTTCTGCACCCCTCCGGCCTCTTTCTGTACCTCTCTTGCCTCTTTGTGCACCCCTCCTACCTTTTTCTGCACCCCTCTTGCCTCTTTTTGCATCTCTATTGGTTCCTTCTGCACTACTCTTGCTTCTTTCTGCACCTCACTTGCCTCTTTCTGCACTTCTGTTGCTTCTTTCTAAACCTCTGTTGCATCTTTCAACAATTCTCTTAGCTCTTTCTGCACTTTTCTTGCTTGTTTCTGCACCTCTCTTGCATCTTTCTGCACCTCTGCTGCCTCTTTCTGCACTTCACTTGCTTCTTTCTGCACCTCTCTTGCCTTTTTTGGCACCTCTGTTGCTTCTTTCTGCACCCCTCCTGCCTCTTTCTGCACCCCTCTTCCCTATTTGTGCAACTCTCTTGCCTCTTTCTACACCTCTCTTCCCTCTTTCTGCACCACTCTTGCCTCTTTCTGTACCTCTGTTGCTTCTTTCTGCACTTCTCTTGCCTCTTTCTGTACCCTTCGTGCCTCTTTCAGCACCTCTGTTGCTTCTTTCTGCACTTCTCTTCCTTCTTTCTGCACCTCTCTTGTGTCTTTCTGCACCTCTGTTGCCTCTTTCTGCACTTCACTTGCTTCTTTATGCACCTCTCTTGCCTCTTTCGGCATCTCTGTTGCTTCTATCTGTACCCCTCCTGCCTCTTTCTGCACCCATCTTCCCTATTTGTCTAACTCTCTTGCCTCTTTCTACACCTCTCTTCCATCTTTCTGCACCACTCTTGCCTCTTTCTGTTCCTGTTGCTTCTTTTTGCACTTCTCTTGCCTCTTTCTGTACCTTTCGTGCCTCTTTCAGCACCTCTGTTGCTTCTTTCTGCACTTCTCTTCCTTCTTTCTGCACCCCTCAGGACTCTTTAAGCACCTGTTGCTGCTTTCTGCACTCCTCTTCCTTCTTTCTGCACCTCTCGTGCCTCCTTCTGCACCTCTGTTGCCTCTTTCAGCACCTCTGTTGGTTCTTTCTGCACTGCTCTTGCTTCTTTCTGCACCTCATGTGCCTCTTTCTGTACTTCTCTTGCTTTTTTCTACACCTCTGTTGCCTCTTTCTGCACCTCTCTTGCTTCTTTCTGCACCTCACTTGCCTCTTTCAGCACCTCTGTTGCTTTTTTCTGCAGATCTCTTGCCTCTTTCTGCACCTCTCTTGCCTCTTTCGGCACCTCTGTTGCTTCTTTCTGCACCCCTGTTCCCTCTTTTGGCACCCCTCTTCCCTATTTGTCCAACTCTCTTGATTCTTTCTACACCTCTCTTCCCTCTTTCTGCACCACTCTTGCCTCTTTCTGTACCTCTGTTGCTTTTTCTGCACTTCTGTTCCTTCTTTCTGCACCGCTTGTGCCTCATTCTGCACCTCTGTTGCTTCTTTCTGCACTTCTCTTGGTTCTTTCTGCACTTCTCTTGCCTCTTTCTGCACCCTTCGTGCCTCATTCAGCACCTCTGTTGCTTATTTCAGCACTTCTCTTACTTCTTTCTGCACCCCTCTTGCCTCTTTCTTCACCTGTGTTGCTTCTTTCAGCACTTCTATTACCTCTTTCTGCACCTCTCTTGCTTGTTTCTGCACCTCACTTGCCTCTTTCAGCACCTCTGTTGCTTTTTTCTGCAGATCTCTTGCCTCTTTCTGCACGTCAGTTGCCTCTTTCAGCACCTCTGTTGCTTTTTTCTGCAGATCTCTTGCCTCTTTCTGCACCCCTCTTTTCTCTTTCTGTACCTCTCTTGCCTCTTTCTGCACCCCTGTTCCCTGTTTCTGCACCTTTCTTGCCTGTTTATGTACCTCTATTGCCTCTTTCTGTACCTCTGTTGCCTCTTTCTGCACTTCTCTTGCTCTTTCTGCACCCTTCACGCCGGTTTCAGCACCTCTGTTGGTTCTTTCTGCACTGCTCTTGCTTTTTGCTGCACCTCACTTGCCTCTTTCTGCACTTCTCTTCTTTCTTTCAGCACCCCTCCTGCCTCTTTCTGTAACACTCTTGCCTCTTTGTGCATCCCTCCTACCTTTTTCTGCACCCATCTTGCCTCTTTTTGCACCTCTTTTGGTTCTTTATGCACTGCCCTTACTTCTTTCTGCACCTCTCTTGCCTCTTTCTGAACCTCTGAGTTAGAGGTACTTTTAATCCCCCTGCCCTATTATGTACTAGGGTCTTACATGGGAGGCCATTCCAATCACAGGGATACCCCAGCCCATAGTGTACCCTAGTGTATGTAGGTGTGTTCACTGTATTCTAAGTGTCTTTCAGCATAGCACTGGCTCCGGGTCTGGTTAGTCAGAGTCAGTTACCACCAGTACCAGTCAGTAAAAAGTTGGTGGCACAGGATGACTTTGAAACAAGGCCTCTTTCTGCACCTCTGTTGGTTCTTTCTGCATATCTCTTACTTCTTTCTGCACTTTTCTTCGTCTTTCTGGACTTCTGTTGCCTCTTTCTGCATTTCTCTTGCTTCTTTCTGCGCCTTTCTTTCTCTTTCTTCACATGTCCTACCTCTGTAGGCGTGGTTAGAAATTAGCATTTAAAAAACCTTAGAAATTCACTGAAAAAACCATAGGTTTCAGGGACATTATATTTAGCAATTAGCATATAAAAACCTTTGAAATTCACTGAAAAAACCATAGGTTTCAGGGACGTTATAGTTAGAAATTAGCATTTAAAAAACCTTTGAAATTCACTGAAAAAACCATAGGTTTCAGGGACGTTGTAGTTAGAAATTAGCATTTAAAAAACCTTAGAAATTCACTGAAAAAAACACAGGTTTCAGGGACGTTATAGTTTGTTGGACATTTCACTCATACAAAACCAGGGAAATTCGGCCGTTATAGTTATTTCAGCTAACTATAACTCGCGCCCCCGCAATGCACTGCTGATGACGTCACATATTACATCATTAATGACATGTTCAGTGACATCACTGATGACATCACTGATGACATCTCAAATGACATCACTGATGACATCACTGATGACCTCATCCCCGTGATAATCTGATGCACCTCCTCAAACCCTGATATAAGCTTTGATACACCCACTCTAAAATACAGACTACCATTTTCGAAACCATAGACACATCAATACCAGTTAGTACACACCCACTCACTAATTCCTAGGTCTACACACACATCCACTCATTCACCCATACAGTCACTCATACATGCAGTCAACCATCAATACGGCATTATCATATGCACTCACATATCTAAACAGACACTCACACACCGCCACTCATCCATAGAGTTACTCACACACCTAGTCAGTCATGCAAAGAATCAATCACACTCCCATTTACTCACCTATACAGTTATACACACACCACCTCACTTATTCAAACATATACTAACACATACTTACACTCTTATACAATAACTAATACAAGCACATGCTGATCCATACAGCCACTCTCACAATCACTCACTCTCACACATAGTCATTTATACACTCCAACACTCACATATACTGCCTTTCACATATGCAGTTACTCACACATGTACCTCTGAGCCATCCATTCACTCACCAACACACCCATACACACACTCACCCACCCATACAGTCCTTCACAGATGCACTCTTGAACCCATACACCCAGTGAATCATCCACTCACACATTTATGCACAGAGTCACACCCACCCACCCACCCACCCACACAGACACTCAGGCAACCATAGATACTCAGACAACCAATCAATAATCCATATAGATCCTCATTTAGCTACTCACCAACCCATGCAACCGCTTACACACAAACTGACAAACTAAACTGTGTGAATGTCTGTATCAGTCACTAACCCATGCATTCAGTAAGACACATTTAATCACTCACTTATACAATCAGTCATGCACCTACTAAATCATCCATCCAGACACTTATACACCCACTCATTCTTCAATACACCTTGGCATATATATTAAACATATTTAAACTTCATAGAAACACACAGTCACTGGATGATGTCATCAGTTATGTCATTTGAGATGTCATCAGTGATGTCATCAGTGATGTCACTAACCATGTCATGAATGATGTAATATGTGACATCATCAGCAGTGCATTGTGGGGGCGCGAGTTATAGTTAGCTGAACTAACTATAACGGCTGCATTTCTCTGCTTTTGTGTGAGTGAAATGTCCAACTAACTATAACGTCCCTGAAACTGTGGAAATGTAAAATCTGAATCTCTCATTTTTTGATTAAGCTATGCTTCATCCATTTTCACCCCTGCCCTACTTTCAGCCTGGTTCTCTTCTTGACACCGCATCTGTATAAACATTAGGTAAAGAATTGCAGGTTGGGACATTGTAGGCTGTGTAAACATGCAGAGTCAGCTTGCTCGAAGGTTTTCAGGCAATAGTTAATCCTTAAGTAAAGTCTACTCAGAATAGCACATTTTGTTGTTCAGTCTTAAAACGTAGAAATTGCACAAGACACCGAGGCTGTCAGATTCTTGCCTTAGCTCATTTGTGTGTTCTTTCCAACGTTCTATTTACCTCTGGGCGCTCCTTGTTTATGATCTTCCCTATAAAAACCCATGTAGCCATTGTTCAAGCGTGCTCCTTCCTTGAGTAACTCCATGGTGCTCGTTGGATGGAGACCCATTCTGAATGCTTAATAAATTACCTATGGTTTGTACTTCGCTCCACTGTTGATTCCTCCTTACTTGATAAGGACCCGTGGCAAGAGTGGTGACCCTGCACCAAGCAGATTAAAATTAATCTGTTCCACAAATTAGCGCCCGAACGCGGGGCCCCATCAAAGGCCTGCAGTTGGACTGGGGGAGGAGATCAGGTTGGTAAGACGAACTTCGCTGAGGAGCGCACCACCTGATGAGATTAGTGTTGCTCGTGGGCCAAGGTGATTTTTCAGCTCTCCGACTCTGATCTTCCTGGCGGCTGCTGGCCTTGACTGGGACCTTCGGACGGTTATTTTTGGGTCAGGGAGGATCGACAGGTGGGAGACGAAGACTACGCATGAGGTAAATCTGTATTGAACCGGTTCATTTGTTCATTTGGTTAGGATTTGTTTGGTATTTGCTTGACTTGATATTCGTCTTGACTTGGTATTCGACTTGGTAATCCATTTGGAATTAGTTTGGAATTTTGAAACCTAGGATTTGAAACTTGAACTTTGTTTTGAGACTTGCTATTTTTTTTGACTAACATTTTTTCTTACAGGTAAATGTGAGAATATTTTTTATTTCTCTCTGTTTATAAGTTTTTTTTAATCTTATATAACATGCCTGTGATTAGTACGCTTTGGAAGTTTTGTTGTTGCTGCTGCGATAAGCAGAGCATTTTGGAAGCAAGTCAGCCGGCGCCACCAGAAGGTACGCCAAATTTTGAGATGTACATCAAATATGGTATTTGTCCCATCATGTATAATGCATTGTGGAACAAATATACAAAAAGGGGATCCCCAGTTAGAATGGCCATTAGAGGGAACCATTGACCCTCACAAACTCGAGTATTTAGAGAAACGATTGTTTTTAAAGAAAGTTAGGCCAGCTATGTTTGACAGTTTGCGTATGTGGAGGGAAGAAGTGAAGGAGCGGCAGCTCAAGGCAGAGAAGGTACAAAGCAAACAGGAAAGGAAAACAGAGTATCAGAAGTATAAGGAATTGAAGGATAAGGAAGTTCAGGAGAAAAAGGAATGTTTAGCTAGAGAGCATTATTTATTAATATCTAAGGCATATATAGTTAGACCAACTGTAGCAGTTCAGGTCCACCAAGAAGATGTGGATTCAGATATTGATGGGTTGTTGATAGAACGACCCCCACCCCCATATGTACCTTTAACACTCTTCCCCCTGGACCCCTAAATATCGCCCCCCTTGCACCCCCGGTTCCCCCTCCTTTGCCCGCGGTTGTCCAACTCCCTATTTTCCAACCAGTAGCGGTACATTCCTTACCCCCTCCAACCCATTCTACTGCACACCCATCCCAAGCCTCTGTGCCTCCACCTCAGGCCACTGCATTTGAAATGACTAATGATTCTGTGCTTCCTGCATCTGTCCAGACCCCTCGAGTTCTTCGCTCTATTGTACCTCAGTTTCATCAGGACGCGATAAAGTTGATGGTATTAAATTGGTTGAGTAATCTAGAAATGGAGGTAGGAGAAATTATAGATCAAATACAGGATTTCTCTGAAGGCGAGCTTCTTTGTCTTATAAATAAGCTTTCTCATCAATTTATGGTTCAATGGGAGATGATTACAGGACAGAATGGCCCAGATGATGCTAGAGCTATTAATCGACAATGTCAGATAGGGGCCTTCCCTGTAAGTAGAGTTAATAATGCTATAGCAATGATAATTGGATAATTTAATGAACTCTCTTCCTCTCCTTGAATAAGACCTATGAGGGAAGCTACGCCACAGTTCATTCCTGAAAGAGGGAATGCAGATAATGATGACCCTAATAATCCCAATGCTAGAGCCCATTTTTTGTATAATTGGATATATACGCCCTGGAAAAGGACGGATGTACTTACTCTAAAGGCCTCCTTACCAGACATACGGAAAAATCCTAGAGGATTTTATGATGATTTACAGGCAGCCATTGATTCTTGTATCATGACTTTAGAAGATATTGATATGTTTTTTGGTATGATCCTGCCCCCAGATATGTGGCGACTTACCCTGAAACAGGATCATGCTGTTGATTTGGGAGGAGATTGGACTGCCATAGTAGTAGCTGATAGGGATAGGAAACCTGGTCAGAAACCTAATCAGCTCATACTGGACCTCCCTGGCAACGCACTAACTTATATAAAGACAATAATTCCAGCAAGGAAAATATATTGGACGTTCCTTACTGCTTGTAAGCAAAGACAGGGCGAGTCCGTCCCTGATTTCTTTACTCGCTTTGAGGAAGTTTCCTCTAATGTATGTAATAGCCCTATTCTTCCTGTCCTTAAAAGGGGGGATGGAATACAGGATAAAAGTTTATCAATTTGTGATTGATTTGAGCGAAAAGTAACAAGATAGTAGTCCCTCAATATCTTGTTGTTCCTCAGGTAAAGTTAATACACCTGTGGGATTTTCACGCATTCCCCGTTCAAAGCCCTATTTCACAACAACTAAATGTTAGTACAAGGGTCTCCAATATTTTCTGTAACAAAAGTCACTAGTGATGAAAAAGTGAACACCCCATCCAAGAGTATTAGTAGTGATCACATTGGTGCATTAGCCAGGGTTTTCAGCAGTAATGAAAAAAAAAAAATGAGGCTTTGACAATTTGAACTGAAATATTACATGGGTACTAGATACAAACAATAGCTGCAATACTCCCTTGCCCCAAGATATAATTATGAGTAATAAAATATCTCCAACTGAAGTAATAGCTGTAAGTACATTTTCAAAATGTAAACTATTTTTCTGTAGACAGTTTATGAATTGTGAAAATATAGAAGAAATGTTGTCTTGAATGCATGAGTTTTGTTTTTTAAAATACAGGTTGAACTGCACACAGGAGAGCTACTCACAGGTACCTGGTAATCTACTGGTAGCTCACGAGCCACTCATTGGAGACATAGCAATGCAGCAGAAGGTTGCAAACAGACTACAGTGAAATTATTGCATCACTTGGCCTCCTTGGGACAAAGTATCTCTTTTCCAATTACAGTATTGTTAACAGAAATGGGGTAAGACGCTGCACCAAATAGGATATAATTGGTGCAGAATTTGCAGAAACCACTGACTCAATCTAATATCTGTGCGTTTATTACCAAATTTTTCACTGATTACAAAACCCCTGCTTGCCTTAACATTAAAGCACGTATGCATGCTGCTTCCTTGGACTAATCAGTGTGAAGCTGTCTTTTTGTAATTGAAAAGAATGCTTTATGTAATGCTCCTGCTTCAGGTAAAACCTGATTATTACAAATTTTTGCATGTAAAATATGGTTGCAGCTTGGCACGGTCCCATGTAGGAAGGAATAGGTCATGTGCATATTTCTCCTCCACATTGGGCCCCACTGCGATAAAGCAATCTGAAATGTATATTTAAGGTCACAATTTGACAGTTATGGTACCACATTTAGTGGATATCTAAAAAAATAATTCAGACCCAGCACCTGACCAGTGCGATATTAACAGGGTATGAGTTGACACTTTTTGCTCCAAACATCACTCTGAAATGCTGTAACGTTTTGAATCCAGCCACAGTACTGCCCCTTTCTGAGTCCCAACAAGATGAGAAGCATGATTGCATATTTATTACTGAGAAGGAGACTAAGGGACGGGTAGACCTGACAGATACCCCTATATCTGACCCACCAGGGAACTGTCCGTGGATGGTGCATGTTACAAACTACCTGATGGCTCTAGTACAGCGGCCTATATAGTTACTCCCTTGAAATCTGTGGTTGAGTTATGTAAAATACAACAAATGTCAGAGCAATCTGTGGAGCTGACAGCTTTGACTAGAGCCTGTGAATTAAGTAAAGATTTGACTGTAAATATCAATATATATACCTTTGGAGTTGCCCCCTCATTCGGATGACTTTGAAAAGAAAAAAAAAAAAAGTTTTTTTTTATTTTGCATAGTGATAAGATACAGTATGGGGAATGAATAGTAAAGATACTGGATACCTTGATGTTAACAAAAAAAAAAGTTGCTATTGTCAAATATTTTGTCCACAAGAAAATTATAGATGAGGTAATACAGGGAAATACTTTTGCCAATGAACCAGTTAAACGAACAGCCTATTTAGAGTATAGTTTAATGTATATTGTAGGGACAGCTAGATGGATACCAGAAGTGACTATGTTTAATCAGCCTCTAGATTTCATTAGGGAAGTACAGGAAGAAGCTACGGAGGAACAGAAGGAACAGTGTAAAAGATATGGGTGTCAGGATGCGACAGGATGTTGGATAGATCTGTCAGGAAAGCAAAGATGAATGCTTCCAAATTGTTATGTGAATGTTATTGTTAACATGGCCCACAGTTCAGCCCACATCAGTGCTAAAGGAATGGTGGCCATGTCAGATCATGTATGGATCAATAATCTGATTCCCAGGGTGGCAAAGTTCTATGTCAAGAGGTGCATGATGTGCCATACTTATAGCACAGGAAAATGTACCCCGCTTCAACAGGATATTTTGCACCCCCTGATCTGCCCTTTGAAGGTCTTGCAACCAGTTGAGATGGTTATGGGGAGGCCAGCAAAATGCATAGGGTGTACCAAGATTAAGAACAATCTGACATTGAATTTACCATTCTTGTTGATTATTGTGTTGACTAAAGATTTGCATTTGATCCATTCACAGGTGAAGGCCAGTCTCTCTCCCAGTCTTAAAGGTCCAGGTCACAAGCTGAGGCCTAGAGATGGTGTCTTTACCCAACAGTTTCAGAGACCAGTGCAAGTTCTCTTCACCACCCAGACTGCTGTTAAGTGCACAGGGCACAGACACTGGATCCATGCCAATGATGTGGAGAAAACAAGCACCACTTCCTTTGCCATATGACCAGTGGATAACAAGAGGACTTTTAATATGATCAGATCTCTCAGCAAGTGCCTTTTGGAGATGGTGATCTTTTGAAACATGGTGAAGTGGTGTCATTGGAACAATAACTTGCTGCCATCATGCCTGACCCAGATGAACAGATTCTGTTTGAACATCCTGACATTGTACAGCCCTGATACAAAATGCGGCCAAGGGCCAAAAGAACTATAGACTTTGATTGAAGAAACCATCTCTGGAGAGGTAGCAACCCATGCCAGTGGTCAAGACCGCGAACGTCCGGACCGGTACATAAGCTTGCCAGTGAGGCTTTGAAGCAAAAGACACTGGGGACTTAATGCTCTCTGATAGTGTAGTGAGGGAATATTGGGAGAATTGAGATTACATTGCTCTGTTTCTGGCTGATCGTTACGCTACTCTTTGTTACCTTGGCAATCAAACAACAAATACTACAGTAAGAGGAAGGAAGGTTAAGAAACATACAGGTTGAATATAAAAGATCAGTATAGGGAATAGTGTTAGGTGTTCTTCTGAAATAGGTATTTGTATATAGATTAGGTTGAAATGAGTAGAGAAGTACTTGCCCCGAATGCCCCTGCTAAAAGTTGACAATTTGGGATTAGAAAGAGAAAAATAGGGATACTTGTATGTTTTCTATTGTTAGTATTAGTATTTTTGGATCTATTTTGGAGACTTGAAACATATTACCCTGTTCATAGCCTAGTGCCCCCTACTTCTACCGCATCTGAACATTATCACTTCACCTTGTCCTCTCTTAAGGATTCACACTGTCAAATACATTAAACGCCCTTAATAGTAATTGAGCCACACAAAAGCTTCACCAAAATAACTGCAGATATACACCAGGAAAAAGGAACATGGATTTGGTCAGAATGGTTTTGAGGTATTGTTTCTGCTTGGGGCTGGAAATTATTAATGGGAATAGTGATTATAGGAGCCATCTTTCTCATTTGCTGTTGCTGCATTCAGCGTCTCCCTGTGATATGTACAGCTTATATAGCTACCTGTAACAGTATCAAGCCTTCCCCAATTAATGTTCATGAATTAAGTAGAGAAATGATGATGCATACTGAAATTTATGAATTGATGAATATTAAATGTACAAGATTAATATATATACTTTTTAAAATGGGTTCAGCATAGCTGAAAAGGAGGGGCTGTGGAAATGTAAAATCTGAATCTCTCGTTTTTTGATTAAGCTATGCTTCATCCATTTTCACCCCTGCCCTACTTTCAGCCTGGTTCTCTTCTTGACACCGCATCTGTATAAACATTAGGTAAAGAATTGCAGGTTGGGACATTGTAGGCTGTGTAAACATGCAGAGTCAGCTTGCTCGAAGGTTTTCAGGCAATAGTTAATCCTTAAGTAAAGTCTACTCAGAATAGCACATTTTGTTGTTCAGTCTTAAAACGTAGAAATTGCACAAGACACCGAGGCTGTCAGATTCTTGCCTTAGCTCATTTGTGTGTTCTTTCCAAAGTTCTATTTACCTCTGGGCGTTCCTTGTTTGTGATCTTCCCTATAAAACCCATGTAGCCATTGTTCAAGCGTGCTCCTTCCCTGAGTAACTCCATGGTGCTCGTTGGATGGAGACCCATTCTGAATGCTTAATAAATTACCTATGGTTTGTACTTTGTTCCACTGTTGATTCCTCCTTACTTGATAAGGACCCGTGGCAAAAGTGGTGACCCTGCACCAAGCAGATTAAAATTAATCTGTTCCACAAAACCTGTGGTTTTTTCAGTGAATTTCTAAGGTTTTTTAAATGCTAATTTCTAACTATATCGTCCCTGAAACCTATGGTTTTTTTCAGTGAATATATATGTATATATTACCTACTGGCGGTCGCCAGTAGGTAGTTATAGTTAGGACCTAGTTTCCATAGGAAATGCCTTCTTTGTTTTCCAAATAACTTTGGCACCAGTTGACGAATCTTCGCGAAATTTTCAAAACTAGTGTTCAGCTCCGGTCAGCTCCTGTCTTGAAAGTTTCGGGGTGATTCGCCAAGCGGAGGCCGAGAAAAAAGGGGGGTCCCAAAACGTGTTTTCCCCATGTATTTTTCCATAGGAAACTTTAGACAAAGCTACAGCCCGAACTGCTGAATGGAATTACACCACATTTGGCAAAAAGGTAGGTCTTGGTTCAGAAAGAGTCCTTTTTTATTAAATGGTGTAAATCCGTTCAGTAGTTGCTGAGAAATTAGAAAAAGAAAAAATATCGATATGTGGGCGGAGCCTAACCACACATCTCATGGTGAGATCTGATTGGCTGTCAGCACTTCATCCTGGAATTGCTGGCAGCCATCATGGGACCAATATACATGATAGCACCCCTTTGAAATGCATTGTAGTGAATAGAAGATTTTGAGGGTCACCAAAAGGAGAACTATAAAGGGTGATAACAGACTTTAGTTACATTAGAATTCATTTGTTGATGGTACCATACTAATTTTAAGAATTGTGGTGTGTTCTAAGGTGATTTTACCCTGTGAAAAACCTTCTGCTGGGATATCATGAATCATGTTTGAGAGAAAACTATTTTCTCATGCTTGTCCCATAGAGGTTTGGAAGGTGCTCCAGAAGCTAAAATGAGAGCATATTTTCTGTAAATTCACATTATCTTTCTCAGTCATGTGAGAATGAAGTCTGACATTCTCAGTAAAACATGTACATCCAACAAGAGCAGAGACTGTCAGTTGATTCCTTTGTGTTCTACTGCAGCTTCCCAGAGTGTTCTAAAGAACACATAGAGCGCTAACAGCCTTACTTATGACAAAAGTATGGCACACCTGAAGCCATCTTGATTGGAATAAACTGGTAACACTTAAAACATTTAATTTAAAAAGGAACAAAATGATGGGGTTCATTTTGTCATAGAAATTATGGTTAGTGCTGTAGAAAGAAAAAATAGGACATGTTTTAAGTGAGATCTCAAATATCTTCCTGTTATATTTCAACAGGAGCAGCCTGTCAGTTGATTCCTTTGTGTTCTACTGCAGCTTCCCAGAGTGTTCTAAAGAACAACTAGAGCGCTAACAGTCTTACTTAAGACAAAATTATGGCAAACCTGGAGCCATCTTGATTGGAATAAAGTGGTAACACTTAAAACATTTAATTTAAAAAGGAACAAAATGAGGGGATTCATTTAGCCATAGAAATTATGGTTAGTGCTGCAGAAAGAAAAATTAGGGCATGTTTTAAGTGAGATCTCAAATCCTCTTCTATTTCATTAGAAAATTCTGACATGCAGACTGAAACAACCACTTACTGGTGAGCAGTAGCTTTACTACAGTGATCTAATGAGCACCTAGAGTGCTAACATTCTGAATTTATGGAAAATGTGTGACACATCTGAATGCCTTCTTGATGGAATCAAAGTAAAAAACTGAAAGCATTTCCTACTGAGGAGACTGCAGTAAATGAGGAAATTAGGAAACTTCATAACAAATAAGTCTCCCAAGATGGCCACCAGAGAAAAAAGAGCCCAAATGTAGCACAAATATCACCCAGATGTAGCGCACATATAGCCCAATGACAGAAGTGTGCAAAACACTTTTTATTTTTTGTTTTTTTGCAGTTTTATATAGTGCAGACTGGTCAGGTATTGAAGTGTTGCATCTTACTTGGACCCCTTATTGCGTATTTTGCACAAAGTACATGAGATTGATCTTGCGAAACATTGAACTTTACTATTCTGTTAACCTGAAGTTGCTCTGAACCGGGCTTTGTAACACCCGTTTTTACCTACTGGTTTTAATTAATTCTCACTGTATTGTATTAAGAAAGAGGATTTACTGTTTTTATGTACACTTTTATGATCTATGTTTCTAAACCAGATCGAATAAAGTTTAATGAATTTAATTTAAGTCTCCCAAGATGGCCACCAGAGAAAAAGGAGCCCAAATGTAGCACAAATATCACCCAGATGTAGCCCACGTATAGCCCAATGACAGAAGTGTGGAAAACACTTTTTATCCTTTGTTTTTTTGCAGTTTTATATAGTGCAGGCTGGTCAGATATTGGAGTGATTTACATGAGCATTGGTTACATCATACAAGGATAAACTCATTTTGGTTGTAGGCATGGGGAGAGTAAGTGATTTGACCAGAATCACAGAATATTGAGCTGAAGCAGAAACTCCAACTTGGTTCCCCAGTTGCAAAGTCTGCAGCTCTGGAAGTAACACCACATTCTCTCCCCTGAGCGTAACATTTAATCAAGTGGTCAACTGGATAAAAAAACATTAAGATAACAAATAATTTAAAAGTGCTTTGTCGCTATTGGAGAACTCAGAAAATATGTCCTCTTTTTAGTTTTTTAGAGCACTAACCATAATTTCTATGCAAATCAAATCAAACCAGCTTTATTCGATGTAAAATGTACATCCATAAAAGCATACTTATAAGAACAGTAATAAAATTGATCAAGGGTACAATTTACAAATTTAAAAGTTCATATCATTTACAATTAATTTTTCATAGAAATTCCAAGGGATCAATAGTCAAATTACATTTAGGGTCAAAAGCAAGAACTAGTACCATACAATAATTTCATATCAATATACATACTACAAAACACATTCTCCCAAAACATTACTTAAGTACAGCGATCAATGCGTTTTATTCCATGGGCAAGTCAAAAGCAATGACTAGTACCATACAATAATTTCATATCAATATACATACTATAAAACACATTCTCCCAAAACATTACTTAAGTACAGCGATCAATACGTTTTGTTCTATGGGCAAGTCAGTACACAATGCATTAACAAAGACAAATATGAAAAGTGTATATTTTGCAAATACATTCAATCTAGTTGTACGTCCCCGTTTACACAGGGATGCAATAAATCCAAAATAATATTAGATGTCTGCACATGTTTTATAACACAACTAGTTAAAATAATCACTTTACTCGTATAATAGCACATCTAAATGTGCTAATTCCTTTCTTCTCCTGACTGCCCTTAATATGAAACGAACAACAGTGCACATAATCTTCATGTTGTCCAAGCTGCATAAAAAGTTAAAAGCATTTTTATAATTATACAACCTATTTGTTAAAAAAAGAGGTTTTAAAACAGATTTCCGAATATCGCTGTACAAAGTACAGAACAATATAAAATGTAGCGTGGACTGGGGTTTTTTTCCATTACATGGACAATTTGGTAGATTATAAGGACCCTTTTCCTTGTCACGAAATGCAGTTATATAGTGTATTATGCCGAATCTTAGCCGTGTTAAATAAAATCTGTGTTGGGTATTTCCTATCATTGTAAGGTATGTCTATATACCCAGCACAGAAGGGATTTGACAATAGGTGGTAACACTATGTTTATCTTTAACTTCATTGGTTCTAACACAGTCCATGGCCGAAATATATCTTGACTTCAACTCATTTTTACTGATATCTTGTATGGATGCAGGATCCCTTTTATCAAAGTCTATCCTGCAATCTAACAGTAACTTTTGGATATACTCAAGCCATGGGATTTTTTTCCAGTGATCAAGGGCCAGGCAGTCCTTTATTATATCTGTGGTAAATTTTGTCTCTTCTTTTACCCACAACCCTCGCCAGAATGTAAGACCCGCTATTCCGATGGTATCATTTATGTATGATACAGCCAATTCTTTGTGTACAATGTAATTGGCTGTGGAATTTGGTACTGCCAGAACTCTTTTTAAAAATTTATTTTCTTGTATTTGTAGAGATATGGTATTTGCTCTCCCCCATATTGCAGCCCCATAACAAGCACCAGTGACACACTTGGTTCTATATAAAGTAAGGGGCAGATTTACAACTTCTGGCGCATCCCTGCAAATCAGCAGGGATGCGCCAGAATAGTTGCGACACGCAATTCTCTCCTTGCGCCACCACGGATGCGCCGCATTTACAATGCGGCGCACCGTGGCGCAAGGAAAGGCCGATGCGTGTCGCATCCTGTGGCGCAAGGGCGGCGCATTGCTGGAGTCGTGTCGCAAGCGCGACGCAACTCCAGCAATGCTCGTGGGCTGCCCATACCTAACGTGGTGCGCCACTCCTTACGCCTGCTTGAAGCAGGCGTAAGGATTCGTCGCAGCGCAGTCGGAAAGTGACTCAGTGAAATCTTGTAGATTTCACTGCGTCACTTTTACGAGGCTTTCCTTCGACGGAACGCCCACCCTGCGGAGGAACGCCCACATGAAACCTGATGCAGGTTTCATGTGGCGCAGAGCTTTACAACGTGACGCATCTCCCTAGATGCGTCACGTTGTAAATAATGCGCAACGTGGCGCATGGTTTACGTCGCCGCTGCGTCACAAAAGTGACGCAACGGCGGCGCAAAAGTGGTGCAAGGGGCTTGTAAATCTGCCCCTCAGTATCTCCCTCACAGGCTTGTTTCCCATTTTGGCTGAGAATCTAAAGATTCCCTCAGCAGTTCTTAAAAATTTCAGGTTACATGAATCAATGTGAGGTTTCCAGCTGCCCTTGATAAAAGGACAGCGTCCTTGATAAAAGGACAGCGTCATCCGCGTAGAGTAAAACCGGAGTTATACGTTTGCCTACTTTTGGGCAATCTACATTTTGCTTTTGCAAGAAGGGATCCACATTATTAATATATAGTGAGAACAGCAAAGGTGCCAATACACAACCTTGGCGTACACCTCTTGTAACCATAAAATCCTGTGTACATTCGCCCCTCAGTCCAAAACGAACTCTTGAAGTTAAAAAGGCATAGATTTGGGATAAGTATATAATAATGTCATTTGGTGCTCCTAGCTCTTTTAAGGTTTGCCACAATTTGGCGTGATTGACAAAATCAAATGCACTGGTGAGGTCTACGAAACATAGATGTAGAACCCCTCCTTAGCCAGTGTATATTTTCCTATTAGGAGTTCCAAATTTAAACATTGTTCTACCGTTCCAATACCTCGTCTGAACCCAAACTGGGCTTCTGAAAGGATGTTTTTCTCATTAACCCATTCTTCTAACCTCCCCAAGAGAATTCTTCCCATTAATTTAGAGGTTGAGTCCAGAAGAGATATGGGACGGTAGCAGTTTGCCATCCCTCTATTACCCTTTTTAAAAATAGGTACGATAATACTTTGTGACCACGATGCATGTAAAACTCCCCTTATTGCTGCATTAAAGACCTTTAATAAAATGGGGGTCCAAAAATACATATCGCTTTTAAAAACATCGATGGGTACCCCATCAGGTCCTGCGGCTTTCCTGCTAGCACTCTTTAATTTAAGAGGGCAGTTTTAATTTCTACTGGCGTAATTGGCTTTGCTTTTACAGGTTCAACTAATATAAAATTTCTATTTTGTTTTGGGGTAACACTAAGGGCACCTGGATTAAAAATAGACTCATAATGTGTGATCCAATCCTGTGGGGGGACCGCAATTTCAATTTTCGGGGTTGAAATATCTTTAAAGAAGGGGTGATCAATGGTACGCCAGAATAGTGTTGCATTTCTAGTTTCCGCTGCCTGAATGAAACTTGCCCAAGCATCCTCTTGAATTTCGCTTTTCCTTCGTCTTAGTACTATTTTATACTCCTTCCTCAAGGTGCTTATTTTGGCACAGTCTCTTGGTTTTAGTTTGAGAGCTGTTTTTAGATCCCTATTTAGCCTAGAACATTCTTTATTAAACCATCTAGGGTTATTATCATGTTTCATATTCTTTTTTTTGCAGGTTAAATCACTCGCTATTTCAGTGGTGATATTATGGAAAGCGTTTACAATTAGCAAGTCTGTAGAAGAGCTATTCAAACAGATATCAATATCATTTTGATTTTTCCTCTTTAAGTTATCCAAAAAAGAGGTTGGATCGACGACGCCTGACCATTTAATGGATACTCCATTATATCCTTGCAGTTTTATGTCAGTATGAGTATTCTTACCCCTTTGTTGATGTCCCAAGTCAAAAGTAAGCCCCAATATAAGGGGGTGATGGTCACTAAGCAAGTTTTCGCTAATTTTAATTTTTTCCACCAGATCTATACACTTTGCTGATATAATAAAATGATCAATATTGGATGAACCTCTCCCACCTATGTATGTGGGGATCGCGGTTTCACCCTCTGAATTTTCTGGTTCCAGAATTACTAAATTATATTTAAAAATAATATTATTTATTGCTTCACCATATGTATCATGTGGGAAATGTGAAATTCGATCCCCAAAACTGTCTCTAAGACCACATTGTTCTCCCACTGGAATACCACAAACTTCACAGTTAAAATCACCCCCCCACATAACTATATACTCCCCTCCCAGTTCCCTTACAAAGTTCTCTAGATCAACCTCTAAGTCTTTAATTACCCTGGATTTAGTGCTGTCAAAAATATTATTGTAAAAATTAATCAAAATAATTGTTTGTTTCCCTTCCGTATACAACTGTATCAATTGATAAAATTGTGAATTGATATTAACATCTTTCACTATCGGGGGCGCAGTAACCGCTATTAATGTTGCTAAACCTCCTTTTGGTCTTCCTCTTCTAGAGGGGGAAGCATTAGTACAAATTACTTTAAAACCATTTATAAAAAAGGGCTCTGTGTTCCATGTTTCCTGAATCATAATTATAAAACACCTCTCTATCAATTTACACCATGCATCATTATTTATCTTGTTCTTAATTCCTGAGATATTCCAAGACATGAAAATCAGGGGCCTATAGGCTTGAGTAGTTGAACAGTATACAGCCACAGCTTCCATATCACAGATGGGAATGCCACTAGTGTTATCTAGATGATTACGTGGGTACTCGATAGGTGTTTGTGCGCATAAAATACCATCTAGCTTGTTAGCAATATAATTTGAAGCATTGTCTGTATCAGGGTCTACCATATCATAACAATCCTCAGTAAATTCTTGCGCACTCAGGAAGTCCTTCCACATATTTACTTTTTCATTACCTACAAGCTCATGTACGGGTGGAATATCATCTTGTATTCTATCCGGAACAATTTCTATATTTTCCCTATGTCAATCAATCTCACTGCATGATCTAAGTAATTCATACCTATTATATGTAGGAATATTTAAAATTGATCTACAAAAAATGGGGCTGTTTGCCTTTGGGTATACCTCGTTTGGCCTATAAAAGTACCCCAATGGGACAGCAGTTATATATTCAATCGTATCTGAATTCATTTCCATGGTATTATTTATAAATATCCCCATTAGTTCTTGTACCAGTTCTTTACTACGAAAGTTCACCACCACACAATCTCCCGCACTATGTTTTCTGGAGCTGCCCACCCAGCTCACTCTCCTTAGCTTTATGATATTTCGTTGTAATACATTAATGTCGATATTCGTGTTTACATTCAACCAATGTGTCACTTGATTTTTTAATTTCTCATACGGTTCATAGGACTTATTTTTTAACCGGGGCACATTTTTAAGAACGATAACATAAGGTGTCGCCTGAGGTGGAAGGTGTAGAGGCTCATCTATAGTGTTGCCAGATAACGTGAACTTATTTAATTTCTCCAACTTATTAGTTTCTATCAATACACTAGGTAGTGTTTTTTGTTCTATATCCGGCCTTCGGCTTTGTATAGATGGGATACTATCCCCTAATACAGGCTTGGTGCAATCCTTTCCTTGTTTGATTTCGGATATGATTCTAGTGCTGTCACCCTCCTTTGGCCTAATTAATGAATTTTCAGCTACGGTGGAAATACTCAAAGTTTTGGAAGAAAAATGTCCCGACACCAACTCAGTTAAAAAAGTTACATCTTTTTGGACCAATTTTATCTCGGACATAACACGACGTTCAATACAGTCCAATTTTGAATGTACTTTTTAAAATAATGTCTCAAAGTTATGCAACCCTTGTTGACTATCAGTTACGAAGGTTTCTCCTTTCATCATTCCGACAGGTTTGCCCCCTTTCTTTAACTTCTGCTTTATCCTCGGCTTTGTCGCAATAACGTCTTCGGCACTAATCTTCATTTTTGGCAGTTGTTTAACTTTTTTCGCTGGGGGTGAGATTAACGTTGAATTATCAGATAGTTCTGTGATCTCCAGTTGTGATGTTGAGATACATGGACTATCCTTTCTATTTGTCATGAACCTTTTACTTATATTGTTTCCAGATGGTAGTCTCTGTCTCAGATCCCTTCTCAATTGCTTCAAGTGACAGTAACTCTTGTCTAGCCTCTAATTCCGGTACCGTTAAGGCAGCATCTAACGCAGTTTTAGTTGCAGCCAACTGTTCCTTAACAAGGATAATTTCACTATCTATCATTCCCACTGCTGACTTTAAATATTTAGTTATAGGCGTATTAACAGACTGTGCCTTCCCCAGGGATTGTGGTTGTTTCCTTTTACCCATCTTCCTCAGGGAAGGACACAGGTATGGCAATGCTGTCACAAATAGTCCTTACCAGTATTTTGTTAAGAATTCCTTTGGACCAGTCAAGAAGGGTGGCCCAGCCCAGCCTCCTCTAGTCGCCGACGGGCGCAGATAGGCCCGCCCTTGGCACGGCCCGGGCACGCCCGCGCGCGTCCCGTGCTGCGTGAGCCCTGCCCGGGATTTAAAGCGCCTCTGGCGCTGGCGGTGACGTGCCTCCTGTGCGCCTCACGTTGCAGCCTGGGGGTTGTGGTCTCACTCCCCCAAGCTATTCCTCTGATGATTTTCTGGCTCAGGGCAAACAGCACAGGACAAGCGGCAAGTGGCAAGGTAGGTGAACAAAGAATACAGGCTCCCGCGCTGCGTGAGCCCTGCCCGGGATTTAAAGCGCCTCCAGCGCTGGCGGTGACATGCCTCCTGTGCGCCTCACGTTGCAGCCTGGGGGTTGTGGTCTCGCACCCCCAAGCTATTCCTCCGATGATTTTCTGGCTCAGGGCAAACGGCACAGGACAAGCGGCAAGTGGCAAGGTAGGTGAACAAAGAATAAAACCCTCTAATTTCTATAATTTCTAAAGGAAATGCTTTAGGTATTACAGTTTTGATTACATCAAGATGACGTCAGGCGTGCCACACTTTTGTAATAAATATAGAATGTTAGCAATCTAGTTGTCTTTTGTCTCTTTCTGCACGTCTCTTGCCACTTTCTGCACCTCTCTTGCCTCTTTCTGCAGCTCACTCTCTTCTTTATGCACCTCTCTTGCCTCTTTCTGCACCTCTCTTCCCTCATTCTGCAGCTCACTCTCTTCTATCTATACCTCTCTTGCCTCTTTTGCACCTCTCTTGCCTCTTTCTGCACATCTATTGCCTCTTTCTGCACCACTCTTGCCTCTTTCTATACCTCTCTTGCATCTTTCTGCATCTCTCTTGCCTCTTTCTGCACCTCTCTTGCCTCTTTCTGCACCTCTCTTGCCTCTTTCTGCACCTCTCGTGCCTGTTTCGGCACCTCTGTTGCCACTTTATGCACCTCTCTTGCCTCTGTCTGCACTTCTCTTGCTTATTTCTGCAGCTCACACTCTTCTTTCTGCACCTCTCCTGCTTCTTTCTGCACCTCTCTTCCCTCTTTCTGCAGCTCACTCTCTTCTTTCTGCACCTCTCTTGCCTCTTTCTGCACCTCTCTTGCCTCTTTCTGCACCTCTCATGCCTCTTTCTGCACCTCTCTTGGTTCTTTCTGCAGCTCACTCTCTTCTTTCTGTACCTCTCTTGCCTCTTTCTGCACCTCTCCTGTCTCTTTCTGCACCTCTCTTGCCTCTTTCTGAACATTTCTTCCTCTTTCTGCACCTCTCTTGCCTCTTGATGCACCTCTCTGGACTCTTTTTGCTCTTCTCTTGCCTCTTTCTGCAGCTCACTTGCTTCTTTCTGCGCCTTTCTTCCTCTTTCTGTACCTCTCTTGACTCTTTCTACACCTCTTACCTCTTTCTGCACCTCTCTTGCCTCTTTCTGCACCTCTCTTGCCTCTTTCTACACCTCTCTTCGCTCTTTCTGCAGCTCACTCTCTTCTTTCTGCACCCCTCTTGCCTCTTTATGCACCTCTCTTGCCTCTTTCAGCACCTCTCTTGCCTCTTTCTGCACATCTCTTGCCTCTTTTTGCACCAGTCTTGTCTCTTTCTACACCTCTCATGCCTATTTCTGTACCTCTCTTGCCTCTTTCTGCACCTCTCTTGCCTCTTTCTTCACCTCTCGTGCCTCTTTCTTCACCTCTCTTGCCTCTATCTGCACCTCTCTTGGCTTTCTACTCCACTCTTGGCTCTTTCTGCCCCTCTCTTGCCTCTTTCTGCATGTCTCTTGCCTCTTTCTGCACCTCTCTTGCTTCTTTTTGCATCTCTCTTGCTTCTTTCTGCGCTTCTCTTGCTTCTTTCTGCACCTTTCTTCCTTTTTCTGCATTTTTCTTGCTTCTTTCTGCACCTTTATCCCTCTTTCTGGACCTCTCTTGCCTCTTTCTGCACCTCTCTTGTCTCTTTCTGCACCTCAATAGCCTCTTTCTGTGGCTTTCTTGCCTCTTTCTGCACCTCACTCTCTTCTTTTTGCAACTCTCTTGCTTCTTTATGTGCCTCTCTTGCCTCTTTCATCACTTCTCCTGCTTTTTTCTGCACCTTTCTTCCACTTTTTGCACCTCTCTTGCTTCTTTCTGCACTTCTCTTGCTTCTTTCTTTCTCTTTCTGCACATGTCTTACCTATCTAGGTGTAGTTAGAAATTAGCATTTAAAAACCTTAGAAATTCACTGAAACAACCACAGGTTTCAGGGATGTTATAGTTAGAAATTAGCATTTAAAAAACCTTAGAAATTCACTGAAAAAATCACAGGTTTCAGGGACGTAATAGATAGAAATTAGCATTTAAAAACCTTAGAAATTCACCGAAAAAACCATAGGTTTCAGGGACGTTATAGTTAGAAATTATCATTTAAAAAACCTTTGAAATTCACTGAAAAAACCATAGGTTTCAGGGACGTTATAGTTAGTTGGACATTTCTCTAGTACAAAACCAGAGAAATTCGCCCGTTATAGTTAGTTGAACTAACTATAACTCACGCCCCCGCAATGCACTGCTGATGACGTCACATATTACATCATTCATGACATGGTCAGGGACATCACTGAAGACATCACTGATGACATCTCAAATGACACTTCTTGTTGTTGCTTGTTAAAAGTGGCATTACGAAAGGTATCATATTTGCGGGCAAATGTAAAGATCTGTCCATTTTCGTAATCTTGTTTGTCCCTCCTAAATTTGTAGGTTTTGCGCTGTTTGATTTTATCCTCCTCTTTTTGGAGCCTGATCATCATTTCCTCACTTAATTTCTTTTTTCTGTGATTGTGGGTCCCCAAGCGCCTTGGTTTCCTCATTAATGGCCTCAATTTTGGTAAATATATCTTTCCGATCAACTTCAGCGTATTTAACTAGTATTTCGACTAGTTTCCGCGAGGAGTCCAGATTGCATTGGGCCCATTCTGCCATCATCGTGGGGTTAGGGGTATCATAGCTAGGTGCTAACATAATTCTTAACCCCCTCGGGATTCGCCCAACATCCAAGTATTTTTGTAGGGATTTGGACTCCCACCATTTGGCTGTCTCTTGTCGCATAAGTTTTTCTAGCGTTCGGTATCTTTCTTTAAGATTAATTCCCCCAGCACTGCTGTCATTGCTGGCACTTCTATTCTCAATTTGCGGTTCTAATGCAACGTCCGCAAATACATCTTCCGCAGCATTTTCGCGGTCCTGCAATGTTGCGGCTGACATGGCGGTGTATCTCTATTTTCAAAAACAGTTATTCATTAAGCGTACGTCCTGACCCGAGCAAGCCTGCTCTGTGGACGGACTTGATGCCACGCACACCTCCCCACCTGTTGTTTGTCTGGTGTTGCCCCGTACCTCTCAGAGCCAGTTGCCGCCGCAGTCCTGCTTCTCCGTAGCTCCACTACTCCGAGCGCTCGCCGTAAGGGAAACGAAAACCGCCGCAGCTTCTCACTCCATACGGGACAGCGTTACTCCGCAGCAGGGGGCTCCGTGTTTGTCCGTTTCCGGGTCGTTGAGAATCAGCTTCCGGGTCCCTCGCCGAAATCGAAACCTCGTGAGGATCCACCGGTAGCCTGCAACTTTCTTACTCACGGAGCCAACGTCTGGAGAGGGGGTCTACGTCACCGGGGAAAGTCAAAGACCGGTGCAAAATGCCGCAAAACTCGTTTATCGCTGCCTTCTCCTGAAGGAAAGAACGAGCGTAGACCCAGATTTGGTGCAATTAGTTTATTAGTTGAACACACCGCCAGCCAGCCGCCATGACGCGTTTCGGCAGATCCCTGCCTTGATCACATGACAACATTGCTTTGTGACTACTCCCTTTTTAAAGTCACAGTATGGTAATTGATCCATAGACATAGACAAAGTATTATGGAACAAATCTCTTGATATATATATATTATCTACTGGCGGTCGCAAGTAGATAATTATAGTTAGGACCTAGTTTCCATAGGAAAAGCGTTTTTTCTTTTCCCAATAACTTTGGCGCCGGATGACGAATCTTCGCGAAATTTTCAAAGCTAGTGGGGCCCTCCGGTCAGCTCCTGTCTTGAAAGTTTCGGGGTGATTCGCCAAGCGGAGGCCGAGAAAAAAGGGGGGTCCCAAAACGTGTTTTCTCCATGTTATTTTCCATAGGAAACTTTAGACACGGCTACAGCTCGAACTGCTGAACGGAATTACACCAAATTTGGCCAAAAGGTAGCCCTTGGTTCAGAAAGAGCCCTTTTTGTTAAATGGTGTAAATCCGTTCAATAGTTCCTGAGAAATTAAAAAAAAAGAGGTCGGAAAATCAATTTCCCATAGGAAACTTTAGACACGGCTTCAGCTCGAACTGCTGAACGGAATTACACCAAATTTGGCAAAAAGGTAGCCCTTGGTTCAGAAAGAGCCCTTTTTTTAAATGGTGTAAATTCATTCAGTAGTTGCTGAGAAAATCAAAAATAAAAGTTTCGATATCTAGAGGCGCGGTGGATCCGCGGACCCTCCCGACCACGAGCTTTATTCTAATTGGCTGTCAACACTCCAAACCAGGAAGTATTGGCAGCCATCTTGTGACTCGGTAGAACCGAGTCACAAGAAAATAGGGAAACAAACGCGAAAAACAAGAAAAGGGGGCAGGGTAGAAACACCCTGACCCCCTAGGCCTGCTCAGGGGGTCCCACAAGGACCCCCAGGGCCCAAAAAAGCATTTTTTTAAAAAATTGCGGCAAAATTCGTGCTGGGTCCGTGAATTCCGCCGAAATTTTTTTAAATGAAGCGCGGACTCCCGCGCTTTGTTATTATTTAGTCCCCGGGTGGGCCAAGTCCCTGGGGCATGCCATAATGGCCCCCGCAGCCCCGGGGACCGCCACCCCCAGGGTTTTTCTTAAATATTTGCGGGGGAACACGGCCCCCCGCACCCCGGGGACCGCCACCCCCCGGGGCTTGTTTTTTTAAATGTGTGGGGGGCCTCCAAGGCCCCCCAAGCCCCTGGGACCGCCACCCCTAGGGCTTTTCTTAAATATTTGGGGGGCACACGGCCCCCCGCAGCCCCGGGGACCGCCACCCCCCGGGGCTTGTTTTAAAAAAAAAAAATGAACCTGTGTGGGGGGGCTCGAGCTCCCCCACATGCCCCGGGGACCACCACCTCTCCGGGGCACTAAGTATGTAAATGCGGGGGTCCGTTACAGACCCCCGAGCCCCGGGGACCACCACCTCCCCAAGGCTGTGCACACGTTGGGAGGGGGGCCGCGTGGCCCCCCTCCTGGAGCCCGTGATGGCCCTGGGGACCGCCAACCCCCAGGGCTGGCTCCTGCAGTGTCCCGGGGTGCCCACCTCGGGACACTGCTGTTTGCTATGGCAGGGCGGGTGCCTCGCGGCTCCCGCCCTGTCATAGCAAACTGTGGTTTGTGTTCTGGAAGAGAGAGCAGGAAACCTGCTCTCTCTTCCAAAATCCAAACCAGATTGCTTTTCCACACGGGTAGCTGCATGTTAGCAGTTCCCCATGTGGAAAAGCAATGCTGGCTCCCGCAGGATGCGGAGAGCTGGTGGGACCGTGGGGGCATTGGAGCTCCCCCCACGGTCCCAAACGAAGAGGCCAGGCCCCGGGGGATGGGGTCCCCGGGGCCCTCCCCCGTAATAAAAAAAAAACAACCAAAAAAAACGAGGCACAGCCCCGGGGGATGGGGTCCCCGTGGCAATTAGAGGCCCCCCTCCTTAAATATATATATTTTTTTTTAAAAGAAACATGTGGCCATGCCCCGGGGGATGGGGTCCCCGGGGCCAAAATTAGCCTCGGGAGGGGGGCCACGCGGCCCCCTTCCCGTTTTTAAAAAAAACCTCTAGGATTCCAGGGGACTTAATCCCCCAACTTACAACGCGCCAGGGTGCGCGTTTGCACAGGTGTTGCAGGGAGGGGGTGGGGCCTGATATGACAAGTGTGCAAAGACGCCCCCTGGCGCATTGTAAATTGGGGGATTAAGTGCCCTTGAATCCTGAGGGTCCCTGGGGGCCAACTAGCCCACCAGTTACCTCCAGTAAGCGCCACAGAGCTGTGTTGCAGAGTGGTGTAAAAAGGGGAGTGGCCTCAGACCACCTCTCTGCAATGCAGCTCTGTGGCCCATATTGGAGGTACTTGGTGGGCTAGTTGGCCCCCAAGGACCCTCAGTATTCAAGGGGAATTAATTCCCCAACTAACAACGCGCCAGGGGGCGCGTTTGCAGAGTGGTGGAGAAAGAGGGCGTGGCCTTTGTCTACCTCTCACCAATCCCACTGCGTGGGGCTTACTGGAGGTAAAAGGTAGGCTAGTTGGCCCCTTAGGAACCCCCAGCAGTGAAGGGGACTTCAATCCCCATCCAAGAGCGCGCCAGGGAGCGCGTTTGTAGAGTGGTGGGCAAAGTGGCGTGGCCTGGTACGAGTACTTACCAGTGCTGCTGTGTGGGACTGACTGTAGGTAATAGGAGGGGAAGTTGGCCCCCAAGGACATCCTTGGGGGCCAACTACCCCTCTTGTTGCCTCCAGTAAGTCCCACACAGTGGGATTGCTAAGACGTCTTCGGAGCCCATGGCCCCCTTTCTCTACCACTCTGTAAACACGCTTCGTGGCAGACTATTTGATGGGGGATGAAGTCCAATTTAGTCCTGAGGGAGTTTGGGGGCCAAGAATCCCTCCTGGTACCTCCTGCAAGTCCTACACAGCAGAATTCCTGAGCGCTGGTCGGACGCCCAGCACCCTTTCTCCACCACTCTGCAAACGTGACTACTACTTAAAGAAGCATCTTTCTGCACCTCTGACTTAGAGGTAGTTTTAATCCCCCTGCCCTATTATGTACTAGGGCTTTACAGAGGAGGTCATGCTAATCACAGGGGTACCACAATGCATAGTGTTCCCTAGTGTATTCACTGTATTCTAAGTGTCTTTTAGCATAGCACTGGCTCTAGGCCTGGTTAGTCAGAGTCAGTTACCACCAATACCCGTTAGAAAAAGTTGGGGGCACAGGATGATTTTGCAACAAGGCCTCTTTCTGCTCCTCTGTTGGTTCTTTCTGCACATGTCTTGCTTCTGCCTGCATTTTTCTTCGTCTTTGTGGACTTCTGTTGCTTCTTTCTGCATTTCTTTTGCTTCTTTCTGTGCGTTTGTTCCTCTTTCTTCACCTGTCCTACCTCTGTAGGCATAGTTAGAAACTAGCATTTAAAAAACCTTTGAAATTCACTTAAAAAACCACAGGTTTCAGGCACGTTATAGTTAGAAATTAGCATTCAAAAAACCTTTGAAATTCACTGAAAAAACCATAGGTTTCAGGCACGTTATAGTTAGAAATTAGCATTTAAAAAACCTTAGAAATTCACTGAAAAAACCATAGGTTTTAGGGACGTTATAGTTTGTTGGACATTTCACTCGTACAAAACCATAGAAATTCCCCCGTTATAGTTAGTTCAGCTAACTATAACTCGCCCCGCAATGCACTGCTGATGGCGTCACATATTACATCACTCATGACATGGTCAGTGACATCACTGATGACATCACTGATGACATCTCAAATGACATCACTGATGACATCATCCATGTGATAATTTGATGCATCTTCTCACACCCTAATATAACCTTTGATACACCCACTCTAAATTACAGACTGCCATTCTCAAAACCATAGACACTCCAACACCAATAACTACATACCCACTCACTGATTCTTAGGTCTACACACACATCCACTCACTCACCCGTACAGTCACTCATACTTACGGTCACTCAGTACAGGACTATCATATGCACTCATACACCTATATAGACACTCACACACCGCCACTCATCCATAGAGTTACTCACACACCTAGTCAGTCATGCAAATAATTAATCACACTCCCATTTACTCACCTATACAGTTATACACACACCAGCTCACTTACTCATACAGATACTAGCACATTCTTACGCTCTTATACATTCACTGATACAAGCACACACTCATCCATACAGCCACTCTCACAATCACACACTCTCACTTATAGCCATTTATATACTCCAACACACATATATACTGCCTTTCACATATGTAGTTACTCACACATGTACCACTGAGATATACATTCACTCACTAACATACCCATACACACACTCACCCACCCATAAAGTCCATCACAGATGCACTCTTCAAACCATGCACCCAGTGAATCACCCACTCACACATCTATGCACAGAGTCACACACAACCCACCCACACAAACACTCAGGCACCCATACAGATACTCAGACAACCAATCAATAACCCATATAGACACTCATGCAGCTATTCACAAACCCATGCAGCCGCTTACACAGCAACAGACAGACGGATACAGACATTCACACAGTTTAGTCACTAACCCATGCATTCAGTAAGATACGTTTAATCACTCACTTATAGAGTCAGTCACGCACCTACTAAATCATCCATTCAGACACTTATACACCCACTCATTCTTCAATACGCCTTGGCCTATATATATTAAACATATTTAAACTTTACAGAAACACACAGTCACTGGATGATGCCATCAGTGATGTCATCAGTGATGTCATTTGAGATGTCATCAGTGATGTCATCAGTGATGTCACTGACCATGTCATGAGTGATGTAATATGTGACGTCATCAGCAGTGCATTGCGGGAAAGGCGAGTTATAGTTAGCTGAACTAACTATAACGGGGGAATTTCTATGGTTTTGTACGAGTGAAATTTCCAACTAACTATAACGTCCCTAAAACCTATGGTTTTTTCAGTGAATTTCTAAGGTTTTTTAAATGCTAATTTCTAACTATAACGTGCCTGAAACCTATGGTTTTTTCAGTGAATTTCAAAGGTTTTTTAAATGCTAATTTCTAACTATAAAGTGCCTGAAACCTATGGTTTTTTAAGTGAATATATATATATATATATATTACCTACTGGCGGTCGCCAGTAGGTAGTTATAGTTAGGACCTAGTTTCCATAGGAAAAGCGTTTTTTGTTTTCCTAATAACTTTGGCGCCGGTTGACGAATCTTCGCGAAATTTTCAAAACTAGTGATCAGCTCCGGTCAGCTCCTGTCTTGAAAGTTTCGGGGTGATTCGCCAAGCGGGGCCGAGAAAAATGGGGGTCCCAAAACGTGTTTTCCCCATGTTATTTTCCATAGGAAACTTTAGACAAAGCTACAGCCCGAACTGCTGAACGGAATTACACCAAATTTGGCAAAAAGGTAGGTCTTGGTTCAGAAAGAGTCCTTTTTGTTAAATGGTGTAAATCCGTTCAGTAGTTTTTGAAATATTAAAGGAAAAAGAAAAGAAAAAGAAATATCGATATCTGTTCGGAGCCTAACCACACATGTCATCGTGAAATCTGATTGGCTGTCAGCACTTCATCCAGGAAATGCTGGCAGCCATCTTGGGACTAGGTTGAACCAGAGTCATAAGAAAACAGTTAAACAAACATGAAAAACAAGAAAAGGGGGCAGGGTAGGAACACCCTGACCCCCTAGGCCTGCTCAGGGGGTCCCAGAAGGACCCCCAGCCCAAAAACATTTTAAGAAACATCCGAATTCGCGCTGGGTGCGCGAATCCGGAATAAAAAATAAAAAACAAGCATTGGCATCGCCAATAGGTCTCGCCGTTGGGACCTTATAAGTGTTTAGCCAGAGATATTGGCAATGTTTCTAAGGTATGTTGGAGAGAGAGAGAGAGAGACTGACTGACTGAGAGAGAGACTGACTGACTGAGAGAGAGAGACTGACAGAGAGAGAGAGAGAGACTGAGTGAGAGATAGAGACTGACTGAGAGAGAGAGAGACTGAACGACAGAGAGAGACTGACTAACAGAGAGACTGACTGACTGAGAGAGAGACTGACAGAGAGAGAGAGACTGACTGACTGAGAGAGAGACTGACTGAGAGAGAGACTGACTGACAGAGAGAGACTGACTGACTGAGAGAGAGAGATACTGAATGACTGAGGTAGAGAGAGACTGACTGACTGAGAGAGACTGACTGACTGAGAGAGAGATACTGACTGACTGAGGTAGAGAGAGACTGACTGACTGAGAGAGACTGACTGACTGAGAGAGACTGACTGAGAGAGACTGACTGACAGAGAGACTGACTGACAGAGAGACTGACTGACTGAGAGACTGACTGACTGAGAGACTGACTGATAGAGAGACTGACTGACAGAGAGAGACTGACTGACAGAGAGAGACTGACTGACAGAGAGAGAGACTGACTGAGAGAGACTGACTGACTAAGAGAGATACTGACTGACAGAGAGAGAGAGAGACTGACTGAGAGAGTGACTGACTGAGAGAGTGACTGACTGAGAGAGTGACTGACTGAGAGAGACTGACTGACTGAGAGACTGACTGAGACTGACAGAGAGAGAGACTGACTGACAGAGAGACTGAATGACTGAATGAGAGAGAGACTGACTGAGAGAGAGAGAGACTGACTGAGAGAGAGACTGACTGACAGAGAGAGACTGACAGAGAGAGACTGACTGAGAGAGAGACTGACTGAGAGAGACTGACTGACTGAGAGAGACTGACTGACTGAGAGAGACTGACTGAGAGAGTGACTGACTGAGAGAGAGACTGACTGAGAGAGAGACTGACTGACTGACAGAGACAGACTGACTGAGAGAGAGAGACTGACTGACTGAGAGACTGACTGACTCAGAGAGACTGACAGAGAGAGAGACTGACTGACAGAGAGAGAGACTGACTGACTGAGAGAGAGACTGACTGAGAGAGACTGACTGACTGAGAGAGACTGACTGAGAGAGAGAGTGACTGAGTGAGAGAGACTGACTGACTCAGAGAGACTGACTGACTGAGAGACTGACTGACAGAGAGAGAGACTGACTGACTGAGAGACTGACTGACAGAGAGAGACTGACTGACAGAGAGAGACTGACTGACTAAGAGAGAGAGACTGACTGAGAGAGACTGACTGACAGAGAGACTGACTGACAGAGAGAGAGAGAGAGACTGACAGAGAGAGAGAGACTGAGAGAGAGACTGACTGACAGAGAGAGACTGACTGACAGAGAGACTGACGGAGAGAGAGAGACTGACAGAGAGAGAGACTGAGAGAGAGACTAACTGACTGAGAGAGAGACAGACTGACTGACTGAGAGAGAGACTGACAGAGAGAGAGAGACTGACAGAGAGAGACTGAGAGAGAGAGACTGACTGACAGAGAGAGACTGACTGACAGAGAGAGAGACTGACTGACTGAGAGAGTCTGACTGACTGACTGAGAGAGAGACTGACTGACAGAGAGAGACTGACTGAGAGAGAGACTGACTGAGAGAGAGGTTGACTGACAGAGAGAGACTGACTGACAGAGAGACTGACTGACAGAGAGAGAGACTGACTGACCGAGAGAGTGACTGACTGAATGACAGAGAGACTGACTGACTGAGAGAGAGACTGACTGACAGAGAGACACTGACAGAGAGAGAGAGAGACTGACTGACTGACAGAGAGACTGACTGAGAGAGAGACTGATGGACAGAGAGACACTGACTGAGAGAGAGAGACTGACTGACAGAGAGAGACTGACTGACAGAGAGAGACTGACTGACAGAGAGAGACTGACTGACAGAGAGAGAGAGACTGACAGAGAGAGAGAGACTGACTGACTGAGAGAGACTGACTGACTAAGAGAGACTGACTGACTAAGAGAGACTGATTGACTAAGAGAGACTGACTGACTGAGAGAGAGAGAAACTGACTGACAGAGAGAGAGACTGACTGACTGAGAGAGAGACTGACTGATAGAGACTGACTGACTGAGACTGACAGAGAGAGACTGACTGACTGAGACTGACAGAGAGAGAGAGACTGACTGACAGAGAGAGAGACTGACTGACTGAGAGAGAGACTGATTGACAGAGAGACTGACTGAGAGACTGAGAGAGACTGACTGACTGGGAGAGAGACTGACTGAGAGAGAGACTGACTGACTGAGAGAGAGAGAGAGAGAGAGACTGACAGAGAGAGAGACTGAGAGAGAGACTGACTGACAGAGAGAGACTGACTGACAGAGAGACTGACGGAGAGAGAGAGACTGACAGAGAGAGAGACTGAGAGAGAGACTGACTGACTGAGAGAGACTGACTGACAGAGAGACTGACTGAGAGAGAGAGAGACTGACAGAGAGAGAGAGACTGACAGAGAGAGACTGAGAGAGAGAGACTGACTGACAGAGAGAGACTGACTGACAGAGAGAGAGACTGACTGACTGAGAGAGTCTGACTGACTGAGAGAGACTGACTGACTGAGAGAGAGACTGACTAAGAGAGAGACTGACTGAGAGAGAGACTGACTGACAGAGAGAGACTGACTGACAGAGTGACTGACTGACAGAGAGAGAGACTGACTGACAGAGTGACTGACTGAATGACAGAGAGACTGACTGACTGAGAGAGAGACTGACTGACAGAGAGACACTGACAGAGAGAGAGAGACTGACTGACTGACAGAGAGACTGACTGACTGACAGAGAGACTGACTGAGAGAGAGACTGATGGACAGAGAGACACTGACTGAGAGAGAGAGACTGACTGACAGAGAGAGACTGACTGAGAGAGAGAGACTGACTGACAGAGAGAGACTGACTGACAGAGAGCGAGACTGACAGAGAGAGAGAGACTGACTGACTGACTGAGAGAGACTGACTGACTAAGAGAGACTGACTGACTAAGAGAGACTGACTGACTGAGAGAGAGAGAAACTGACTGACAGAGAGAGAGACTGACTGACTGAGAGAGAGACTGACTGACAGAGACTGACTGACTGAGACTGACAGAGAGAGACTGACTGACTGAGACTGACAGAGAGAGAGAGACTGACTGACAGAGAGAGAGACTGACTGACTGAGAGAGAGACTGATTGACAGAGAGACTGACTGAGAGACTGATTGACTGAGAGAGACTGACTGACTGAGAAGAGACTGACTGACTAGGAGAGAGACTGACTGAGAGAGAGACTGACTGACTGAGAGAGAGAAAAACTGACTGACAGAGAGAGAGACTGACTGACTGAGAGAGAGACTGACTGACAGAGACTGACTGACTGAGACTGACAGAGAGAGACTGACTGACTGAGACTGACAGAGAGAGAGAGACTGACTGACAGAGAGAGAGACTGACTGACTGAGAGAGAGACTGACTGACAGAGAGACTGACTGACAGAGAGAGACTGACTGACTGAGAGAGAGACTGATTGACAGAGAGACTGACTGAGAGACTGATTGACTGAGAGAGACTGACTGAGAGAGACTGACTGACTGAGAGAGACTGACTGACTGAGAGAGACTGACTGACTAGGAGAGAGACTGACTGAGAGAGAGACTGACTGACTGAGAGAGAGACTGACTGACAGAGAGAGAGAATGACTGAGAGAGATTGACTGAGAGAGAGAGACTGACTGAGAGAGAGAGACTGACAGACAGAGAGAGAGATTGACTGACAGAGAGAGAGACTGACTGACAGGGAGAGAGACTGACTGACTGAGAGAGACTGACTGACAGAGAGAGAGAGAGACTGACTGACTCAGAGAGACTGACTGACTGAGAGAGAGACTGACAGAGAGAGACTGACTGAGAGAGAGACTGACTGACTGAGAGAGAGACTGACTGACTGAGAGAGAGACTGACTGACAGAGAGAGAGAATGACTGAGAGAGATTGACTGAGACTGAGTGAGAGAGACTGACTGACTGAGAGAGAGACTGACGGACTGAGAGAGAGACTGACTGACTGAGAGAGAGACTGACTGACTGAGAGACTGACTGACTGAGAGAGACTGACTGACTAAGAGAGACTGACTGAGAGAGAGAGACTGACTGAGAGAGAGAGACTGACAGACAGAGAGAGAGATTGACTGACAGAGAGAGAGACTGACTGACAGGGAGAGAGACTGACTGACTGAGAGAGACTGACTGACAGAGAGAGAGACTGACTGACTCAGAGAGACTGACTGACTCAGAGAGACTGACTGACTCAGAGAGACTGACTGACTGAGAGAGACTGACTGAGAGAGAGAGACTGACAGAGAGAGAGACTGACTGACAGGGAGAGAGAGACTGACTGACTGAGAGAGACTGACTGACAGAGAGAGAGACTGACTGACTCAGAGAGACTGACTGACTGAGAAAGAGACTGACTGACAGAGAGAGACTGACTGAGAGAGAGACTGACTGACTGAGAGAGAGACTGACTGACTGAGAGAGAGACTTACTGACTGAGAGAGAGACTGACTGACAGAGAGAGAGAGAATGACTAAGAGAGATTGACTGAGACTGAGTGAGAGAGACTGACTGAGGGAGAGACTGACTGACTGAGAGAGAGACTGACTGACTGAGAGACTGACTGACTGAGAGAGACTGACTGACTAAGAGAGACTGCCTGAGAGAGAGAGACTGACAGACAGAGAGAGAGATTGACTGACAGAGAGAGAGACTGACTGACAGGGAGAGAGACTGACTGACTGAGAGAGACTGACTGACAGAGAGAGAGACTGACTGACTCAGAGAGACTGACTGACTCAGAGAGACTGACTGACTGAGAGAGACTGACTGAGAGAGACTGACTGAGAGAGAGACTGACTGACAGAGAGAGACTGACTGAGAGAGAGACTGACTGACTGACAGAGAGACTGACTGAGAGAGAGACTGACTGACAGAGAGAGAGAATGACTGAGAGAGATTGACTGAGACTGAGTGAGAGAGACTGACTGACTGAGAGAGAGACTGACTGACTGAGAGAGAGACTGACTGACTGAGAGAGAGACTGACTGACTGAGAGACTGACTGACCAAGAGAGACTGACTGACTGAGAGAGACTGACAGACAGAGAGAGAGATTGACTGACAGAGAGAGAGACTGACTGACAGAGAGAGACTGACTGAGAGAGACTGACTGACAGAGAGAGAGACTGACTGACTCAGAGAGACTGACTGACAGAGAGAGACTGACTGACTGAGAGAGAGACTGACTGACTGAGAGAGAGACTGACTGACAGAGAGAGACTGGCTGACTGAGAGAGAGACTGACTGACTCAGAGAGACTGACTGACAGAGAGAGACTGACTGACTGAGAGAGAGACTGACTGACTGAGAGAGAGACTGACTGACAGAGAGAGACTGGCTGACTGAGAGAGAGACTGACTGACTGAGAGAGAGACTGACTGACTAAGAGAGACTGACTGACTGAGAGAGACTGACTGAGAGAGAGAGACTGACAGACAGAGAGAGAGATTGACTGACAGAGAGAGAGACTGACTGACAGGGAGAGAGACTGACTGACTGAGAGAGACTGACTGACAGAGAGAGAGACTGACTGACTCAGAGAGACTGACTGACTCAGAGAGACTGACTGACAGAGAGAGACTGACTGACTGAGAGAGAGACTGGCTGACAGAGAGAGACTGACTGACTGAGAGAGAGACTGACTGACTGAGAGAGAGACTGATTGACAGAGAGAGAGACTGATTGACTGAGAGAGACTGACTGACTGAGAGAGAGACTGACTGACTGAGAGAGACTGACTGACTGAGAGAGACTGACTGAGAGAGAGACTGACTGACAGAGAGAGAGAATGACTGACAGAGACTGAGCGAGAGAGACTGACTGAGTGAGAGAGAGAGACTGACTGAGTGAGAGAGAGAGACTGACTGACTGAGAGAGAGACTGACTGACTGAGAGAGAGACTGACTGACTGAGAGACTGACTGAGAGAGACTGACTGACTGAGAGAGACTGACTGAGAGAGAGAGACTGACTGAGAGAGAGAGACTGACAGACAGAGAGAGAGATTGTCTGAGAGACTGATTGACTGAGAGAGACTGACTGACTGAGAGAGAGACTGACTGAGAGAGACTGACTGACTGAGAGAGAGACTGACTGACTGAGAGAGACTGACTGACTGAGAGAGAGAGACTGACTGACAGAGAGAGACTGACTGACTGAGAGAGAGACTGACTGACTGAGAGAGACTGACTGACAGAGAGAGAGACTGACTGACTGAGAGAGAGACTGACTGACAGAGAGAGACTGACTGAATGAGAGAGAGACTGACTGACTAAGAGAGACTGACTGACTAAGAGAGACTGACTGACAGAGAGAGACTGACTGACTGAGAGAGAGACTGACTGACTGAGAGAGAGACTGACTGACAGAGAGAGACTGGCTGACTGAGAGAGAGACTGACTGACTGAGAGACTGACTGAGAGAGACTGACTGACTGAGAGAGACTGACTGAGAGAGAAAGACTGACTGACTGAGAGAGAGACTGGCTGACAGAGAGAGACTGACTGACTGAGAGAGAGACTGACTGACTGAGAGAGAGACTGATTGACAGAGAGAGAGACTGATTGACTGAGAGAGACTGACTGACTGAGAGAGAGACTGACTGACTGAGAGAGACTGACTGACTGAGAGAGACTGACTGAGAGAGAGACTGACTGACAGAGAGAGAGAATGACTGAGAGAGACTGAGTGAGAGAGACTGACTGAGTGAGAGAGAGAGACTGACTGAGTGAGAGAGAGAGACTGACTGACTGAGAGAGAGACTGACTGACTGAGAGAGAGACTGACTGACTGAGAGACTGACTGAGAGAGACTGACTGACTGAGAGAGACTGACTGAGAGAGAGAGACTGATTGAGAGAGAGAGACTGACAGACAGAGAGAGAGATTGTCTGAGAGACTGATTGACTGAGAGAGACTGACTGACTGAGAGAGAGACTGACTGACTGAGAGAGACTGACTGACTGAGAGAGAGACTGATTGACAGAGAGACTGACTGAGAGACTGATTGACTGAGAGAGACTGACTGACTCAGAGATAGACTGACTGACTGAGAGAGACTGACTGACTGAGAGAGAGAGACTGACTGACAGAGAGAGACTGACTGACTGAGAGAGAGACTGACTGACTGAGAGACTGACTGACACAGAGAGAGACTGACTGACTGAGAGAGAGACTGACTGACAGAGAGAGACTGGCTGACTGAGAGAGAGACTGACTGACTGAGAGAGAGACTGACTGACTCAGAGAGACTGACTGACAGAGAGAGACTGACTGACTGAGAGAGAGACTGACTGACTGAGAGAGAGACTGACTGACAGAGAGAGACTGGCTGACTGAGAGAGAGACTGACTGACTGAGAGAGAGACTGACTGACTAAGAGAGACTGACTGACTGAGAGAGACTGACTGAGAGAGAGAGACTGACAGACAGAGAGAGAGATTGACTGACAGAGAGAGAGACTGACTGACAGGGAGAGAGACTGACTAACTGAGAGAGACTGACTGACAGAGAGAGACTGACTGACAGAGAGAGAGAGACTGACTGACTCAGAGAGACTGACTGACTCAGAGAGACTGACTGACTCAGAGAGACTGACTGACAGAGAGAGACTGACTGACTGAGAGAGAGACTGGCTGACAGAGAGAGACTGACTGACTAAGAGAGAGACTGACTGACTGAGAGAGAGACTGATTGACAGAGAGAGAGACTGATTGACTGAGAGAGACTGACTGACTGAGAGAGAGACTGACTGACTGAGAGAGACTGACTGACTGAGAGAGACTGACTGAGAGAGAGACTGACTGACAGAGAGAGAGAATGACTGAGAGAGACTGAGTGAGAGAGACTGACTGAGTGAGAGAGAGAGACTGACTGAGTGAGAGAGAGAGACTGACTGACTGAGAGAGAGACTGACTGACTGAGAGAGAGACTGACTGACTGAGAGACTGACTGAGAGAGACTGACTGACTGAGAGAGACTGACTGAGAGAGAGAGACTGATTGAGAGAGAGAGACTGACAGACAGAGAGAGAGATTGTCTGAGAGACTGATTGACTGAGAGAGACTGACTGACTGAGAGAGAGACTGACTGACTGAGAGAGACTGACTGACTGAGAGAGAGACTGATTGACAGAGAGACTGACTGAGAGACTGATTGACTGAGAGAGACTGACTGACTCAGAGAGAGACTGACTGACTGAGAGAGACTGACTGACTGAGAGAGAGAGACTGACTGACAGAGAGAGACTGACTGACTGAGAGAGAGACTGACTGACTGAGAGACTGACTGACATAGAGAGACTGGCTGACTGAGAGAGAGACTGACTGACTGAGAGAGAGACTGACTGACAGAGAGAGAGACTGACTGACAGAGCGAGATACTGACTGACTGACAGAGAGAGAGAGGAAAACCTGCTCTCGCTACAATGAAGCAAAGCAGGATTGCATGTCAGCAGCTCCCCTTGCTCAAAAGCAATGCCGGCTCCCGCAGGAGACGGGCAGCCGGCGAGACCGTGGGGGCATTGGGGCTCCCCTCACGGTCCCCATCACAAAGGGCCGACCCCACGGGATGGGGTCCCCGGGGCCAGAAGTGGCCCAGGAGGGGGGCCGCGGGGCCCCCCTTTAATATTAAAATTTAAAATAAATAAATAAATAAAGAGGCACAGCCCCGGGGGATGGGGTCCAAGGGGCCAATAGAGGCCTAAGGAGGGTGGCCACGCAGCCCCCCTCCTTAAAAAATAAAAAACAAACAAAAAAAAATGTGGCCATGCCCCGGGGATGGGGTCCCCGAGGCCGAAATTGGCCTCGGGAGGGGGGCCGCGCGGCCCCCTTTCCGTTTTTTTTTTTAAATGTAAAAAAAAGAGCAGGCCCTGGGGCATGGGGTCCCCAGGGCCCCAAATAATGTAAAAGAAGGGGGGCCACACAGCCCCCCTTGTAAAAAAAAAAGAAAATGGCATCGCGCCAGAGGCCCCACCCCCTCCTTGCAGCACTCAGCAAACGCGCCCCTGGCGTATTGTAAGTTGGGGAATTAATTCCCCTTGAATACTGAGGGTCCCTGGGGGCCAACTAGCCCACCAGGTACCTCCAGTATGCGCCACAGAGCTGCGTTGCAGAGAGGTGTTTCGAGGCCACGCCCCTTTTACACCTCTCTGCAACGCAGCTCTGTGGCGCTTACTGGAGGTACCTGGTGGGCTAGTTGGCCCCCAGGGACCCTCAGGACTCAAGGGGAATTAATCCCCCAATTTACAACGTGCCAGGGGGTGCGTTTGCACAGTGGTGCAGGGAGGGGGCAGGGCCTGACATAGCAAGTGTGCAAACGTGCCCCTGGCACATTGTAAATTGGGGGATTAAGTCCCCTTCAATCCTGAGGGTCCCTGGGGGCCAACTAGCCCACCAGGTACCTCCAGTAAGCGCCACAGAGCTGCGTTGCAGAGAGGTAGTCTGAGGCCACGCCCCTTTTTACACCTCCCCGAAACACAGCTCTGTGGCGATTACTGGAGGTACCTGGTGGACTAGTTGGCCCCCAGGGACCCTCAGGATTCAAGGGGACTTAATCCCCCAACTTACAATGCACCAGGGGGCGCGTTTGCACAGTGGTGCAGGGAGGGGGCAGGGCCTGACATAACAAGTGTGCTAACGCACCTCCTGGCGCGTTGTAAATTGGGGGATTAAGTCCTCTTCAATCCTGAGGGTCCCTGGGGCCAACTAGCCCACCATGTACCTCCAGTAAGCGCCACAGAGCTGCGTTGCAGAGAGGTGGTCTGAGGCCACGCCCCTTTTTACATCTCTCTGCAACGCAGCTCAGTGGCGCTTAATGGAGGTACCTGGTGGCCTAGTTGGCCCCCAGGGACCCTCAGGATTCAAGGGGACTTAATCCCCCAACTTAGAACACGCCAGGGGGCGCGTTTGCAGAGTGCTGCAGGGAGGGGGTGGGGCCTGATATAACAAGTTAGCAATCCTGCTGTGTGGGACTTACTGGAGGTAATAAAAGGGGTTGTTGGCCCCCAAGGTTGACGTTGGGGGCTAACTATCCCTCCTGTTACTTCTGCTAAATCCCACACAGTGGCATTGCTAAAAGGTGTTTGAAGGCCACGCTCACCTTTCTCCACCACTCTGCAAACGCGACTGCTATGTTATAGTTAGAAATTAGCATTTAAAAAACCTTTGAAATTCACTGAAAAAACCATAGGTTTCAGGGACGTTATAGTTAGAAATTAGCATTTAAAAAACCATTGAACTTCACTGAAAAAACCATAGGTTTCATGCACGTTATAATTACAAATTAGCATTTAAAAAACCTTAGAAATTCACTGAAAAAACCATAGGTTTCAGGGACGTTATAGTTAGTTGGACATTTCACTCGTACAAAACCATAGAAATTCCACCGTTATAGTTAGTTCAGCTAACTATAACTCGCGCCCCGCAATGCACTGCTGATGACGTCACATATTACATCATTCATGACATGGTCAGTGACATCACTGATGACATCACTGATGACATCATCCACGTGAAAATCTGATACACCTCCTGACACTCTAATATAACCTTTGATACACCCACTGTAAAATACAGACTACCATTTTCGAAACCATCGACACACCAATACCAGTTACTACATACGCACTCACTGATTCCTAGGTCTACACACACATCCACTCATTCACCCATACAATCACTCATAAATGCAGTCACTCATCAATACAACACTATCATATGCACTCATACACCTATACAGACACTCACACACCACGACACATCCAGAGTTACTCACACACCTAGTAAGTCATGCAAAGAATCAATCACACTTCCATTTACTGACCTATACAGTTATACACACACCACATCACTTATTCAAACAGAAACAAACGCATACTTACTCTCTTATACAGTCACTGATACAAGTACACACTCATCCATACAGCCACTCTCACAATCACTGACTCTCACGTATAGTCATTTATATACTCCAACTCTCACATACACTGCCTTTTACATATGTAGTTACTTGGACATGTACCACTGAGACATCCATTCACTCACCAACACACCTATACACACACTCACCCACCCATACAGCTGTTTCCACATGCACTCTTGAACCCATACACCCAGTGAATCAACCACTCAAACATCTATGCACAGAGTCACACACCTCCCACCCACCCACACACACACTCAGGCACCCATACAAATACTCAGGCAACCAATCGATAACCCATATAGACACTCATGTAGCTACTGACCAACCCATGCAGCAGCTTATACAACAACAGACAGACTGATACAGACATTCACACAGTTTAGTCACTAACCCATGCATTCAGTAAGACACATGTAATCACTCACTTAAACAGTCAGTCACGCACCTACTAAATCCTCCATCCAGACACTTATACACCCACTTATTCTTCAATACACCTTGGCATATATATAATACATATATAAACTTTAAAGAAACACACAGTCACTGGATGATGTCATCAGGGATGTCATTTGAGATGTCATCAGTGATGTCATCAGTGATGTCACTGACCATGTCATGAATGATGCAATATGTGATGTCATCAGCAGTGCATTGCGGGGGCGCGAGTTATAGTTAGCTAAACTAACTACAATGGTGGAATTTCTATGGTTTTGTACGAGTGAAATGTCCAACTAACTATAACGTCCCTGAAACCTATGGTTTTTTAAGTGAATTTCTAAGGTTTTTTAAATGCTAATTTCTAACCATAACGTGCCTGAAACCTATGGTTTTTTCAGTGAATATATATATATATATATATATATATATATATATATATATATATATATATTACCTATTGGCGGTCGCCAGTAGGTAGTTATAATTAGGACCTATTTTCCATAGGAAAAGCATTTTTTGTTTCCCCAATAACTTTAGCGTCGTTTGACGAATCTTCGCGAAAATTTCAAAACTAGTGGGACGTTCCGGTCAGCTCCTGTCTTGAAAGTTTCGGGGTGATTTGCCAAGCGGTGGCCGAGAAAAAAAGGGGGTCCCAAAACGTGTTTTCTCCATGTTAATTTCCATAGGAAACTTTAGACACGGTTACAGCCCGAACTGCTGAACGGAATTACACCAAATTTGGCAAAAAGGTAGCCCTTGGTTCAGAAAGAGTCCTTTTTGTTAAATGGTGTAAATCCGTTCAGTAGTTCCTGAGAAATTCAAAAATAGAGGTCAGAAAATCAATTTCCCATAGGAAACTTTAGCCAAGGCTACAGCTCGAACTGCTGAACGGAATTACACCAAATTTGGCAAAAAGGGGCTCAAGCCCCCCCCACACGCCCGGGGACCACCACCTCCCTGGGGCACTAATAATGCAAATGCGGGGGTCTGTTACGGACCCCCGAGCCCCGGGGACCAACACCTCCCCGGGGCTTTGCACTCGTAGGGAGGGGGGCTGCGTGGCCCCCCTCCTGGAGCCCTTGATGGCCCTGGGGACCGCCACCCCCCAGGGCCGGCTCCTGCAGTGTCCCGGGGTGTGCCACAGGGCACGTTTGCACAGTGTTGCAGGGAGGGGGCGGGGTCTGATGTGACATGTGTGCAAACGCGCCCCATGGCGTGTTTTAAGTTGGGGGATTAAGTCCCCTTGAATCCTGAGGGTCCCTGGGGTCCAACTAGCCCACCAGGTACCTCCAGTAAGCGCCACAGAGCTGCGTTGCTGAGAGGTGTTAAAAGGGGCGTGGCCTCAGACCACCTCTCTGCAATGCAGCCCTGTGGAGCTTACTGGAGATACCTGGTGGGCTAGTTGGACCCCAGGGAACCTCAGGATTTAAGGGGACTTAATCCCCCAACTTAAAACGAGCCACGTGGCGCGTTTGCACAGTGGTGAAGGCAGGGGGCGGGGCCTGATGTGACAAGTATGCAAACACGCTTTGTGGCGCGTTTTAAGTTGGGGGATTAAGTCCCCTTGTATGCTGAGGGTCCCTGGGGGCCAACTAGCCCACCAGGTACCTCCAGTAAGCGCCACAGTGTTGCGTTGCAGAGAGGTATAAAAAGGGGCGTGGCTTTGCACCACCTCTCTGCAACGCAGCTCTGTGGCGCTTACTGGAGATACCTGGTGGCTAGTTGGCCCCAGGGACCCTCAGGATTCAAGGGGACTTAATCCCCAACTTAAAACGCGCAATGGGGCGCGTTTGCACACTTGTCACATCAGGCCCCACCCCCTCCCTTCACCACTGTGCCATCTGGCCCTCTGGCGTGTTGTAAGTTGGGGGATTAATTCCCCTTGAATCCTGAGGGTCCCTGGGGGCCAACTAGCCCACCAGGTACCTCCAGTAAGCGCCACAGAGCTGCGTTGCAGAGAGGTGGTCCAAGGCCACGCCCCTTTTTATACCTCTCTGCAATGCAGCTCTGTGGCGCTTACTGGAGGTACCTGGTGGGCTAGTTGGACCCAAGGGACCCTCAGGATTCAAGGGGACTTAATCCCCCAACTTACAACACGCTAGAGGGCCCATTTGCACAGTGGTGAAGGGAGGGGGTGGGGCCTGATGTGACAAATGTGCAAACGCGCTCCGTGGCGCGTTTTAAGTTGGGAGATTAAGTCCCCTTGTATCCTGAGGGTCCCTGGGGGCCAACTAGCCCACCAGGTACCTTCAGTAAGCGCAACAGAGTTGCGTTGCAGAAAGGTGTAAAAAGGGGCATGGCCTCGCACCACCTCTCTGCACCTCTTTATGGAATTCCATGCCTGACCACCTGAGGAAAATTAACTCGGAAACCGTGTTTAGGAAAGCATTAAAAACATGGCTATTTGGCCTGCCCTAGAGCCAATGGTCCAACCCGGTCTCTTTCCCCTTAGGATGGATGCGCTGCTAGCGCCGGGACACTTCGTTGGAGGTAGCCGTGCGCTCTATAAGCTTCAATAATAATAATAATAATAATAATAATAATAATGCAGCTCTGTGGTGCTTACTGGAAGTACCTGGTGGGCTAGTTGGCCCCAGGGTCCCTCAGGATTCAAGGGGACTTAATCCCCCAACTTAAAACGCGTTTGCACACTTGTCACATCAGGCCCGCCCCCTACCTTCACCACTGTGCAAACACGCCCCCTGGCGGGTCTTAAGTTGGGGGATTATTTCCCCTTGAATCCTGAGGGTCCCTTGGGTCCAACTAGCCCACCAGGTACCTCCAGTAAGCGCCACAGAGCTGCGTTGCAGAGAGGTATAAAAAGAGGCGTGGCCTTGCCCCACCTCTCTGCAACGCAGCTCTGGATTCAAGGGGAATTAATCCCCCAACTTAAAACCTGCCAGGGGGCGCGTTTGCACAGTGGTGAAGGGAGGGGGTGGGCCTGATGTGACATGTGTGTACTTATCCAATCACTCCGCCAAAACCCAAGCACTTATAAATTCACCATGCACTCTCCTTGCAGCACTCTAATCATCCAGTCACTACCCATGTACTCATGCAATGACCCAGTCACTAACACATGCACTGCTGCAATCCCTTGAGGACTACCTATGCAGTCCAGTAATCTCCCTGGTACTACCTTTGCAGTCCTCAAATCACCCAGCCAGTCCTATATCCTTATCCAATCACTGCGCCAAAACCCAAGCACTTATAAATTCACCATGCACTCTTCTCGCAGTACTCTAATCATCCAGTCACTACCCATGTAGTCATGCAATGATCCAGGCACTAACACATGCACTGCTACAATCCCTGTGTACTACCCATGCAGTCCTCTAACCACCTACACACTTCTCATTCGCTCCTTCAATTCCCCTGGTAGTACCCATGCAGTCCAGCAATCACCCTGTCACTCCCCGTTCACTCCTCCTGTCACTCAGCCACTACTATGTACTAATCCAAACACTCTGCCAATAGCCAAGCACTTATAAATTCACTCAGGCACTCTCCTTGCAGTATTCTAATGTTTCAGTCAGTAGCTATGTACTCATGCAATGATCCAGGCACTAACTGATCACTGCTACAATCCCCTATGCACTACCCATACAGTCCTCTAACCACTTACACACTTCTTAATTGCTCCTTCAATTCCCCAGGTAGTACCCATGCAGTCCGGCAATCACACTGTCACTCCCCGTGCACTCCTCCAGTCACCCAGCCACTACCATGTACTAATCCAAACAACTATAACACCTATAGTGGTCAAAGACTGATAGGGGGATTGCTGGAGTGCATAGGTAGTCCTCAGGGGATTGTAGCACTACATCTGTTAGTGCCTGGGTCATTCCATAAGTACATGGTTAGTGACTGGATGAATAGAGTACTGAAAAGAGAGTACATGGTGAATGTATAAGTGCTAGGGTATTCGAGCAGTGATTGGATAAGTACACGGTGCTGACAAGGTGATTGGAACAGTGCTCACGGAGTGACAGGGGGAATGCTGAGTGCATAGGTACTGCTCTGGCGATTGTAGCAGTGAATGTATTAGTGCCTGGGACATTGCATGAGTACATGTGTACTTACAAATTCACCATGCACTCTCCTTGCAGCACTCGAATCATCCAGTTACTACCCATGTACTCATGCAATGGCCCAGGCACTAACTCATGCAGTGCTACAATCCCAAGAGCACTACCCATGCAGTCCAGCAATCCCCCTATCACTCCCTGTGCACTCTTCATGCAATGGCCTAGGCACTAATACATTCACTGCTACAATCCCCAGAGCAGTACCTATGCACTCCAGCATTCCCCTTGTCACTCTGTGAGCACTCTTCTAATCACCCTGTCAGCACCGTATACTTATCCAATCACTGTGCCAATACCCAAGCACTTATAAATTCACCATCTAGTATCTTTGCAGCACTCTAATCATCCAGTCACTAACCATGTGTTTATGCAATGACCCAGGCACTAACAGATGTGGTGCACCAATCCCCTGAGGACTACCTATGCAGTCCAGTAATCTGCCTGTCACTACCTATGCACTCCTCCAATCACCCAGCCAGCAAAATGTACTTATCCAATCACTCCGCCAAAACCCAAGCACTTATAAATTCACCATGTACTCTCCTTACAGTACTGTAATCATCCAGTCACTACCCATGTACTGATGCAATGGCCCAGGCACTAACACATACACTGCTACAATCCCCTGAGCACTTCCCATGCAGACCTCTAACCACCTACACACTACTGATTCACTCCTCCAATTACCCAGGTAGTACCCATGCACTCCAGAAATCCCTCTGTCACTACCCATGCACTCCTCCAATCACCCAGCCAGCACTATGTACTTATCCAATCACTCCGCCAAAACCCAAGCAGTTATAAAATCACCATGCACTGTCCTTGCAGCACTCTAATCATCCAGTCACTACCCATGTACTCATGCAATGACCCAGTCACTAACACATGCACTGCTGCAATCCCTTGACGACTACCTATGCAGTCCAGTAATCTCCCTGGTACTACCTATGCAGTCCTCCAATCACCCAGCCAGTCCTATGTCCTTATCCAATCACTGCGCCAAAACCCAAGCACTTATAAATTCACCATGCACTCTTCTCGCAGTACTCTAATCATCCAGTCATTACCCATGTAGTCATGCAATGATCCAGGCACTAACACATGCACTGCTACAATCCCTGTGTACTACCCATGCAGTCCTCTAACCACCTACACACTTCTCATTCGCTCCTTCAATTCCCCTGGTAGTACCCATGCAGTCCAGCAATCACCCTGTCACTTCCCGTGCACTCCTCCGGTCACTCAGCCACTACTATGTACTAATCCAAATGCTCTACCAATAACCAAGCACTTATACATTCACTCAGGCACTCTCCTTGCAGTATTCTAATGTTTCAGTCAGTAGCTATGTACTCATGCAATGATCCAGGCACTAACTGATCACTGCTACAATCCCCTATGCACTACCCATACAGTCCTCTAACCACTTACACACTTCTTATTTGCTCCTTCAATTCCCCAGGTAGTACCCATGCAGTCCCGCAATCACACTGTCACTCCCCGTGCACTCCTCCAGTCACCCAGCCACTACCATGTACTAATCCAAACAACTATAACACCTATAGTGGTCAAAGACTGACAGGGGGATTGCTGGAGTGCATAGGCAGTCCTCAGGGGATTGTAGCACTACATCTGTTAGTGCCTGGGTCATTCCATAAGTACATGGTTAGTGACTGCATGATTAGAGTACTGCAAAGAGAGTACATGGTGAATTTATAAGTGCTAGGGTATTGGAGCAGTGATTGGATAAGTACATGGTGCTGACAAGGTGATTGGAAGAGTGCTCACGGAGTGACAGGGGGAATGCTGGAGTGCATAGGTACTGCTCTGGTGATTGTAGCAGTGAATGTATTAGTGCCTGGGACATTGCATGAGTACATGTGTACTTACAAATTCACCATGCACTCTCCTTGCAGCACTCTAATCATCCAGTTACTACCCATGTACTCATGCAATGGCCCAGGCACTAACTCATGCAGTGCTACAATCCCAAGAGCACTACCCATGCAGTCCTGCAATCCCCCTGTCACTCCCTGTGCACTCTTCATGCAATGGCCTAGGCACTAATACATTCACTGCTACAATCCCCAGAGCAGTACCTATGCACTCCAGCATTCCCCTTGTCACTCTGTGAGCACTCTTCTAATCACCCTGGCAGCACCGTATACTTATCCAATCACTGTGCCAATACCCAAGCACTTATAAATTCACCATGTAGTATCTTTGCAGCACTCTAATCATCCAGTCACTAACCATGTGTTTATGCAATGACCCAGGCACTAACAGATGTGGTGCTACAATCCCCTGAGTACTACCTATTCAGTCCAGTAATCTGCCTGTCACTACCTATGCACTCCTCCAATCACCCAGCCAGCACAATGTACTTATCCAATCAGTCTGCCAAAACCCAAGCAGTTATAAATTCACCATGTACTCTCCTTACAGTACTGTAATCATCCAGTCACTACCCATATACTGATGCAATGGCCCAGGCACTAACACATGCACTGCTACAATCCCCAGAGCACTACCCATGCAGTCCAGCAATCCCTCTGTCACTCCCTGTGCACTCTTCCAATCACTCTGCCAGCACCATATACTTATCTAATCGCTCTGCCAAAACCCCAGCACTTATAAATTCACCATGCAGTCTCCTTGCAGCACTCTTATCATCCAGTCACTACACATGTACTCATGCAATGGCCCAGGCATTAACTCATGGTAAATACAGAGGAGGTCATGCTAATCACAGAGGTACCCCAACGCATAGTGTTCCCTAGTGTATGTAGATGTTTTCACTGTATTCTAAGTGTCTTTTAGCATAGCACTGGCTCTAGGCCTGGTTAGTCAGAGTCAGTTACCACCAGTACCTGTCAGCAAAATGTTGGGGGCACAGGAGGACTTTCTGCTCCTCTGTTGGTTCTTTCTGCACATCTCTTGCTTCTTCCTGCACTTTTCTTCATCTTTCTGGGCTTCTGTTGCCTCTTTCTGTATTTGTCTTGCTTCTTTCTGCGCTTTTCTTCCTCTTTCTTCACATGTCCTACCTTTGTAGGCATAGTTAGAAATTAGCATTTAAAAAACCTTTGAAATTCACTGAAAAAACCATAGGTTTCAGGGACGTTATAGTTAGAAATTAGCATTTAAAAACCTTTGAAATTCACTGAAAAAACCATAGGTTTCAGGGACGTTATAGTTAGTTGGACATTTCACTCGTACAAAACCAGAGACATTCGGCCGTTATAGTTAGTTCAGGTAACTATAACTCGCGCCCCCGCAATGCACTGCTGATGACGTCACATATTACATCATTCATGACATGGTCAGTGACATCACTGATGACATCACTGATGACATCTCAAATGACATCACTGATGACATCATCCATGTGATAATCTAATGCACCTCGTCATACCATAATATAACCTTTGATACACCCACTCTAAAATACAGACTACGATTTTTGAAACCATAGACACACCAATACCAGTTAGTACATACCCACTCACTAATTCCTAGGTCTACACACACATCCACTCATTCACCCATACAGTTACTCATACATGCAGTCAACCATCAATACGGCATTATCATATGCACTCACATATCTATACAGACACTCACACACCGCCACTCATCCATAGAGTTACTCACACACCTAGTCACTCATGCAAACAATCAATCACACTCCCATTTACTCACCTATACAGTTATACACACACCACCTCACTTATTCAAACATATACTAACACATACTTACAGTCTTATACAATAACTAATACAAGCACACACTCATCCATACAGCCACTCTCACAATCACTCACTCTCACATATAGTCATTTATACACTCCAACACTCACATATACTGCCTTTCACATATGCAGTTACTCACACATGTACCACTGAGGCATCCATTCACTCACCAACACACCCTTACACACACTCACCCACCCATACCGCCCTTCACAGATGCACTCTTGAACCCATATACCCAGTGAATCATCCACTCACACATCTATGCACAGAGTCACACCCCCCACCCACCCACCCACACACACTCAGGCACCCATACAGATACTCAGACAACCAATCAATAACCCAAATAAATCCTCATTTAGCTACTCACCAACCCATGCAACCGCTTACACACCAACTGACAAACTACACTGTGTGAATGTCTGTATCAGTCACTAACCCATGCATTCAGTAAGACACATTTAATCACTCACTTATACAGTCAGTCACGCACCTACTAAATCATCCATCCAGACACTTATACACCCACTCATTCTTCAATACACCTTGGCATATATATAAAACATATTTAAACTTTATAGAAACACACAGTCACTGGATGATGTCATCAGTGATGTCATCAGTGATGTCATTTGAGATGTCATCAGTGATGTCACTGACCATGTCATGAATGATGTAATATGTGACGTCATCAGCAGTGCATTGAGGGGGGCGTGAGTTATAGTTAGCTGAACTAACTATAACGGCCGAATTTCTCTGGTTTTGTACGAGTGAAATGTCCAACTCACTACAACATCCCTGAAACCTGTGGTTTTTTCAGTGAATTTCTAAGGTTTTTTAAATGCTAATTTCTAACTATAACGTCCCTGAAACCTATGGTTTTTTCAGTGAATATATATATATATGGTTTTAGTTTTTTCCACCAAACGCCCAAGCTGTGAGGGGGCAAACAATCAGCTTGCCTGCTTGCCAGCATTAATTTTTCACGATTGCATCTTCATCCCGGTAAGTTTGTCCTAGGACCACATGTCCCAGCATGCAGCCCGTTTGGAGAGCGCACTCAGCGCGGCCCATGGGGGGCCATCAATGAATTAATTGCGTGCATAAAAGGAGACGTCACTGCGCTTGTGTAACAAGAAGCCAAGCTCCTGATGAAGAGGCGCAATGCCTTTAAACGCGTTGGGCGCTTCAACAAACTTACCAGGATGAAGAGGCAATCGTGAAAAATTAATGCTGGCAAGCAGGCAAGCTGATCGTGTGCCCCCTCACAGCTTGGGCGTTTGGTGGAAAAAATAGCAGCGCGGTAGCTTTGCCGCGGAGGGGAGCACCATCTGGAAATATACAGAGACTAGAGTTCGAAACTACGTTTGGACTCAATTAAAGCACAGTAAGCCGAAAGTAAAAAGAAGATTGCCTTTACATCTGGTGTCTACTAAGGAATAATAAATATGCTTTTAAACAAACACTTGCGTTATGAACCCACTTAGGGAATATTTTTTTCTCCTAGGACCACATGTCCCAGCATGCAGCCCGTTTGGAGAGCGCACTCAGCGCGGCCCATGGGGGGCATCAATGAATTAATTGCGTGCATAAAAGGAGACGTCACTGCGCTTGTGTAACAAGAAGCCAAGCCCCTGATGAAGAGGCGAAATGCCTTTAAACGCGTTGGGCACTTCAACAAACTTACCGGGATGAAGAGGCAATCGTGAAAAATTAATGCTGGCAAGCTGATCGTGTGCCCCCTCACAGCTTGGGCGTTTGGTGGAAAAAATTACAGCGCGGTAGCTCTGCCATGGAGGGGAGCACCATCTGGAAATATACAGAGGCTGGAGTTCGAAACTACGTTTGGACTCAATTAAGCACAGTAAGCCGAAAGTAAAAGGAAGATTGCCTTTACATCTGGTGTCCTACTAAGGAATAATAAATATGCTTTTAAACAAACACTTTCGCTATGAACCCACTTAGGGACTATTTTTTTCTCCTAGGACCACATGTCCCAGCATGCAGCCCATTTGGAGAGCGCACTCAGCGCGGCCCATGGGGGGCCATCAATGAATTAATTGCGTGCATAAAAGGAGACGTCACTGCGCTTGTGTAACAAGAAGCCAAGCCCCTGATGAAGAGGCGAAATGCCTTGAAACGCGTTGGGCGCTTCAACAAACTTACCGGGATGAAGAGGCAATCGTGAAAAATTAATGCTGGCAAGCAGGCAAGCTGATTGTGTGCCCCCTCACAGCTTGGGCGTTTGGTGGAAAAAGTTACAGCGCAGTAGCTTTGCAGCGGAGGGGAGCACCATCTGGAAATATACAGAGGCTAGAGTTCGAAACTACGTTTGGACTCAATTAAAGCACAGTAAGCCGAAAGTAAAAGGAAGATTGCCCTTACATCTGGTGTCCTACTAAGGAATAATAAATATGCTTTTAAACAAACACTTGCGCTATGAACCCACTTATGGACTATTTTTTTCCCCTAGGACCACATGTCCCAGCATGCAGCCCATTTGGAGAGCGCACTCAGCGCGGCCCATGGGGGGCGAATAATGAATTAATTGCATGCATAAAAGGAGACGTCACTGCGCTTGTGTAACAAGAAGCCAAGCCCCTGATGAAGAGGCGAAATGCCTTGAAACGCGTTGGGCGCTTCAACAAACTTACCGGGATGAAGAGGCAATCGTGAAAAATTAATGCTGGCAAGCTGATTGTGTGCCCCCTCACAGCTTGGGCGTTTGGTGGAAAAAATTACAGCGCGGTATCTCTGCTGCGGAGGGGAGCACCATCTGGAAATATACAGAGGCTGGAGTTCGAAACTACGTTTGGACTCAATTAAAGCACAGTAAGCCGAAAGTAAAAGGAACATTGCCTTTACATCTGGTGTCCTACTAAGGAATAATAAATATGCTTTTAAACAAACACTTGCGCTATGAACCCACTTAGGGACTATTTTATTCTCCTAGGACCACATGTCCCAGCATGCAGCCCGTTTGGAGAGCGCACTCAGCGCGGCCCATGGGGGGCATCAATGAATTAATTGCGTGCATAAAAGGAGACGTCACTGCGGTTGTGTAACAAGAAGCCAAGCCCCTGATGAAGAGGCGAAATGCCTTGAAACGCGTTGGGCGCTTCAACAAACTTACCGGGATGAAGAGGCAATCGTGAATAATTAATGCAGGCAAGCTGATCGTGTGCCCCCTCACAGCTTGGGCGTTTGGTGGAAAAAATTACAGCGCGGTAGCTGTGCTGCGGAGGGGAGCACCATCTGGAAATATACAGAGGCTGGAGTTCGAAACTACGTTTGGACTCAATTAAAGCACAGTAAGCCGAAAGTAAAAGGAAGATTGCCTTTACATCTGGTGTCCTACTAAGGAATAATAAATATGCTTTTAAACAAACACTTGCACTATGAACCCACTTAGGGACAATTTTTTTCTCCTAGGACCACATGTCCCAGCATGCAGCCCGTTTGGAGAGCGCACTCAGCGCGGCCCATGGGGGGCCATCAATGAATTAATTGCGTGCATAAAAGGAGACGTCACTGCGCTTGTGTAACAAGAAGCCAAGCCCCTGATGAAGAGGCGAAATGCCTTGAAACGCGTTGGGCGCTTCAACAAACTTACCGGGATGAAGAGGCAATCGTGAAAAATTAATGCTGGCAAGCTGATCGTGTGCCCCCTCACAGCTTGGGCGTTTGGTGGAAAAAATTACAGCGCGGTAGCTCTGCCACGGAGGGGATCACCATCTGGAAATATACAGAGGCTGGAATTCGAAACTACGTTTGGACTCAATTAAAGCACAGTAAGCCGAAAGTAAAAGGAAGATTGCCTTTACATCTGGTGTCCTACTAAGGAATAATAAATATGCTTTCAAACAAACACTTGCGCTATGAACCCACTTAGGGACTATTTTTTTCTCCTAGGACCACATGTCCCAGCATGCAGCCCATTTGGAGAGCGCACTCAGCGCGGCCCATGGGGGGCGAATAATGAATTAATTGCATGCATAAAAGGAGACGTCACTGCGCTTGTGTAACAAGAAGCCAAGCCCCTGATGAAGAGGCGAAATGCCTTGAAACGCGTTGGGCGCTTCAACAAACTTACCGGGATGAAGAGGCAATCGTGAAAAATTAATGCTGGCAAGCAGGCAAGCTGATCGTGTGCCCCCTTGGGCGTTTGGTGGAAAAAAAATAATAATAAAAAATATATATATATATATATTCACTGAAAAAACCATAGGTTTCAGGGACTGTTATAGTTAGTTGGACATTTCACTCGTACAAAACCCGTGAAATTCCCCCGTTATAGTTAGTTCAGCTAACTATAACTCGCGCCCCCGCAATGCACTGCTGATGACGTCACAAATTACATCACTCATGACATGGTCAGTGACATCACTGATGACATCACTGATGACATCTCAAATGACATCACTGATGACATCATCCAGTGACTGTGTGTTTCTGTAAAGTTTAAATATGTTTAATATATATAGGAAAGGCGTATTGATGAATGAGTGGGTGTATAAGTGTCTGAATGGTTGATTTAGTAGGTGCGTGACTGACTCTATAAGTGAGTGATTAAACATATCTTTCTGAATGCATGGGTTAGTGAGTAAACTGTGTGAATGTCTGCATCCGTGTGTCTGTTGGTGTGTAAGTGACTGCATGGGTTTGCGAAATTTTCAAAACTCGTAGCCCGCTCCGGTCAGCTCCTGTCTTGAAAGTTTCGGGGTGATTCGGCAAGCGGGGGCCGAGAAAAAAGGGGGGTCCCAAAACGTGTTTTCTCCATGTTATTTTCCATAGGAAACTTTAGACACGACTACAGCCCGAACTGCTGAACGGAATTACACCAAATTTGGCAAAAAGGTAGCCCTTGGTTCAGAAAGAGACCTTTTTGTTAAATGGTGTAAATCTGTTCAGTAGTTCCTGAGAAATTCAAAAATAGAGGTCAAAAAATCAATTTCCCATAGGAAAGTTCAGACACGGTTACAGCTTGAACTGCTGAACGGAATTACACCAAATTTGGCAAAAAGGTAGTGCTTGGTTCAGAAAGCGCCCTTTTTTAAAATGATGTAAATCCGTTCAGTAGTTGCTGAGAAAATCAAAAAATAAAAGTTTCGATATATAGAGGCACGGAGGATCCGCGCACCCTCCCGACCACGAGCTTTATTCTAATTGGCTGTCAACACTCCAAACCAGGAAGTGTTGGCAGCCATCTTGTGCCTCGGTAATCGAGGCACAAGAAAACAGAAAAAGAAGAAAAGGGGGCAGGGTAGAAACACCCTGACCCCCTAGGCCTGCTCAGGGGGTCCCACAAGGACCCCCAGGGCCAAAAAAAGCACCCAGCGCGAATTTCGGCCGGAAATTTTTAAAAAAACGAAGCGCGGGCTCCCGCGCTTCGTTATTATTTAGCCCCCGGGTGGGCCAAGTCCCGGGGGCATTCAATAATGTAATTGCGGGGCCCAGGGAGGCCCCCGCAGCCCCGGGGACCGCCACCCCCCGGGGCTTTCCACACAACAGAGCTGCGGTCACAGAGAATACCAAACACACTCCAGAGCCTCGGGCGCAGCCAAACACACACCAGGTAGCAGAGACCGTCAACAACACAGCAGAGATCTAACATATAGATGCCGTCGAACCGGATACATACTTCACCCCCTCACCACCAAGTGCTAAGTGCACCAAATATACCACACTGAGACAGAGACAGCAATGATTAACGAAGATCACTGCCAAACACATTACAGGGAGTTGGCAACAAAGAGCATTAAATACCTCGAAGAGCTGAGTGCAGAGGAAACGAAACACCCAGCAGAGAGAGAGCTGTCTGCAAAGAGCACCGAACACAGCAGATGTAATTGATTCCATGGAGCAAGCAACCGACAGAGAGCATGGCCTTAACACCTTACACAACGAGCATAGCGCACTAAATAAACAGGGCACAGGTGGGCAATGAGACCCTGAAATACACTGCAGAACGCTGGTTGCCAAACAGCGCAGCTTCCAAACACACAGAGACATCTCGGTGGACTCTTTCAAAATATCAATCCACATTGGTGCATACATTTAAAAGTAACCAGTTAAGATTATATAGGGACCTTAGAAATAGGTGAAACCGCCCTCCCGCCTCCCTCGGTTGCCGCATCTGCATCAGAAGCACATTAAGCGCTCCCTTCCTTGTGAGTGACCTTGTCACCCCACGGTGCCTGTTCGTTTTTATTAAACTATGCCGCCAGCCAGTGAATGCGTGTACGTTATGTGAAGGCATTAAGACCTAGAGCACTCTGCAGTCCGTGAACAGCGTGAGGATCCCTGGAGGGGGCTGTGCGCAGAGCGTGTGCCATCTTCGTTAGCAGTCGATATCTTGGCGTGGCAGGTTTATATTTAGACGCATGCTTGCATGTACTCCGTTTAGAAACGAAGCCAGCTGCTGCGGAATACACAGTTATCCTGTTAGACATGGAATGGAAGACTGCGCCCTGCGGCACTGAACCATTGAAGCGGTTTGCACGTTCAGTCTCAGCTCACTATAATTAATGTACAAATATGGAAGCAGGCTCCAGGTGAGTCCCCAGTCTATGGACCTGGGCCCTGGGTTCAAACTATTCCGGGAACGCATGCACACTTTCTCCATTCGGCGTCAGCAGCTTGGGTATGGCTAACATTAAATTAATTGGAAACGGTAAAATGGCGGCACTTCCTGCTGGTGCTGCTGAGTACATACACTGAACAGCTCCAGCGGGAGATACTTCTTCGAGTCATAAAGGGTGACATGTTCCTGCCACCTCCACTTGTCCTTTCTAGGCCCCACTTCTCACCGCGCACATCCACACGTGGACCAGCGTTCAGCTTTTGTACCAATAAACCTTGTGCAACCGCAACCACGTGGCCGCCTTCAAACAGCTCACGATCTTTAACGGACACTGGGGTCGGAGACTCTCTCGCGAGTTGGCATATTACATTTCTTTTCAAAACAGTGAACTGTGCCACGTAGTATTTTTGTCTTATAATTAAAATGAAATAACAAAGGCATACCATATTCTAGAAACTTTTACTAGAGCAAAATAGCGAAAAAAGAGTCAAACCAGTTCCATCAAATGTCGATGTTTCTACAATGTAGGATTAACCAATCCTACATTTAACCCGAGTTCCCATTTTCTGTGTGTTTCCCAATTTTTTTAAAAAAGGGAATAAAACTCACTTGCTCCACTTTTCAAACATTAAGGGGCCGATTCCGATCTCGGTCGGAGGCGCACCTAACACCATTCGGTCGGGAAAAAAACCATGCGAATGCCTGTTTCCCGACCGATCCGCACATTATTCCGAACGAGCAAGTACGATGCGCACAACAGCATAGATTCCGACCCAGTCGTACTCACCCAATCCAGGTCCTGTTCCCCGACCGAGCCGGATCCGTAAACGCAGAAGCGAGTCGTACGGAAGCCAAAATGCAGCTCCGTCCGGCCGGACAAGTACGATGCGCTTCCCGTACGCCGAACCCGTCGCTACGCACGGCACGTCAAAGCATCCGGGAGAGGCGCACATAAGCTCCGATTCGCGCCACAACACGATCCACGGCTACGAGACGAACACGCCAGCGACGAGGACGAGGCGAAGCAACGAGAAAGACGAACGAGATGAACCAACCATGAATCCCATCGTGCCGATCCTACCAATATTCTACATCTACTACCGGAACAGGCACGGACGCGTACGGCGGAGAAGGTAAGTCAGACACCAACCACAAAAACAAACTACACGTACACGACATATCACACACACACAGAGGGATGCAGAAATTACTTACACCAGCAACAGCAGCACCATAGGGGCGGGATGGCCATCACCAATGCCACATATACACATAGGGGCCCGGATGCCCACCACCACTACCACCCCTACCCAGGGGTGCCAGATGCCTACCACTACTACCACCACTACCCAGGGGTGCCAGATGCCTACCACTACTACCACCTCTACCCAGGGGGTGCCAGATGCCTACCACTACTACCACCTCTACCCATGGGGGCTGGATGCCTACCACTACTACCACCCTTACCCAGGGGGTGCCAGATGCCTACCACTACTACCACCCTTACCCAGGGGGTGCCAGATGCCTACCACTACTACCACCCCTACCCAGGGGGTGCCAGATGCCTACCACTACTACCACCTCTAGCCAGGGGGTGCCAGATGCCTACCACTACTACCACCCTTACCCAGGGGGTGCCAGATGCCTACCACTACTACCACCCTTACCCAGGGGTGCCAGATGCCTACCACTACTACCACCTCTACCCAGGGGTGCCAGATGCCTACCACTACTACCACCTCTACCCATGGGGGCTGGATGCCTACCACTACTACCACCCTTACCCAGGGGTGCCAGATGCCTACCACTACTACCACCTCTACCCAGGGGGTGCCAGTTGCCTACCACTACTACCACCTCTACCCATGGGGGGCTGGATGCCTACCACTACTACCACCCTTACCCAGGGGGTGCTAGATGCCTATCACTACTACCACCTCTACCCAGGGGGTGCCAGATGCCTACCACTACTACCACCACTACCCAGGGGTGCCAGATGCCTACCACTACTACCACCTCTACCCATGGGGGGCTGGATGCCTACCACTACTACCACCTCTACCCATGGGGTGCTGGATGCCTGTCACTACTACCACCTCTACCCAGGGGGTGCCAGATGCCTACCACTACTACCACCCCTACCCATGGGGGGCTGGATGCCTACCATCAACAACACCCCCACTCACAGGATGGCTAATACATGACACAACAAGCACACACCAACATAAAGAATGCAACATAAAGACATCCCCCCAGCACCATGACAAGCATGTGTAGACTGTGTCAAATGCCTACAACACTGAACATGACTTTGAACATACAATGTGACCCCCTATCACATGTGCCACACATAAATGTGTGTGGCCCCCACAATGCAAGCAGGCCATGACCATTGTGGCAATGGGGTCCAAAACCCCATCATCACAGTGACCAAAATGTAAGTGTGGGGTCCATAGCTGAAGCACATCTTGAACATTGTGGTAATGGGGTCCAAACCCCCATCATCACAGTGACCAAAATGTAAGTGTGGGGTCCATAGCTGAAGCACATTTTGAACATTGTGGCAATGGGGTCCAAACCCCCATCATCACAGTGACCAAAATGTAAGTGTGGGGTCCATAGCTGAAGCACATCTTGAACATTGTGGCAATGGGGTCCAAACCCCCATCATCACAGTGACCAAAATGTAAGTGTGGGGTCCATAGCTGAAGCACATTTTGAACATTGTGGCAATGGGGTCCAAACCCCCATCATCACAGTGACCAAAATGTAAGTGTTGACAAAGAAAAAGCTGCAACTGTCAAACTGCATGGATGATTCCTGGTCACAGAACAACAAACACATCAGTGGCAAAGTAGTGCTTGTGTCCCATAGCAACATAGATTGGGGGAGGCAAACAGTGCAGTGCAAATAAGACATACCTTTGGCCATGTGCAGACAAACATCACCCATGGGGGCTGACACTGTCAACAGTCATCAATGACACAATGACAGAAGTGACCATCAGAATGCAGACCCACATATTTGCACCAATGGGCACACAAATGCAGATACCCTGTGGAGACTGTAGATGTGAGGTGAACAGATACCATACCATGGCAGCAATGGGACACACAAACAATGATCATTGTGCTGACTGATGACCTAGGAGTCCCAGGGACAGCAGGGGAAACACACCAAACAACATACAGCCAATGGCACACTAAAGATATGCCAATGCAGTGGTGCAGATGCACAAACACAAACAGGCAGACCCACACTGCACATCAAACACAACAGGTGGGGGGGTGCCAGTGTCCCCAGGCAACCACACAACACATGAGGAGGCCTGAATACCAATTACACAGATGTGCATACAGTGCCACACAAAGGTAACTCATGGATCCAAATCCACTATGTGGGCAATCAGGCATTGTCAGATGAGAGGGAGCACAAATCACACATGTCACACAAGCATGTAGGAACAGCAACTGACACAGCAAGACACAGAGACACCACAGCACTACCCCCAAGGCCCCCACAATGTGGTGACCCTGGTCTGCATTACAATACCACTGTGATGACAAAGCTAGATGTCGTTCACACTGTGAACCACAGTCATGTGTCCTGAGCAACAAACTTCCATCACACCTACACAAGCACAAATCAATCAGCACGGCCAGTAAGCCAAGGCCAACATGGAGGCAGGGGTCTAGCCGGGCAACAACTCTCATCTGCACACACTCAACACCACACACCTCGACCTCCAACAATGTGCAGCAGTGAAGCTCACATGCACTGGTGACATTGCACATGCACCCATGACAATCCCAGGGGGGGTGGTGGGAAGCAAGGTGCAGAAACACATCACACATGGACACTCAACAAGACTCCTGAATGTCTGACACACTGCACACTACGCTGTACATGGACATGACGGCAATACCACTCCAACCAATGGGATCCCAGCCACAGTCACACACCAATGACGAAGCCAAGGTCACCCACAAAGAACACACATAGACAACTACCAACATTGAAGCCCTGACCCTGAGGAGTGCCAGCAGTCACACACACAACGTGTCACAACCAATGAAAGCTAACACAAACCGGAAATCACATGACAGGTGTAAACAACAAGTGCCAAGGGGAATCCTGACTGTGACCCATCAGCGTCTGCCCACAAACTCAGCCCTGACAGCAAACACACCTATGGGTGACACCCTGATGACCAGTAATGTGCCATGCACCCACATCACAGAGAACCCAGGGAGAAGACTTTGGGGGAACATAGGTCAACTCAGCAGGCATCACAAACAGAAACATCACTAGGGATCCCAGCATGCACAGCAAAATGGAAGTGAACACACAGACATGCTCATACAACACACACCTTGGGCGCAGGCGATGTCACAGGAGTACACACTGCCATGAGGGCACTCCACTCCTGTGTGAGGAAAGGTGTGCCATATGTTGCCTCAGTAGGGCTCCATCATGTCAGCAGAACACTTGGTCACACAGTCAACAATTAGCACCAAATGAAGGCTCCCGTCACATCAGCCTGGTCATGGGAGTGTCAACGAAATCATCAGCACAGATCCAACACACATGTATAGCAAGTTGCACTGACAACACAGATGAGTCCTTCCCCATTGATGCCCAAACCTGCATGTCCAGTGGAGATGGCCACACGGTCAGGGAAGTAGAATAATTGAACAATGGCAAGCACAACAGATGTGCAGGGGTGGAAGCCACAGATGTGACATTGCTAATGTAAGTAGGAAATCCCATTGCCAAATATTGAAAACATGACACCCTCAGATGCTGCTAAGGATGACATGGATACACCACAGGATAGGACACAGTCCCCCTGGACCACATGGGTTCCTGCACAGTAACACTTCATTTTCATGAGACCAAATATCACCATCACTGCAGCAAGGGCATGGTTAGCATCATCAACATCATGTACATCAGAAGCAAAAGCACTAGAGAACAGAAAGTTGCTTTATTCAGCATATGTGGGTTCAAAGGTTGAAGTCATGTAAAAAATAAACAAAGGCCAATGGCCAGTCCATCATGAAAGTCAAAACAGGGTGACAGTGGCAGATGTCACCCTACGCATGCCTGCACTGATAAAAACCAGGGACAATCCCCTCGGAGGGGCATACGGGGGGCAGGCCAGGCACCGCAGGGACAGGATCAGGGCTCACCAGAAGGAGGCAGGGAAGGGGTGGTGGGTGCTGGAGAGCCACTGACAACTGCAGTGGAGGTGTCTGACATGGTGGGTGCCGGCACAACTGGGGGCATGACTCAGATGGTGTGGGTGCCGGCACGACTGCAGTGGACCGTGCAGATGGAGAGGACAGGTTCGCCACTGCAGTGCCCAAGTCAGACAGGGTGGTAGTGGACTCCACTGCAGTGCCTACCTCCAGGGGAGGAGAATGGGGATCAGGTAAGGTGGGCAGGACAGAGGGGGAGGACACCCTCACCACACCAGTGGCACAGACAAGCGCAGCGGGGGTGTGGGGCCGGAAGAGCAAGTGGCAGGGGGAGAAGGCCTGATCCTTTTGGGGATGGTGTATCTGTGGGTGGGGGAACCTGGGGCAGGGTGTGGTGGGGGCACCTGTGGAGTGGGGGCCTGAGGGATGGAGGAAGGAGACTTGGTGCCTGAGCTGCAGGGCGGCGGCGGGGTCTTGCTCTTCCGGGTCTGGGGGACTTGCGGGTGGGGGCGTCAGTCGGTCTGCGCCTGGGGGAGGGTGTCCGGGGGCGAGGGGACTCCGCTCCGTGTGGGTGAGCTTCTCTTCCCCCTGAATGCTGTATCAGCTGGATCGGAGGGGAAGAGGCCGAGGTCACTGAGGAAGAGCCACTGTGTCTTTGGGGTTGCAGGTGAGGCAAGGGAGGGGGCTTTGGAGGGAGAGGCAACTGAGGACTGCGCAGTGCTCGTGGATGTGTGTGTGTGTGCCTGGGCCCCATCCCCTGTGAGTGTGGTTTCAGTCCCCTGACTGTGCGTGCGTGTGCGTCTTGTTTGTGGCGTGTGTGTCTGTGTGCTGCTCGTGTCTGTGCTGGTGTGTGCCTGTGCCGGTGTGTGTGTGCTTGGGACAGGTAAGGTGCTGGGGAGTATGGATGGGGCAGAGGCAGGAGGGGTGAGGGACTGTTGGAGGAGGGACACTGCTGCCGTCAGGGAGGAGTCCATGGACCTATTGCCCCTCTGTAGGGCAGACATGCCCGATGAGATGCCCTCCATGAACGACACCAGCTGAGTCAACAGAGTGGTGTGTGCATGGAGGACACTCAGCATTGCTGTCTGCCCTACATGGAGCTGGCGAAGGAGGTACACAGACTCCTCACTCAGGGCAGCAGGGGACACAGGTGCAGGGGGGTGCGGTGCCTGGCCCGAAGGAGACACGCTCCCGAACATGGGAGCCTCCACGGACCTCGGGAATGGGAGCCGATGGGAGGGCGGTGGTGGTGGTGGTGGTGGCGGGGACAGCAACACTAGCTGGGGTGTGGTGGCTGCTGACACCCGCCTCCATAAGGGAGTCATCCTCCGAGCTGCTGTGGTCCTCAGCTGAGGTGGATGGTGCTGAGGACTCTCGGTGTGGCTCCCCTCGCCCTCCGTGCCACTGGGTCCCTCCGACCACTCCTCGGCTGCTGACCCAGTCTGGCTCTGCGGCTCCTCCTGGTCCGTGGAGCTGTCCCCTCCTGTGGCCGTGGATGTATCTGCAATCAATAGGGAAACAGACAGACATCAGTCACCTGCACCGAACGCACACACCACAGTAAGTACAGCACATTACAGAGCAAGCCCTGGCATCCTTAGTTGAACATTGCTAAAAGTGCCCAAACAGAACAGGAGAAGCCAATTGTCAGTCTGATGGTCAACCATGGCACTGACATCCCACCTGGCCTTGCACCCATCTGTCTGGTGTCTGTTGGATGGCAATACCCCAGTGTGGACACATGCACCACCTACACAGTAGTTGGACAGTGCAGAGAACACGGTGAAGCATGTGAACATGCACACATCACGACTCTTGCCACTGAGTCAGTACAGGTGTCCGGATGAAAGGGATGCCCAGAGTCAAATAGGAAATGCATGTGATGCATACCAGCGACAGACACCATGATGCACCAAGTCCTGATAGCCATTGCCACAATGGTGTGCATGTAGCACATGTCACTCCCCTCCAGGATCACTCATAGGAAGTCACATGCCATGGCCCAGGCATGCCTGCTAAGTCATACATCACTCTCTCCAGTCACATGGGCAGGGCAGCCAGACAACAACACTCTGCACTGTGTCACAATAGTAGGTCATGGGGAATGCAAGTCCTGGAGCTGAACAAGTGCACATGTACATCCCCCACACACCACATCATCTGAACCCTTATCTGTCCAGGTCATACCTATTGGACATATGGGAGACCTGTAACACAACCCTCTGAACCTGAGCACCTCACAATCTGCTGTGAATGGGAAACAGCTGCCTGAACTTCACATTCGCATACCCCAGTCTGCACGGTCAGGTGATCAAACACCTATGTGTCACACAAGTATCGTCTCCTATGGTCACATCTCCGGTGGCATGCTGAGCCCCAACCGAGAAACACCCCAGCAGTCCTGACAACGAAGCCACAGCACACTGACACAGAGGCAGACACCTGAGGGGACATATCACTGAGCACAACGTGTCAGCTGATACACGGGAGTGGGAGTACAGAGTGTATTGTATGGCCTGGAGTAGGCATGACTGTCCTGCCCCACATGAATGAGGGATGAGCCCTGGACAGTAGGCAGCTGGCTAAGTATGTGTGACACACGTAATATACACACTCCTGGGGCCCAAACATTGTTCCCACCCGCAGCATGGGTGTGTGCCAGATACCTGAGGCACATGTGGTGGATCAGCTCAGCAATTGGACCACATATCAAAGTAACACGCAGATTACATGTCAGAACACAGGCATTGTGTAAGCAATGGACCCACCCATGATGCCCACCACAGAGTTAGGGAAACAGATGCTGTCCCCCACCTTGAGTCAAGCAAACTGCAAGGACACAGTACCCAAGTGACACAATTCCCTGACTGAAAGGGCCACACCTGGGTATCAGATGAGGAGTGGGCAGTGCACAATAGAGGGACATGGGTCCTGGACCACATGACTGATGTACTGTGGAAGTTTAACCAGGCCAGGGAGGGCACATAGCATGGCAGACAAACTTCACAATGCAGTCATGGACTCACCCCTCCTTGCTGCTCTCTGGCCTTCAGCTGCCCATCCAGATCAGGGAAGACCACCGCCAGGATCCTGAGCATGTGGGGGTCAGGGTCCGGTGTCCGCCCCTCCTGCGAGGAGGCGACAGCTTCAGCTGGACCCGTGCGATCCTCCGGGTCCAGCCCCGAAGGTCCTGCCACCTCTTCTGGCAGTTGCGGATCCGGCGCTTGTAGACCCCCACGGATCTCACTGCCCGGACGATGGTCAGCCATATCTGCTGCTTCTGGTGGGCATCAACCTGTGAGGATGACAAAGTGAGAATGCCATTACTACACATGCAACATATCCGTGCATTACACAGTTGGATATACATGTCTCAATCACAGGGGCACATGATGTACACAGGCAGTGCAACGATGGCCATGGACAGTATGCCAGCACGCACACATTGAATGCAATGGGCCGGCCGGGTACACCGATCGGTCCATTGCTGTTCAACGCGTACCCAGGATACAACGCATACCGCACACATTGAATGCAATGGGCCGGCCGGGCACACCGATCGGTCCATTGCTGTTCAACGCGTACCCAGGATACAACGCGTACCCGCACACATTGAATGCAATGGGCCGGCCGGGCACACCGATCGGTCCATTGCTGTTCAACGCGTACCCAGGATACACGCGTACCCGCACACATTGAATGCAATGGGCCGGCCGGGCGCACCGATTGGTCCATTGCTGTTCAACGCGTACCCAGGATACAACGCGTACCAGCACACATTGAATGCAATGGCCAATGTGTGCTCACCGATCGGTCCATTGCTGTCCAACGCGTCCCTGTACAAGTCAATGGCATATGTCACCATGCCTGTCACAGGTGAACATATGCCAGCCACATATACTTCCCAGGGAGTGAGGGGCACACCTACAACACCACAGCCTGTCCAAACTGTATCCTAAGGCATGTAAGGCTGCATTACCTATTCCGTGTATGGGGGTGAACATGTTGTTCTGTGGGTGTCACTTGGGGGCAGCCACCCCAGGCTGTGCACGTGTTCATGGGGACAGAATCCTTGGTGTTTCGTGTACATGACCACTGTGATGTGCAACTGTTCATATCTGAGCATGTGGCATGGTCACATTTCACGGTGGTGTATGTGTATGTCATGTCACATACCCCCTGAGTCCCATGTGGGACGGTATGTTTAACCCAGGGTGACCCATTGGCACAATAGTGATGGTCCTCCACAGTCTGTGTGCATGTTGTGTTTACAATGTCTCTGATTTCATGTGCACAATGGGAGACAGTCTCCACATCCACGTTGTTTGTGCATGGACTTTGATGTTGTGCGTGTGTGTGTCACAGACGTCCATGTCTGTCCTGCCGAGCCAACAGGGACCACTACCTGTGGGGGTCATGGTTGTTTTGCTGTGGTGTATACATGATACACCATGTCATGCCAGTGTCCATGTGGCAATACAGGGTCCCTGGGAATCTACCTGTCGTTGAGCTGTGATGGCTGGGGCACATCTGTCCTCACATGTCACAGTGGGGTGTGTTTGTAACATGGCAGCAGGACATGGGAACTGTGACACGGCCTCATGATATCCAAGGGCACAACCTGGGACTTATTGATGCCACTTGTTGAACTGTGATGTTAGATGTTGGCCATGTATGTGCCATACATGTCCTTACGGAACTGCACACATCATGTACTTGTGCCTCATAATGATGTATCATGTGATATTGAGTGTGTTCAATGCCACATATGTGGGGTGACTGACAATCTTTCTTTCTTCACCTATGCACTGCAGGGCACCAGCTGTCCATAGACCATTCCCTGACCTGGCAACGATGGTGGAACGTGACAGCATCCGACGGTACCGCTTCACCAGGCAGCTGATTGAGGATTTGGCAGTGCGCTTGGCACCGCATTTGCAACCTGGCCGGCCGTACCCTACTGCGCTGACCCCCAAGGTGAAGGTGATGGCAGCCCTACGCTTCTTTGCCACCGGTACCTTTCAACACACTCTGGCGACTGCTGGTGGGATGTCACAGACCATGTTCAGCCGTGTGCTCCGCGATGTTTTGGAGGCTATGTTGATATACCTGAACCAGTACATCTATTTCCCTAGACTCCAACAACTCACTGACGTGAAGAGTGACTTCTATGCCCTGGGGAGGATGCTGCATGTCATTGGCTCCATTGATGGGACACATGTGGCTTTGGTACCACCACAGGCCCAAGAGCAGGCATACAGGAACTGCAAACACTACCACTCGGTCAATGCACTGGTGGTCTGTCTTGCAGATATGAGCATCTCACATGTGTGCGCCCGTTTCCCCGGTTCTGCACACGATGCCTACGTGATGAGGAGTAGTCGCATCCCGAGGATGATGTCAGAGATGCCAAACCAGCGTGCCTGGCTTGTTAGTGTGTACTGACTTTGTACCATTGTGTGTGTTCTGCAATGTAGTGTTCCACCCTCTTTTCCAACTCAGCTAATGTGCAATTGTCTGTATGTAGGTGACTCCGGATACCCCAACATGCCGTGGTTGCTGACGCCCCTCAGGAACCCTGTGACACCAGCCCAGATGCGCTACAATGAGGCACATGGTCGGACAAGGAGAGTGATTGAGTGGACATTTGGTCTCCTGAAGAGCCGCTTCCGCTGCCTGGACAAGACAGGAGGGGCCCTCCCATATGCCCCAGCAAAGGTGTGCAAGATTGTCATCGTCTGCTGCATGCTACACAACCTGGCAGGGCGGAAGGAGTTGCCTCTCATCCTGGATGACGATGACCAACATCCGCCACCTGTGGAGGATCCTGGCCTGGACCACGATGCCAGCGATGATGATGATGATGGTGATGGTGATGTCCGCACACAGCTCATCACCAACTTCTTCAGCTGAATGTGAGTATCCAGAGATGTCATGTCAATGATGTGAGTTTGCATGATATGTGTTGGTGGTGCTCTGGTGCTGTTTGAGTGTGTCCATGGGCTACATGACTGTATGCGTGTAGCGATGTGTCCTTACAGGTAGTCTGTACTCCCCAACAGTGTTGACATGCTAACTTGGTTCTGGGTGGGTATCTTGTGACATGTATTGGGCATGAGTATTGCAGTTCTGTCCTGTTCTTCAGTGCTTTTGACTGTGTGTCATTTCTGTCCTTCACAGGGTACTTTCAGAGTCGTTTGGTCAACTGTGATCCCCGACACCGTGATTCGACTTCCAGGGTGGTAGCTGTCGTGTCCCTACAGGTGATGTGCGCCACACCCATGGACTTCCTTCCTTCTACACTTGTTGACTGTGTGCCCGCTGCCAGGTGGGATTACCTTGCATCTGTAGTGGTTACAACATGTAGCAAATGTGTAATAAACCTGTGCTTCACTTTGTGATGTGCGTTGTCTGTGGTCACACATTTGACTGACATTTGCTTACTGCACCAGTGGGCTAGTTGACAAAGACTGTGAATAGGTGTTGTGTCTGTGCATTGCACCGTATTTCCTGGCAACATCAGTGTAGGCAATGAGTCAGATGGCCTAGGTGGGTATTTGTTGTGTAGCCCTGGTGGTGTGTCTCCCTCATATGTGTCACGTTGCCATGACTCACATGCCTGTGTTGTACTTGCTGTAGCAGTTAGCATGCACAGTGTAATTTCGCTGGTCATCATCTCCATGACAGAAACCACGTTGGAATCACGATAGAGGCAGGTATGGTGTATTAGTGTGTTTATTGTCATACATGTGTGTGAATAGTGCACAGGATGGTGAGTGCTGTACATTTTGATTGCAATCCAAAGTTCCTAGATGAATTGGAAGTCCTGGTAGCAGAAATGTCCTGTATCAAATCCACAGTCATCTGAGACATTGGTCCAACTTGTACTCCCCATGTCATGTGGGGAGTTGTGTTGCAGTCAACAGGGTGAACAGTTTGCGCACAAAGGTGATTATCCAGAACAGGTTTAGGCTTCCTGGGGGTTGCACATGGCCATCGGCCTCTCAGTTGCCCCTCCTCGGACGACCCCTCTTCTTTGGGGGGACCCTCAAGTGCAGGCTGCTGCGGTGCAGGGGACTCTCCGCCAGAGTCATCCTCCCTCCCTGTGGCAGTTGCAGTTGTTTCAGCACCAGATGTTGTGGGCACACAGGGAGGTGTTGACTGGTTGCTGCTCATCTGGCGGAGGCATTGTAATATGTCCCTATGCACCGCCGTCATCTCTTGCAGTGTGTCCCACTTGGACTCCACGCGGGACATGTGTGAGTCCAAGCGGGCATGATGGGCAGCCTGCTGCTGTTTAATGTCCCTGAGGAGCTCCACTACCTGGCTGAGCTCTCCGGTGCTGGACTGGTATGCATCGGCTATGCGTACCAGTTGTGGGTCATCATGCAGTCCAGACCCCTCTGCGATCAGCGACATATGTCTCCCACCCCTCCCACCACCCCTGGCGACACGTGCAGTACCTGATTTGGCACGCACAGGTGACCCTGGGCCCCCTTGGGGGTTGTTGGTGGTATTGGTGTCCATGGCCCCACGTTGGTCCAGGGTCCCTGTGCTGGTGGTGGTGGTGCTCCTTGGTCTGTCCATGTCGGCAGGGGTGGTATGTGTGTTGACAGTCGTTGGAGGGGTGGGTGCAGGGGGTGCAGCTGGTGGTCCTGCTGGTGCTGCATGATGACTTGCTCCGGAGGTGCCAGGTAGGTCTTCTTCATCCGAGGAGGGCAGAGGCTGTTCCACACCAGTGAGCTCCGTATCCTCATGAGCCTGGGACGGGGAATCCTCAGCGTCTGCTGCTGTGTCCCCATCATCACCTGTTTTTGGGAGACACACACATTGTATGTTATGTTTCTGCAGGCATCAATGGTTGACACACCTGACAGTTGTGACTGTGCCTCTGGATGCGGGCCTGTACATTGCATTGTCCTAAGTTGTCACAGTCAGAGGTTGATATTGGTGTAGCACATTGTCCTGCATTATTTGGGCATTTCTATGTGAATGTTGGGGTGTGTACATGGTCTGCATTGGTTGTATTTGGTTGACATCCGGCCCTCCTTCCCACCCAGCCAGATATTCCACCATGGAACGTGCTGCCATTGCAGGGAGTGCAAGTTGTCTTTCAGGATGTCAGTCAGTGGTGTCCTGCAGTTGGTTGGTGCACAGTTGCCAGCAGGGCCTTGTGCTCCCCACAGCAGTAGCCAGTGTCAGCCATCTTGTCAGTTGTTTCCACTCCCTGTGATGTGCGCATGGTTCAGGGTGGTGTTGATGGGACAGTTGTGGGGGTGACCAATATCTGTGACTACCACTCCCATCATGCTATTGCCTCCACCCCCCTTCCCAGCATGCCCATACTTCCTTCCTTTTGAGTGGACTTCACTGTGTGTGAGTGTGACAGCAATGGCAAGATGGCTGACGATGTGGTCCTGTTGTTTGTTGGTGCCCAGTTCCCAGCAGGGCCTTGTGCTCCCCACAGCTGAGGCCAGTGTCAGACATCTTTGAAGTGGCTTTTCACTCCCTGTGAGGTGTGCATGCTTCAGTGCTAGCTTGCTGGGCCATGTGGGTGGGGGATGTTGAGCTGTGACTACCACTCCCATCATGCTATTGCCTACACCCCCCTTCCCAGCATGCCCATACTTCCTTCCTTTTGACTCTGCTTCCCTATGGGGTAGTGTGCCTGTGCTGACAGGATGACTGACAGTGTTGTCCTGGCAGTTGTTTGGCTACAAGTCCCAAGAGTGTCCCTGTGCTTCACACAGCATAACCCAGGGTGGTGGTTCTTTGTGGGATATTCAATTAGGGTGTGAGGCATTGCATTCTCCCAGGTGGGTTATGTGGAGTTAGTGTTGAGGGTGTGTGTGAGGAGAACTGCTTGTAACTATGGTCAGTGCTGTGAGTCCTCCTTCCCACCCAGCCAGATATCCCACCATGGAACGTGCTTCCATTGCAGGGAGTGCAAGTTGGCTTTCAGGATGTCAGTCAGTGGTGTCCTGCTGTTGGTTGGTGCACAGTTCCCAGCAGGGCCTTGTGCTCCCCACAACAGAGCACCATTGTCAGACATCTTTGAAGTGGCTTTTCACTCCCTGTGAGGTGTGCATGCTTGAGTGTGATCTTGCTGGGCCATGTGGGTGGGGGATGTTGAGCTGTGACTACCACTCCCATCATGCTATTGCCTCCACCCCACTTCCCAGCATGCCCATACTTACTTGCTTTTGGGTGGACTTCACTGTGTGTGAGTGTGAGAGCAATGGCAAGATGGCTGACAGTGGTGTCCTGCTGTTGGTTGGTGCCCAGTTCCCAGCAGGGCCTTGTGCTCCCCACAACATTGCACCAGTGTCAGACATCTTTGATGTGGCTTTTGACTCCCTGTGAGGTGTGCATGCTTGGGTGTGATCTTGCTGGGCAATGTGGGTGGGGGATGTTGGGCTGTGACTACCACTCCCATCATGCTTTTGCCTCCACCCCCCTTCCCAGCATGCCCATGCATCCTTCCTTTTGACTCTGCTTCCCTGTGGGGTTGTGTGCCTGTGCTGACAAGATGGCTGACAGTGTTATCCTGGGGTTAGTTTTGCTACAAGTCCCATGTGTGTTCCTGTGCTTCACACAGCATGACCCAGGGTTGTGGTTCTTTGTGGGATATTTGATTTGTGTGTTTGAGGCAATGCATTCTCCCAGGTGAGTTGTGTGTAGTTTGTGTTAAGGGGGTGTGTGTGAAAAGCTGCTTGTTCATATGGTCTGAGGTGTCAGTCCTCCTTCCCACCCAGCCAGATATCCCACCATGGAACGTGCTTCTATTGCAGGGAGTGCAAGTTGTCTTTCAGGATGTCAGTCAGTGGTGTCCTGCTGTTGGTTGGTGCACAGTTCCCGGCAGGGCCTTGTGCTCCCCACAGCAGTAGCCAGTGTCAGCCATCTTGTCAGTTGTTTTCCACTCCCTGTGATGTGGGCATGGTTCATGGTGGTGTTGATGTGCGCATTGTGAGGGTGGGCAATATCTGTGACTACGACTCCCATGATGCTATTGGCTACACTGACTTGCCCAGCATACACAGAATTCCTTCCTTTCAGTGGGCTTCACTGTGAGGTGGTGTTGTAGTGGTGGCTACATGTCTGGATGTGTTTGTTAGTTATATTTGTGCCACTGCCTAGCTGTAGTTGTAGTTGTGTTTGTACATGTGATGACACAGTTACATATCACTATGAGATGGCATGTGTTGTGTTTATCTGACTGACATACACATTTTGGGATGATTCTGTTCTGGTTGGTGTGTATTTGCTAAGGGTGCATGGTTTGACTCTCCCCTTGACAGGGATGTGTGTGTATTGTCGCACAATATTGTGTACATTTGTTGTGTACTCACCAGGCTCTGGGATGTTTTCTAGTCCATATACGCTCACTGGTGGTAGGATGGCCCGCACCTTCTCCTCCCAGGGCCTGAGGTATACTGGTTTGGCAGGAGGGCCACTGCCGGTGTGTTGGCTCAAGAGGTAGTCCTTCTTCAACAGCTCCCTGACCCTCCTGCGCACGTCATACCACCTGTTCTGGATGTCTACCTTTGTGCGCAAACATGGTGATTGTGCGTTCACCCTGTCGACGATCCTCTCCCATATCTTGGTTTTCTGCGACATGGGTGTCTGTTGGACCAGTGTACCAAACAGCTGTGGCTCTACCCTGAGGATCTCATCTACCAGGACTTCCAATTCACTATCTAGGAACTTATGATTCTTCTTTGGGGGCATGGTGAGTGATGTGTGTGTTGGTGTGCAGGTGAAGGTGTGTGAGTGTGTGTTTTGCTGGGTGTATGTGAGGGTGCTATTTGTTGAGGTGCTGATGGTGTGTGGCTTGTGTGATGGATGAGCTGTGGGTGTGTGGTTGCTGTCTATTGGGTGCTGGCAGGTAATTTGAATTTGCAAAGGATCATGGTAGGGATTTGTGTCCTTTATATGGGTGGAGTTGTGGGTGTGTCTTTGTTCCCTGCCCCCCCAGTATTTATTGGCTTTGTAATTGCTTGTTTGGCCTTTTTTGTGTATTTTCCCTTTGTACTTTTTGTGCATGTAGGAGACGTTCTTGTGACCGAGTCGGACCCTGCAGTTGTCTCGTACGAGCTTCTCCGAGTCGTTCACGCTGTGTTTGTGCTGTTTTCTATGCTGCGTACGCGTCGGTCGCGGTGTTTTGGGTTGCTTCGGCTCGCAGTTTTGTATGCGTGTCGGGTCGTACGGCTTGTCCTCCGTGCGACTCGGTCGTGTTTTCCACGCGTTGCATCGTACTTGGCGGGTAGGAGTTTGCGGGTACGTTTCGTTCGGGATTGTTCCGGGTGCGTGTCGGTCGGTTCGATTTGCGTGTTTTTCCGGCCGGATTGCTGTTTTCCGCGCGGCTCGGTCGTTCGGCTTGTGTTCCGTACGAGTCGGTCGGGTTTTGCACGCTTCTCATCGTACTTTGCGGGTCGGGCTGCACCGGTACGTGTCGGTCGGATAGAATTCCGGCTCCGAGTCGGTCGGTACGTTTCTCCGGCCCGAATCGGAATCGACCCCTATGTATAGATTGGGTTTTGGGGCAAAATCTTTTTTCGATGATTTTTTAAAATTACACACTTAGTATAACTGGGACATCAGTTTCCGTCATTTATAAAAAAAAAGTTATTGATTCGGTGAATTAAAAAAAATCTATCACTCGTTTAAATCAGATTTTTAACAATATATCTTCATATTCGTTTTCCTGGATTTTTCCTACGTGAAACTATTTCCGTGAGATGGACTGAAGTAAACTGTTTCAGTTTCCTATACTAACCAGGGAACAAAAAAATGATTTGCACTGGTTTTGTTTACATTTTCTTTTTTCTTCTCTTTTTGAACAAGTACAGCGTCTCTGCTAATTGGCTGTAATATATCCCCGGGATAGAAAACTGGCCAAGGACAGCGCGGCATTGGAAGAAATGTCACATTTTGTGAACACAATATGTTGGTCGCCAATAAAAGTTGCAGCAGGAAACGAAAAGCATATGGATTTAATGAAGCTTTTAAAAAAAATTCTAATACATTTAGGGGCAGATTTACAAGCCCCTTGCGCCACCTTTGCGTCACTTTTTCCATGTTCAAAGTGACGCAAAAGTGGCGCAAGTGGCTTGTAAATCTGCCCCTTAGTTCTTTGGCCCAATGCTGGTTTTTGACCTGGCGTGTCCATAGGAAATAAAAAGCGCTCCTTTCAAGGGGAACACTGCGCCCATAGATGGGCATTTAATGAACAGGAAGCTGTGAAACGGCCACATGCCCCTGTCTGCACCCGTCTGAAATGAAAAGGCCGCCCAGGCCATAAATCACGGTAGTTTGTTCCTCATTATTCTGGCAGCCTCGCGGGGCTCTTACTGCTGCTCTGGGCTTGTCAGAGCGGCCTCCTTCTAGGCACTCTGTGCAGCAAGGGCTGCTGTGATGGTGCGCACATCACTGGACATGTGGGACAAAAGTAGAAGCGCACACAGAAAGATAGTGTGTGCCGATCAGTGCTTGCGTCGCTGTGCGCCTGTCTGCGTTTATCAGCTTGTGTATGTGTATGAGTGAGATTGTTTGTCAGATTTTGTGTGAATTAAATTATGTCAGATTATTCGTGTGTGTGAGAGAGAGAAAAATAGATTCTGTACGTAAGGTTGTCTGTGATTGTGTGCGGACACTAAGGGCTCAGGGGAGGCTAGAGAAAGGCCCTGAGATGGCGTGCGACTGCAAGCTGTGCACATGCAGGAGGACAGGCCTATTTCACACGTGCTAAATTCCCGTCACAACACAGTGCGTTCATCCCTGGGCACCTCCTACGGGGGCGTCTGTACTGCCTCTAGGAGCTGCTGTGTGGCAAAGTGACTGGAAGCAGGGCGTGCGTCCTTAGCAAAATTCCAGATTTAACATACACCTTAACTGCGTCCCAAGCCAAGCAGCGCAGCTCTGGTTGGGCTCAGGATGTGAGAACTCCCCGACACTCCAGGCAGAATTTATCAGAGGAACCTTCACTGGAGAGGAGGAGATGCAACATTAGCCGATTCACAGCAATTCTTGGGCACATCGGCGTAGGCTTGTGCTCGCTGCATCGCATGTGACTTTTCTATCTCTGCTCTCAGTGGAGTGATCCGTGCTGTTAGTGCGCCCACTGCTCGCCTAGAAATGTACACATTCTTGTAAATCACGAACTGCACGGGGTGTGATCTGAGTGAGCTGTGCAGGAGAACAAGTATAACCTTCATCCTCAGGGTCATGTACAGGGCACGACTGGTCCAAGAAGCATCAACAGCCAGTATCTACCATAAGTACTCACCATTCCACCATAATACTGAGGCGTGTGTGGGGTAGGAGGGAGTAGTGGGGCAAAGGGCTCCACCTCAAGGAAAAGCTGGGAAGACCACCTTTGCTCTATAGGGGCTTCAAACACGACCTTCCCTCCAAGTCCATTATCCCCTCCTTTCTGTGTAACCACCCTACCCAACCACCCCTCGACTGGATTTAATCCCCCAACTTAAAACGCGCCACGGGGTGCGTTTGCACAGTGGTGAAGGGAGGTGGCGGGCCCTGAGGTGACATATGTGCAAACACGCCCTGTGGCGCGTTTTAAGTTAGGGAATTAATTCCCTTTCAATCCTGAGGGCCCCTGGGGGCCAACTAGCCCACCAGGTGCCTTCAGTAAGCGCCACAGGCCTGCGTTGCAGAGAGGTGGTCCAGGCCATGCCCCTTTTTACACCTCTCTGCAATGCAGCTCTGTGGAGCTTACTGGAGGTACCTAGTGGGCTAGTTGGACCCCTGGGACCCTCAGGATTCAAGGGGACTTAATCCCCCAACTTACAACGCGCCAGGGGGCGTGTTTGCGGAGTGGTGGAGAAAGGGGGCATGGCCTTTGTCTACCTCTCACCAATCCCACTGCGTGGGGCTTACTGGAGGTAAAAGGTAGGCTAGTTGGCCCCTAAAGGACCCCCAGCAGTGAAGGGTACTTCATTCCCCATCCAAGAGCGTGCCAGGGAGCGCGTTTGTAGAGTGGTGGGCAAAGTGGGCGTGGCCTGGTACGAGTACTTACCAATGCTGCTGTGTGGGACTGACTGGAGGTAATAGTTTGGGAAGTTGTCCCCAAGGATGTCCTTGGGGGCCAAATACCCCTCTTGTTACCTCCAGTAAGTCCCACACAGTGGGATTGCTAAGACGTCTTCGGAGGCCATGGCCCCCTTTCTCTACCACTCTACAAACGTGCCTCGTGGCAGACTAAGGGATGGGGGATGAAGTCCAATTTAGTCCTGAGGGAGTTTGGGGGCCGAGAATCCCTCCTGGTACCTCCTGTAAGTCCTACGCAGTGGAATTCCTGAGCGTTGGTTGGACGCCCAGCACCCTTTCTCCACCACTCTGCAAACACGACTACTAGTTAAAGTAGCATATTTCTGCACCTCTGACTTAGAGGTAGTTTTAATCCCCCTGCCCTATTATGTACTAAGGCCTTACAGAGGAGGTCATGCTAATCACAGGGGTACCCCAACGCATAGTGTTCCCTAGTGTATGTAGGTGTTTTCACTGTATTCTAAGTGTCTTTTAGCATAGCACTGGCTCTAGGCCTGGTTAGTCAGAGTCAGTTACCACCAGTACCAGTCTGAAAAAGTTGTGGGCACAGGATGATTTTGCAACAAGGCCTCTTTCTGCTCCTCTGTTGGTTCCTTCTGCACATGTCTTGCTTCTTCCTGCACTTTTCTTCGTCTTTGTGGACTTCTGTTGCTTCTTTCTGCATTTCTTTTGCTTCTTTCTGTGCGTTTTTTCTTTTTTCTTCACATGTCCTACCTCTGTAGGCATAGTTAGAAACTAGCATTTAAAAAACCTTTGAAATTCACTTAAAAACCATAGGTTTCAGGCACGTTATAGTTAGAAATTAGCATTTAAAAAACCTTTGAAATTCACTGAAAAAACCATAGGTTTCAGGCACGTTATAGTTAGAAATTAGCATTTAAAAAACCTTAGAAATTCACTGAAAAAACCATAGGTTTTAGGGAAAGTTATAGTTAGTTGGACATTTCACTCGTACAAAACCCGTGAAATTCCCCCGTTATAGTTAGTTCAGCTAACTATAACTCGCGCCCCGCAATGCACTGCTGATGACGTCACATATTACATCACTCATGACATGGTCAGTGACATCACTGATGACATCACTGATGACATCTCAAATGACATCACTGATGACATCACTGATGACATAATCCATGTGATAATTTGATGCATCTTCTCACACCCTAATATAACCTTTGATACACCCACTCTAAATTACAGACTGCCATTCTCAAAACCATAGACACTCCAACACCAATAACTACATATCCACTCACTGATTCTTAGGTTTACACACGCATCCACTCACTCACCCGTACAGTCACTCATACTTATGGTCACTCAGTACAGGTCTATTATATGCACTCATACACCTATATAGACACTCACACACCGCCACTCAACCATAGAGGTAGTCACACACCTAGTCAGTCATGCAAATAATTAATCACACTGCCATTTACTCACCTATACAGTTATACACACACCAGCTCACTTACTCATACAAATACTAGCACATTCTTACGCTCTTATACAATCACTGATACAAGCACACACTCATCCATACAGCCACTCTCACAATCACACACTCTCACTTATAGCCATTTATATACTCCAACACACATATATACTGCCTTTCACATATGTAGTTACTCACACATGTACCACTGAGATATACATTCACTCACTAACACACCCATACACACACTCACCCACCCATACAGTCCATCACAGATGCACTCTTGAAACCATGCACCCAGTGAATCACCCACTCACACATCTATGCACAGAGTCACACACACCCCACCCACACAAACACTCAGGCACCCATACAGATACTCAGACAACCAATCAATAACCCATATAGACACTCATGTAGCTATTCACAAACCCATGCAGCTGCTTACACACTAACAGACAGACGGATACAGACATTCACACAGTTTAGTCACTAACCCATGCATTCAGTAAGATACGTTTAATCACTCACTTATAGAGTCAGTCACGCACCTCGTAAATCATCCATTCAGACACTTATACACCCACTCATTCTTCAATACGCCTTTCCCTATATATTAAAGATATTTAAACTTTACAGAAACACACAGTCACTGGATGATGTCATCAGTGATGTCATTTGAGATGTCATCAGTGATGTCACTGACCATGTCATGAGTGATGTAATATGTGACGTCATCAGCAGTGCATTACGGGGTGCGAGTTATAGTTAGCTGAACTAACTATAACGGGGAATTTCTATGGTTTTGTACGAGTGAAATTTCCAACTAACTATAACTTTCCCTAAAACCTATGGTTTTTTCAGTGAATTTCTAAGGTTTTTTTAAATGCTAATTTCTAACTATAACGTGCCTGAAACCTATGGTTTTTTCAGTGAATATAATATATATATATATATATATAATATTTCTATATTAAAATTTCATGAATTGTACTCCCTTGTGCCTGCCAGTATATCTCTAGTAGGTTTTATATTCAAGCAATACATTGCTTTAGTACTTATTAATCACATAGGCGAAACCTAAGGCATTTACTAACGCTTGTTTTTCCAGAGCAAGCACTCCTAACATACAGTGCATACCAGTGTGGTTCACATGCGACTTTTAACACCTTGTAGCACTCATTGTTCCATTACATTGATTTTCAAACTTGTAGGATTCATTTTCTCCATATATGTGTGTGTATGATGTAAAGTGCTCTGATGTCATACATTGGGTTGAGTGGAGCTATAAAATAAATTAAATAAATGTGAGAGAGAGGTGAAGGAGAGATGAGGAGCACTGTTGAATGGTGGTGGTGAGGGAACTCAGGTAGAGGTAATATTGGAGGGGGGAGGCAACAAAGTTTGTCACACTGGGTGCTGTCAACGCTAAAGGTGGTCCTGCTGTGATGCCCTGGGATCAAAGAGGGTGATGTCACTTCTTCTACCCCTGGCATTATTATGATCCAACATCAATGGAGAGCTGGTTGCTCGTGGTCTGCACGTATAGAAGAAATTCACAAAGTCAGCTCTAGAATCGTAAATTAACCAGGAAAGAAATATCTCGATTTTGCTGTCGGATTGTTTACAAGGCACATCTACTGATAACACGTGCTTAATCTGGGCACCTGCACAGAGCATCCATCCAGTGGCATAACTTTGAGCTAGGAACCTATTTTAGGAAGGTGTTATTTTATCAATCTTAAGCTGATGTTTTAATATTTGTTAATCATTTCACTGATATTACTTCCAGTATTGTCATTCATGGCAACGGTTGTGTAACGTCACTTCCTGTGATGTTATCACATAGGATAGCCAGAACTTTCAAGAATTTTCAAAAGTGTAGGCTTTACATGTCCATTTTTGTGGCAATTTCATCTTCCGCAATTCAAATTATGTTTTGTCTTACCAATATTTTAAGTCCTTTAATCGCGTGAGTTTTAAGCATTACACACACAGTAATAGGTAGCTCGCTACTGCGTTTATTCATTAAATAAAGACTTATTTGTCTGTGGTTGCCTTATGTATTCCTTGTGTGTCAGAGGAAAAATGGAAGTTAATAAACAGCTGAAACATATATATATTTTTTTTATCCCCTTGACCAGACCTAGGGCATTCCAGGTTTAAAACATATTTGTATACTCATATGCTTCCTTAGTGCTTTATGTAGCATGGCAGCTCCTTCAGAGCGCGAAAATGCGTGCACGTGACAAACGGGGCCCTCTGGTGATGGCTCCGCGCAGAGCTGAGGCCTGTGTGTTTTTTGCACTTGAGGAGTTTCAACTTCAAACATGAATTTTAGATAGAGCAAGTCAGAATGGAGCGGACAATCTCTGCTCGCTATTACTTCTGTGGAGAGTTCATGTATGAACCTGGAGAAGTTCCATAGAAATATGTTTAAACTTTACACACCCATAGCTGTCAAGTTTTCATTTTGTATATGGGTGACATTCTCATGTATGCAGTGTGTTTATGTGTGACATTTCAATGCCTTAAGTATGACACTCTGGGTGACATTTTTCTTGAGGGTAACCAGGTGCAAAGATAATATTTTCAGAAAATTTACGCTTTTCTGAATTATGATGATCTAAAATGGGCTTTAAAAATCATGCAACAGCTCGGAACAGCTAGGCATAGGGGATGAATACATTGGCATAGCAGACCTGACGCTATTGGCCGCACCTGTCCCTCCCTTGTTATGGACTAGGCACATTCTAGAAACCTCTCTCTCTGCTCTTCTTTCAACTTTTTGAGCTTGGTCACTCTCTCCGTCAAAAACGCTTTTTTGGCAGAGAGGGGAACGGCACATACCACAGACACCTATTTTTGGTGTGAAAAAGGCTGACCCCAGAGGAGTTGGAGTACAGGATGGAGGAACGGAAGCTTAAGTTAGAGCTGGCCAAATTGAAAATGGAGGAAAGGAGAATGGCTTATGAGCTAACTCTCAGATAGCTGGACATCAGAGCTAAGCAGGCGGAGTCCAGCAATAATGGGGGCAGCATACTTACGGTGCCCTCTGGAAGATGGTCCATATTCCTAAAGGTGTGGTGCCTGACTTTGTTGTGGAGGCCGATATTGAAAATTGGTTTGAGGCCTATGAGATTGCCTTACAGATGCACAAGATCTCTTCTTGACCTGTGGATACTCTGCCAGGAAGAAAGACTGCTGTGCTGCTGAAAGACTGTCCCTCTGCTGGACCCATGCTTTGCTGTGCTGACCTACTGCCTGCTGCCCTCTTGCCTGGGTGAGAAGGACTGGACCAGCATCTCTTGAACCCAGATTCCAAAGTGACTCCAAGGGCTAGTTGACTGCCCTCCTAATCTGAAGCCTAAGGGACATACCAGGCTTCCAACAACCTTGTGCCTCCACCTGGACTTTGCCATCTTTGAGTCTACCCTGCCAAGTGGTGCCACCCCAGTCTTGGACCCTTGGAAGTCAGCCTAAGGTGCTTGCCAGAGGAACCGACACATCTGACAGGCCTGCTGATCGGCGCATCCCCGAGCAAAACCGATGCATCTCCTTGGCTGAGCGGTGCATCCCCGAGCAGAATGGACGCATTCTCTTTGGACCTGTCGCAAAGACCCACATCGTCCCCACAGTCCTCAGAATTGGTGCATTGACCCGGCGGCATGGCACATACACAGTTCAGGCTTACTCACATCTCTTGTCAGCAGCATCCTCGGCGACGACGCCGGACTCCGCAGCAAAGCCTTGCAGCTCCTTGGAACCGACGCATTGCCAGCTGCGCACTGCATCCCCGACTTCGCACCCCAAGCCCCGTCAACAGGATCCTCGACAATGACGCAACAGAACCTCCCACCGCAATCTCGCTGCATCTCAGAACCGATGCATCGCTTCGGCTGTGTGGCGCACCTTTGCCGCGGATCCATGCAACGCTCTCAAATTTAAGGTACTCTGTTCAGCGGGCCTACCTGGGTCGCCCAGCTGGCCTGGGCTCCATCACAGTTGGCTTGAACTTGTGACTTTTTCCCGGTCCGCTGTGACCAGATATTCCCAGTTGGCTATTTGAGCTTTTAGGAGCTATTTTCACTAAAAACTCTAAAATTCAGTATCTCCGGTTCTTTATTTAATAAATGTTGTGCTATTTTTCAAACCATCTTTTTGTGTGGTGATTTCACTACTTTACTGCTTGAAGTGTTGCACAAATACTTTACACATTGCCTCTGAGTTAAGCGTGACTGCTCTGTACCAAGCTACCAAGCGAGTGAGCACAGGTAAATTTGGGGTTTGCTTGTGCCTTATCCTGACAAGAATTGTTGGTGCAGGTTGACCAGGGCTCACACCCCAGCCAACCAACAACAACATTTCTAACAATTTCCAGCTTTATACACAATCTCCAAAAAGTTGGAAGGAGGGTGGAACCACTCTAAATTGAACTTATTAGAGACACAGTCATGACCAGTATTGAGTGACCGTACGCACACCACTACCCAAATACATCCTCATTCATGTATTCAACTGCAGTAAGATAGGGCGTGAATGCAAGAATAAAGGGGGTGTCCTGATAATTTAAGTGTGTCAGTCTAGAACTTTGTTTCGGCAAACTACTCCATGGAGGTGGGTAGAGGTTCCATGGGAGGGCCTACTTCTTGGCCAGGTGCTTCATGTTTTGTAGTTTCAAACTTTATTTCTGGTAGGTGACCGAAGGTCATACTAGTGTTTGCAGATTTCATCAGTTATTCAATATGTTACATTCACCGGCTCAGATTTACAAATACTTTGGTTGGGTTTGTGTTACGTAACACAAACTCGAAGCAAAGTGTTAACGTGGGATTTGCTACCCAAAGTAAATCAGGATTTGCTTTGGATAGTAACCCAAAGTGTTGCAAAGTTGTGCAATGCACTGCCATGGTTACCTTTCATCAAATGGACATTCCATGGGCGGTGCATTACCATTCTCATGCAAACACCCATGGGTTTGTGCAAATCCCTATCTACAAAGATCTGTAGACAGGGATTTGTGGTAAAATCCTATGCCACCTCGAGGCAGTCGCAGCGCTTAGAAATGTTTATGTGTTTCCTCATTTTTTCAACTTTGCATGTGTGTTGCATTGTACAGCACACACACACAAAGGGGTCGATTCCGATTCGGGCCGGAAATTTCTCCGACCGAGCCGGACCCGGAGAGATTTCCGACCGAATCGGACCCGTGCAGTCCGACCGAACGAGTACGATGCGTCCGTATGTTATCGGACTCGAGTCGGTCGGACTCCCATTGAAGTCAATGGGAGCCGGTCGTACAACGCGTACGCGGGCTCCCATTGACTCAATGGGTGCGAGGCGGACAAGGGCGCCCCTACAGCGGGTACGCGGCGAAGCGATTCGCGCCATACACGCACAGGTAGGGGGACCCATGGGTCCCCCTGTGTGCGACTCGCGCGGCTACGCGTACAGGGGGTCCGACACGGACCCCCAAAGTACGGCTCCGACAGCTCTTACGAGCCGGAGTGCGCGGCTCGGTCGGACTGCTCGTGGCGCGCATCGTACTTACCCGGCCGGGAAACGTCTCCATTGCGCGGTGCGAGTCGAGTCCGAGCGAGTCGGTCGGAGCGGTCGGGACGCCCGGACGAGTCGGTCGGAGATTTCGCATCGTACTCGCTCGGCCGGACCCGTGTACGGTTCGGTCGGGAAACAGGGCTCCGAATCGGATCCGGTAAAGCCGAATCCGATTCGGAGCCCTACCGGCCGAGATCGGAATCGGCCCCAAAGTGGGAAAAGCCTTAAAACACAGGCTTTGTACTGGAAGGGAGCCCTTTAGATTTAGACAACGCTGACACCCTTGCAATATAGCGCAAGGGTGTCCGCATTGGTGCATGGATGCCAAAAGGGCACCAACGCAGGAAGAGAGGAGAACAGCGCTACATCATAGTAGATGTGGCCCTGTACTGCTCTCTCCTTTTGAAACCCCGTAGCGCAGCAACTGTTTACCCTTTCCTATATACTCTTCCATATTTTCTTTTTTATTGCCTCTGATATAAAGAAATCTTCCTAAAAATGTTATTACTGTGAGCAACACAATCTTCCATGGGTATTTGAAGATCCTTGTCACTGAATTTTTGCTTGGTCTTCATGCCACCTTCCTTTCTCTCTCTGGTTCCTAACTTGCCATTTTCCGGTAGTCTTTGCAGCTTCTCTGCTTCTCTCCTGTGTGCAGTTCTAGTCAGTAATGTGTGAGTGGGGGTGCACTTCCTGGTTGTGACGTCAATAGGTGCCGACGCTGCGATGGTATCAAGTTGCGACCCGAAACACACATTGCAACTGGTTATTTTGCAGTTGTGCATCATTTTGAGTTGGAAATTGGTAGTGCCTTGAAATAGCACATATGCATTTGCGATTCTGAATTAGCAATTTACAATTTTTTGCTACTTCTGATTCTCAGTTTTCTTCCTTCATACATCGGGCCCAAACAGAATCATTCAGGAAAGGAAACTGTATCCCCGCAAACTTGCAAACTCCCCCTAGCGCTGTATGTGATATTTAAGGATGCTTCCACGCACCTTCTCTACAATTACCACCACAGGCCCTTCCATTTGTAATGTTTTTCTCAACAATTGTTTCAACCCTAGGAGAACATCAACAAGAGTACTATAAAACTGCTACAAATAAATATGGAGGGAATATAAAAAAAATTTGCAGAGTTTTTTATAGTGTGAACTTGACCAGAAGGTATCAGAGGCTTTTCATGAGCACTAGTTGCGTTAGAGACGGACAAATACAATTTGAAAGGCATGGGGAGATTAAGTGATTTGCCCAGAATCACATGATGTTGAGCATCCCTGCCGAGACTCGTGCCCGGTTCACCAGCTTCGAGGTCAACCGCTCTAGCCATTAGGCCAGAATGTTACTATCGTCAGACCCACCATTAGATCAGCTATACCATCAAATCAGGAACAGGTGATTGTTTTGTGGTAACATTCAAAACCCACTTTTTCTTAAATTGGTTCATAGAGGCTGTCCAAACACATATTCAGCCATCATCCTTGTGTTTTTTACTATAGACCTACCTCAAATGATCCCCCTGTGCCTCACCGTGGGTATGGCACAGAAAATGCAAAAACTAGGCCTATAGAATAGAAGCTACAGTTAACTGACTTCACAAGGACCTTTCTACTACCAATAGATAGATACATTTTCCATGTTGCATGATAATATCTCTGACAAGCTGTATCACTAGGGCTTCCGTCTTTTTCTCACTGATCTAGTGCCTTGACACCTCCAGGTAGCTTTTCGCGCTCAATACATTTTTATAACATAACATAGCATAACTCCAGATAATTCTTTGCACCAACATGTACGCATGCTGGGTCTGAGCCTGTTAACCCAGCCGGTGACAAAGCTGACTAATGCCAGTGACACAGAGGGTCACCTATAGCTAGTTGAATCGAAGAGGGCAGGATTACAGCAGAAGTTGAGCAAAGAATGGATAATAATAAACAACATGATATTATCTTTTTACATGTAACATGGGTGGGTGAAAATTATTTTTAAATGGGTTTCATTGTTTCAGCTGTTTGGTCACACAGTCTTCTTCAGGCCATCAGAAGAGTGAAGTGCCATTTTGGCTTTCCGTAACCGTAAAGTGCACTGTTAACTCGCTGAATACTGATTGCAGCAGCAAACAGGTCTTCGAAATGCTCTTTAGCAGTGGGGTTTAAGATGTTTTTGATAGATTTTTATTACAACTGCTTTGGGTCTACCCACAGTATTCATCTTTACAAATTACAGGCCATATTTATCAAACGTTCATGCAACGCTACACAGCAAGCCACCGTGCTGTGCTGCACTGCGTGAAAGGGAGAGGGAAGAAATGCATTGTATTTAACATTATATGGCGCAATTCTGCTCTCTGCCTGCACTGGCGCACAAACTGCTGACTGGCTCCAACGCAGGCACCCTTGCACTGTGTTGCAAGGGTGCCTGCGTTGTAGATAGAATTGTTTTTGGGCAGGACGGGGTGCCTTCCTGCACAAAAACAATCTTCAGTGGTACTTTCCTCTCGCTAAGTGTGCAGCACACTTAGAAAGATGAAACAATGAGGAGAAATAAAGGTATTTCTCCTCGTTGTGCCTCTGGTGGGAAGACATATAATTATGACGCATTCCCAGGTCTACCAGTGTTGGTAAATTAGGGAACGCTCCACCCATGGCATGCCTTCCTGCCACAGAGTAACGCAAGGCAGCGATTTGTGCTGCCTTGCTTTACTCTAGATCTATAAAGGTATGCAGGGCCTTGCAAGGTGACCTTGCGTGGATTGGTAAATCTCCTTTAAGCTTTGTGTCGCCCTTGCGTTCCCATGGGTAGCGCAAGGCTGATGCAAAACCTTGATAAATATGGGCCTACATGTCTTTTCGTTCACGTTCTGACTGTGGGACAGAAGTGGTGGACCTCACCTCCTCTGATCCCAGTGTCAGAAGATTTTAATGCAAAGGTTGTTAGGCAATTAGATGGTATAGACCTAGTGGCTGTTCAAAGAGTTCATCAGCCTTCAGGTGGTACACTGCAGATATATATATGCAGACCATCAAGGCACAGTAAGGCTGGACTTGATGCTAACATATAAACTCAAAAATATGATTAATACTTTTTCTAGGAACCTCACTAGATATCCACTTTCTCAGCTAGAGGAGTCACTGATAACCAAGATTATTTATTAGTCTCTAGTAACTTCCTTTAAATGATTAAGGACTTTTAAGCCTGAAAGAGCAAATTCAGTTACCACAATCCACTGGGGCAAGTTTAATAGATGAAACTTGTTTGATAAATATAGAAAGGTTCATGGAATCAAGAAGAGACAGGAGAACTACAAATGGCTTGAAATTAAAACGGGGAAAAACATAGATCCTGAGAAGATTATTTCTCAGGTGGAAGATTACTTCTGAGGTGGTGAGATGTTCTGCAATGCATTTTCACGTTTGTCTTGATCAAATATCTAAAGATGAAGAGATTTGAGGGGCCTGTTCCTAAATTGCATCGTTTGCCTTGAGCATTCACCGGCAGAACATTTGAGAACGTTAATAAGAGGTGGTTTGACAGGCCCTGTAGCGAAGCCAATAGGGCTCTTCGTATTACCCTGAAGGTTATATGAGAAGAATATAAACGCAATATGAGAGCTAGGAAACAGGGTATAGGAGAGAAGAAATGGGTAATCTGCTGATGGCTACAGTCCAGTGGCGGCTTGCCGAGGGAGTGGTGCGGGCGGTGGGGCGTGGTGGGGGGGAGGGGCAGGCTGGAGGGGTAGTGAACTCACTTACGACGGACAGAACTCAGAGGGAGTTCTGTCCATCGTAAGTCCGAGTCCACTACCCCCCCCGCCCCGCCCCGCCCCGCACCATTCCCTCGGCGAGCCGCCACTGCTACAGTCAATAATGATACTGACAAATTCTGGGAAATTGTAAATAAGCCAGAGAAAGGAGTCATAGGGGATCGTGTGCTGGCCGCTACTTTACCTGCAGAGTCATGGTTTCAGAATTTCAATTTTTTTATATGAATACTAATGCCCAAACTACGTGCTTACACGGGTCTCAGACAATTTCCTAAATTTTACTTATGAAGAAGTGTCATGACCATAAAGTGAAGTACATCAAATAAATCACCCAGCCCTACCGGAGTCCAAATGGATGTTTTTAAGTTTACTTTCAACTTATTGGTCCCCTCCTAACAATATTCCTGATCAAGATAACGAGGAGCTCAATGCCGCTAACGCTGAGTGAAATAGTCATTTTTGCCATTATTAAAAAGGGTAACAGAGTGGATCCAAGCTGCTTTGGCCCCATTTCTCTCATTTATTCCTCTGTTAACATGACAGGCATTAGTCTAATGACCCTAATTAGCATCTGAGCATGAAAAATTGTCAAATGTACGAAAAGATTGAGCTCACAGCTGGACATGATGGATCAGTGTCTAAACCTGCATTTATTGACTAGGAAATATGTAAAGGTTTTTGAGGGCTCATTCTTGTGGCCATCATTTGGCTTTAACTGTATTAATAGGGCTAACTTACTGGCTGAGTGAGTGCTGAGACAGCCTTTGCTGACATGTTATCCCAAAAGCATCAGAATTTGTGGACTCGGGTCATCTATCAATTTCAAGGAGAACTATTTTGCTCACTCAGGAGTGTGTGGTAGGATAGTGTTCTCACCCCTTCCTCATTTATTTATTTTTTAGTTTTATATAGCGCGAACTAGACCCGAGACATCGGGTATCAGAGCGCTTTACATGAGCACCAGTTTCGTTACAGAAGAACACATTCATTTTTGTTAGGCACGGGGAGATTAAGTGACTTGCCCAGAATCACAAGATGTTGAGCGTCGTTGCCGAGACTCGAACCAGCTTCCCCAGGTCTGAGGTCGACCGCTCTAGTCTTGAGGGTACATCCTCTCCCCAATTATTTTTTTGAAAACATATTTTATTGCGTCAATAGGTATTGAAGGCGCAGTGCTCCTCAAACCAGGAGACAACCGCCATTACAAGCAGTGCAAGTCATTGTGTTTGACGATTATATCCCATTGCTCTCCCCATTTATTTATATCAACAACTTGGAAGCGATGTTGATGATGGAGGCCCATGACATCCCGAAGATTGGGAACAATACTGTTTCCATATTGTTATACACAGACAACACAGGGGCATATTATCAAGGGCAGTATCAACACTTTAGCGGCACTTTTTGCCGCTATAGCAGCGATATTTTTATCGCCCTATTAGCAAGCTGTCGCTAACAGCTGTTAGCGCCAGCTTTATGGCGAAAGTGGCCATTTTCTTGCCGCTTTGCATGTCAGCGATAATTATCGCTAATGACATGCAAAGTAGGCGTTCCCAACTAAAAGCGACTGAAAACAGTCGCAAACACAACTACCCCCTATTAGCAATGCCCGCGAAGCGATAAAATAAGTCGCGCTAACCGCGATCATCGCTGGAATCTAACACTTCTTTAAAACTTGACTTAACCATTCTAGTCAATGGGAGGTGGATTGTAAGGTTAAGTCCTCACCTGCCTATTAGCAAGCTTTTCATTAGCGCGTGGAATTTATCGCTGGATTTCGCGCGCTATTGCTGGGTTTCGCTGCTATCTCTGGATTTTCTATCGCCTTGGAGATAAGCGTTGATAATAACGCGGTATCTCCGCGATGTAATCCAGCGATAGCCGGCGATAAAAAAAACAGGGCTAAGTGTGCTTTGCGATAATTATCGCACATCCTTGGTAATATGCCCCACAGTCTTTCTGTGGACAAGCTTAATAGAACTCCAACGGCAGGGGGAGAGTTTTGTGAGTTCTTAAACAGTTTGGATTTGAAATCAAATTTGAATAAATCACAAATGGTGAACTTAAGCCCCAAAAATGTAAGAACAAAACCTTATATATTAACAAAGTACGTTATTAAACGCTTTTATTCAGCATTACCAGTTGAATAGAGGAGCAATTAATTTGGATAAACATACAATAAAATCACACTTTTTCTAGATATCGGTTTCTAATATGGAGCCTTATCTGAAATGGTTAAGAAACCAACAGGAAAGGTCAAATGTTGCTTAGGTTCAGGTTTCGCCTTATCCATTGCGTTTCCTTTCCCTACCAGTTGGATCCCACATAATTCCATTGTTTTGTGTCCGTGTTATAAAACTTTCTCGAAAGAACAATAAGTATTTTATTTGCTTTAGTATTTTTTTATCTCAGCAAGAAGGAAATACATTATCCCAGTGTTAGAATTGCATAGGTTTAGGAGTTGCAGCCTTTCTTTTTTGATTCTCTCGTTTTTATCAACTTCACTTGTATGTGAGGCTGTTGGGAGATTTTTGGTGTCAGCATTAAAGCACAGAAACAGTAGCAATGGACCTGTTATTAATGTAGTGTAGGTGGAGGATGCTAAGGGAGAATTTGTCAAATGAGAATTTTTAATGTATGCACAATATATATTTGATGTCTGTGACTATGCTGACTGATTTTAGGATGTTAGAAAGTAGATTATTAATTTTGGGGGTCCTTTTACCAAGTTATTAAACATAGTGTGATTTGGCTGCAGCACGGTTCTTAGAAAATCTCTGTACAACCCCTATATCTATGTCACAAGCATCAAGCAATTCCAAGGAGAAATTCATGTTAAATTAATCCAGTGGCAAAAACGTTAAAGTCAAGAAAACAGTGCAATAAAATCCCCAATGTTGGATTTTGTAACTGCCGAAGTTACTCTCCTGCTGGGATAGATTTGCCTCATGGCCTGGTAGAAGGATTTACCTTCAGACAAATTTGCTTTTTTGGCCTCAAAATCCATCAGCCGGGCAAGGCTGGAAGCTGTCCACTATGCCGGGTACCATTACTGTGAGGTCCTGCTGAACCAGATTTCAGTGCAGCAAAAAGCTCTGAGCAGGACGAACCTGTTTTTCTTTTCTGCCGAGAGAGCAAGCTCCCTGGGCAAGCCTTAGCACCTTGTTCCAGTCCCCCATAGGTGGTGAAAAATATTAACTTCCACTTTTCTCCAGCTGCTGGTAAAGTTCTTTGTGCTATCTCCAGCTAGGACTCCTGCAGGGTCCAGGTCTTTGAAGTCAACTGTGCACGCTTAGCATCAGAAGTGCTTCTATTTTTTGTGTCCCTGAAGGAGGCATACAGGAGGTTAACTACTAGAATCTTGGAGATCAGTTCCACTCCCTGGGTCCCAGCAGGAGTCAGGAGGCCCTTGAGTCCTTTTTTCAGTCAGGGTTTCTATCTTGAGATGTTGTCTTCCCAGGCGCAAGAATATCTTAAGGAGGTGTCAGTATGGTGCCAGTCTTATTAATTTTTCAGAATTTTCTCTTTGGTTTACTGCATACATTCCTAGAGGCCCTAAATCCAAAATGGCTAACCACTTGTTCCATGTGTAGGGGCTTTGTGCTCACCCATAGCATTCCTTTATTTAGATTATGTGGTCTCTCCTTTGCCAGGGTAAAAAGCTAGTTTCGCAACTGCTGAGGTTACAGACAGAAGGTCTAGGATGGCCATAGGAATGACTGTATCATGCCAGCTCCGTTTGGTATCACTAAGTCAAAAGAAGTGTAAAGACTGTCCAACTGCTAACTGTAACCCCGCCTACCACTCTCCCAGATAACTAATCCATGCTAAATGGTCAGTTGTTCAGTTGTTGACAGCACCTCTCCCTTCCTAAACCCAGAGGATATCATATTTTTCTGATAGGGGGTCATTAACTCCTATCCAGAAGTGTGCATTGAGCCTTTGGAGTGAGAACTGAATGACAATCCGCTCCTAAAACAGTCAACAGGCAGGCAGCAAAAAGTACACTTTTTAAACTTTTTTTACTTTTTCCACTGTTGTTATCAAAAATCTAAAATCACCTCTGAATTAGATTTTCGAAGCTAATTGGAAACATTTTGTGAATCATTTTGCTAGTATTTTCCCAAGTGAAGATATAAAAGTAGGATTTTATTTACACCTTGGACTGTGTGTGGCAAATCCAGACATACCTGCACTGTGAAAACAAACAGCTTTTGGGTATTAAGTCACTATGATAAAATGTTAGTCCCAGTATTAAGCGTGGCACTTTTTTTTTAATATATGAAGCACCCAGCTCTATGAGCTTAGAAGGTTTAGGGGAGACTTATTTCACATATAAAAATAGATTATCCTACAAGACAAAGGAATTTGTCCCTGCCTCGTGTCACTATGGTGCTTTTGATCTGCAGCCCAGACAGAAGACAATGGTGCTCATTGGAGCTTTTTGGGTTTTGTCATATTTTTGGGGAATGTAAGTTTACACTGCAGTCTACATATGACACTTAACTTACATGACATTGGTTCATTGTCTGCGCCACCTGCCTTGGCCTTAAAGTAAGTTAAATAAGCCAATTGGGTTCAATCAGTATTAACAGTACCATTTTACAGCACAAAACATACACTGTGGCACCGAATGAGTGTGTCACAGTGAACAGAGTTGTAATACAAGCAGAAATAGGATCCAGAAAAAATGCTGAAAAATCCACAATTACTATGCAGAAAAAGGCGGATTTCCTACACATGGTTATTGATTTGTACCCATATAAACTTATTTGATTCGGATATAGTGGCAGTTCCAATAACGTGGATTTGTCAGTTAGGATTGCCTCTTATTATTTTACAAAATGTAGTTCCCATCTACCTTCAGGTTCAACTTTTGTTTACTTTGGTTTTGTCCTTCCTGCTTCGATTCTCAGTTATATAATATACCTGGGAATCCACTTGGATTTGGTTTGATGGTAAAACGCCTAGTTACACGCATCTCACAATCTCAGGCAGTAGATAACAAGGCCATCCCTCAGGTTTGACAGATCTTACAGGCTCAGACAGCAGATTTCAAAGATTTTAAAAGATCAGACATGAGGCAGTGGCGGCTGGCATGTCCCGAGGGTGGTGAGGTGGCAGGGCACATAATAAAAAAATAAAATAAAAGGCACTTACCTTTTCTATGAGCGCGATGTCCTCCCCGATCCTTCTCTCCTCGAGGCAGGCAGGCTCCTGTCTCCTGACTCCCAAGCCAATGCTGGTGCTGCTGTCATGCAGCATGAGAGCAGCACTAGGATTGGTGGGAGCTGCCTCTATCAGAGCTCACAAGAGGACTGGAGGCCTTTGCTTTCTCTTACTCAGCTGTCTTAAAATGGGCTACCAAAGAGACATGCACATTTTAAACTCGAGAGCACAAAGCCCCCTGGTGCCACTCAGCAGCAATGGCCCGCCCCCTCCTGACTCTCAGTTCTGGACGGGTTGGTTGCTGAAAAATAAAATGGTAATAAATACATTTTATTACTATATTATTTTTCAGCTCTGGCCTGGGACTTTTGTTTGGGGGCAACTGAGGAGACTATCACATAGGTTATGGCAATATTAATAACTCTTGCTGCAGACTGCTGCAATGATGATAATGTCATGAAAAACTATTGGGGAAAATGAACTATTTTTCTACAAACTCCAGTACACTGTCTTAGGTTAAGTTGGTCACATTTATCCTCTGTGGGATAAGTTTGTTTGGATGCTTGCTCTCAACATGAGTTGGGAGCATAAAGGATGAGTGTGCTGAATATAGTTTGTGCAAGTTAGAAAAAGGGCAGGAGGTACGCAGAATAAATGCTAGCCTCTTTTTCACTGGGACCCTTTTCCTATCACTCTCTGTCTCTGTTCTGCTTCATTTTCTTGAAATTAACCCTGCCTTTCTTAAATATAGTCTCTGGAATTTGCAAGAACATACTGGATTACTGGATCAAGCTTTTGATGTGGCTACATTTTTTGCCAACTGACAGTATTTATCTCTCCAATGACCTACCATTATGAGGTCTAAAGTTTGCCAAACTTCTCTGTTGGTGCTTGAAGAATAATACATCACAAAGGGCCATATGTATGAACACATTTTCCCGTAGACACAGAATGGGTAAAACCTTTTGATACATCTGGCCTAAAGTCTTTGAGAGCTTGTGTTTGAAAAGTTTGTATATTAATAGCTTGCTTAAATATAGCTCTTCTACCACACTGCTGGCATTTTATGCTATTTATTGGGTACTCAGTTTGCCAAACCCAGAAGGGCAGAAAATGAGTTGGCCTTGCTGTGAACTGAATTTGCAACTTAGAAGGCACAATTTTATAGGGCTCTCCAGCTCCAACCCCTTTGCTTGAGTCAGGACGTGTGTCACCATACCCCATAAATCCACTATCTTTGGGTGCCGCTATTTCATGCATACAAAGGGGGTGATTATGATGGCGGGTGGATCGCCATCGCCAGCCAGGCGGTGGCGATCCGCCCGCCATCTATACCCGATTTACCCCCGCCATATTACAATGGCGGGGGGTACCGCGGCGGACGCAAAGTGCGTCTGCTGCTTTACCGCCGTTGGCAATCGTTCCGATTGCCGGCCAGGCAGAATTGGGGCCTGATATGGTGGCGGTGCCTAGCAGGCACCGCCAACCATATCAGGATGTGTATCTCAAAAGGCCTTTCCATGGCGGCGATGCCGCCATGGAAAGGCTGGCGGAGATGTGCTTTGGGGGCCCGTTGCAGGCCCCCAGGGGGGTTGGGGGTGCACTTGGGGGGTACCCATGCTACCCCCCTGCAGTTCCATGTACAAGGTCGCAGGCACCGCGCGGTGCCTGCCACGTTGTGCATGGGAATGCACAACATGCTCATTTGGCATTGCGGCGGGTGCTGCTGTAAGCAGCACCCGCCGCAATGTCAAATATGCAGAATGCGACTGCCAGTGGGGCGGTCGCATCCTAATAAGGGGTGCGGGACTGCCGCATGTCTGGCGGCGGGTCCCGTTTCCACTGGGATGGCGGGGGACTAAAGTCCGCCCGCCATCCTAATCAGCCCCAAAGTCTCTTGTGGGCTGTGCACATCTTCATCGCGCCTTAGGCAACACAGGATAAATCCTGGCGGGCTTCTGAGGGGGTAATATATGTTCTGTGTAAATAGTGGACCTGTATAAGTTTAAAGCGAGCACTTGGGCACTTGTTTCACTTGTTCACAGGCTTTTTTCCATTTTATTTATTTATTTATTTATTTGTAAGAGCAACATTCATCCGCGTGGCTATCATGGCGCTAGGAGAGCAGACACCCAAAATGAGAGTAAGGTGACGTTCAAGACCTCTAGTTGTTTAATTACACCCTAGGGAACAAATGGGTTTTTAGTTTTTTTCTGAATGACATATAGTCATCGGTAAGACGAATTTCCAGCGGTTGTTCATTCCAGTGAGTTGCTGCCAGATGAGAGAAAGAGTGGCCCCCTGCTCTGGCCCCCTTAATGCGTTTAGTTTTTGCCCGCGCCTGATGGTAAAGAGTCAGAATATCGAGTTGGAAATGTCGACGTGCACTAATATCGAGTGCAAAATATCGAGATACATAAATATCGACTGCAAGAATATCGTGGTCAAGAATATCGAGTTTAAGGTAAGAAATATCGTTTTCTAAAATATTGAAGTCATTAATATCATTTGCAAAAATATAGTTGTTAAAAATATCGTTTTTTTAGTTAGTGTTATGTATTTTAGTATGTATTTTAAATGCATGTTCTATTTTTTTGTCTAAGTATTGCATTTGTTTTTTAATATATGTGTTACATTTTTAGAAGTTATTAATTTTATTTTAATTAAATTTTGCGTTTTAGTTCCATAGCGGGTTGTGGGTTTATAGGGGAATAGGGTGGGAAGTAATTTAATTATAATAAATTGAATATTAATTTTTATTTATTAGTATTTATTTATTTTTGATTTTATAGTGTTAATTGTGGGAATTAATTTATTATAAATGAATTAATAATTGGCTGTTCATTTTTATTGATTAATGAATTGGTAAATATGTTAATTGTGTCATTTTTTTAGGAGCGGGTTGTGGGTTTATAGGGGAATAGGGTGGGAAGTAATTTAATTATAATTAATGTATTAATATTTTTGATTAATATTTATTTATTTAACATTTTATATTGTTAATTGTGGGAGTTAATTTATTATTAATTATTTATTAATTTGTTGTTAATTATTATGAATTAATTGGTAATTATGTTAATTGTGTCACTTTTTTAGGAGCGGGTTGTGGGTTGATAGGGGAGTAGGGTGGGAAGTAATTTATTTTTAATACATTTATTAATATTTTTATTATAATATGTATTTATTTTTATTTTATAGTGTTAAATGTGTGAATTAATTTATTAATAAATATTTATATTTTGATTGTTAATTGTTATTAATTAATTGTTAATTAATTATGTTAATTGTGTCATGTTTTACTAAATTGGTGGTGGCATTTATAGGGGAATATGGTGGGAGGTAATGTATTTATATTTAATTAATTATTTGTTAATTAATGCTTATTAATTAAATAGAAATTAAATATGCCATTTGTGTATTAATTTTGATGTATGAGTTGTGTGGTTTATAGTGGTAAATGGTGGGAAGTAAATTTTTTTAAATTAATTAATGATTTGTTGTTAAATGATATTAATTTATTAATGTAAAATTAGTTATGGAAATTGTGTAAATATTTTTAGGTGTGTGTTTTGGTGTTTATTGGTGTATAGTGTGGAAAGTAATTGAGTTTAAATTAATTAATCATTAATTGATCATTAATATTCATTTATTAATTGATAAATATTTTTGGTAAATGTTTATTTTTTATTTTGTTTGGGGATTCAGGTTCTATAGCTGTAACGTTTGGTTAGTACATTAATTTTAAATGTGTTTTTTAATTATTAATATTTGTTTAATTGATAATTAATTGTGTTAATTATGAAGGTATACTTTTTATTTAATTTAGATGTGTGTTGTAAATTGTGTGGTGTTATAGGGTAGGAAAAAAATATAACATTTATGTAATAATTATTTTTTAGATTAAAATTAATTTGTATTACAAAATATTTATTTGTTTGTAAATTTTTTGTTAAATTAAAAAAATTAATCTTTTTATGTAAATTTTAGATTTTTTAGAAATTATATGTTTCTATGTTTTGTAAATTTTTATATTTTTATATATGTTTTGTTTTTGTTTTTTTATTATATTTTGTATTGTAGTGATATTTTGTTTGTTTTTAAATATGAATTTTCTTCAGTGGGAATAGTAATGTATACCTCTACACTATCCAACACTTTCCCTACTGTTGCACTCACTGAAGTGGGAATAGTAATTTTTACTCCTCCACTATCCAACAGTTTCCCTACTGTTGCACTTGCTGGAGTGGGAATAGTAATTTTTACCTCTCCGCTATCCAACACTTTCCCTACTGTTGCACTTGTTGGAGTGGGAATAGTAATTTTTACCCCTCCGCTATCCAACACTTTCCCTACTGCTGCACTCCCTGGAGTGGGAATAGTAATTTTATCCCCTCCGCTATCCAACACTTTCACTACTGTTGTACTCATTGGAGTGGGAATAGTAAATTATTTCCCTCCGCTATCCAACACTTTCCTTACTGTTGCACTTACTGGCGTGGGAATAGTAATTTTTACCCCTACGCTATCCATTACTTTCCCTACTGTTGCACTTGCAGGAGTGGGATTAGTAATTTTTATCCCCCCGCTATCCAACACTTTCCCCACTGTTGCACTTGCTGGAGTGGGAATAGTAATTTTTTCCCCTCCGCTATCCAACACTTTTCCTACTGTTGCACTCATTGGAGTGGGAATAGTAAATTATTCCCCTCCGCTATCCAACACTTTCCCTACTGTTGCACTCGCTGGAGTGGGAAAAGTAATTTTTTCCCCTCCGCTATCCAAAATTTTTCTACTGTTGCACTCATTGGAGTGGGAATAGTAAATGATTCCCCTCCGCTATCCAACACTTTCCCCACTGTTGCACTCGCTGGAGTGGGAATAGTATATTATTCCCCTCCGCTATCCAACTCTTTCCCTAATGTTGCACTCGCTGGAGTGGGAATAGTAATTTTTTCCCCTCCGCTATCCAACACTTTCCCTACTGTTGCACTAAATGTAGTGTAAAATGTAGGTTTAAAAAAATATTAAGGGGCCCATTACGATACCCGGCGTAAAAAAATCCGCCAGGCATGGAAGCGGCAAAAATCCGCCCGCACACACCGTCTGAACACCGACCACGCCATTACGATTACACAAACCGAAAACCGCCATCGGCGGAAAATCACACAAGATACCGCCCGCCATCGTCCGAGTCGGAGTCAAACCGCCCGCCACGGACGGAAACACGCACGACAACACAAAACCGCCCGCCCTCACGGCCGACACACCGCACGTGAAATTACGATCGCACCGCCATGAGCGCGGGAAAACTACAAATATACCGCCCGCCAGCGCAAACAACGCCGATGAGAATCGACACGGCAGAAGCCATGGCGCCCACGTCCCTGCACAGAAACCATCCGCTCACAAAACCAATAGCACACAACATGGCCAACAAGTCCACACAGCAAGGCACGCACAAATACACAAGCACAGTACACATCCCGAAAACACCCCCCGGACAAACAAAAACTACAAAGGCCAGAACCCCAGACACAACACACCTGAAAACAACAGACCATGAGGACACACCCACATAGGTAAGTACAAAAGCAGCACTCCCACAGACCACAACCCCTTGCAACATTGCAAACCAGAGAGGAGAGGAGAGGACACAGTGACACAGCAAGGACAGCAGCACACCACAGAAACGCACACATCACAACCACCACCACCACCACCACCAAACACCGGCACCACAAACCCCCTGCACATTACACAACACACACCGCACCAGCACCACAAACACCATGGCACCACAAAGAATGCCCAAGTTCACGCCCATTGAGCTGACGGTCATGGTCGACGAGATCATCAAGGTGCACCCACAAATCTATGGGAACATGGTCCAGCACACACCACTAGCCACCAGAAACAGAATGTGGAACCGGATCGTAGACCAGGTCAATGCAGTCGGGACCCTGCCCAGGAACAGAGGAGAAATAAACAAACGTTGGAATGACGTCAAGAGCCTGGTCAAGAAGAAGGAGGGCAAAAACAGAGAGCTGGCTGCCGTCACTGGCGTAGGGAATCCCGCGCTCTTCAAGACCTTCAAAGCGTGGGAGGAGAAGGTGCGAGTCATAATACATCCGGAGATCCTCGCCGGATTAGCAGGGGAGTGGAGGCTGGTAAGTACAAACTAATGTATACCAGCACACCGCTATGTACTCACATGCACTACCACCATGCCACAGCTCCCAGGGACAAACACCCCCATGTCCAGCACACAATACACAACACACACATGCAACAGACACCACCACACACAGCCCAAACAGAACAACTGTAAGATGCGTGGGGACATGTGTACACTCAGCCAGCCACGTAACCACCAACAGGTCCCCAAATATGCCAGAAGCGCCACAACGAGCACCCACCACACCCATGTGTCCGCCACAGCTGCACTAACCGACAAGTAACAGGTAAGTGGCAGGAACACAAAGTGCAGTGGGTGGGACGGTGGACAGCCCAAGTACAACACACACCAGGCCCCTAGTCCCACAGCACAGCAAGGAGGAGCATCCCCCACACCCCACAGCCACGTGTCAGCCACCGCAGTGCACAACAACAGCCGAAAGGCAGACATCACGGTCCACAGCAATCGGTGTCAGTGGGTGTCCAGCCACCCCCACGACCCACAACACCCCCCACCCCCACAGACCTGCAACATGGAGCACCCCCGCTTAGAGCCATGTGGCATCCAGTACAGTGCACGCACGAACAACATGCAGGTGGGAAACTGGACAGGGCTGGATTACTGGAGGCATGAGGACCGGAACACGACCAACACATGGGACATGTCACGTAGCAGACGAACACGCAGCACCGCCCACCGTCACGAACAAGTGAACAATGTGCACACGGACATGAACAACAGACTCACACCCCACATGACCCATCACAGACATAGCAACACCCAAGGAGCCACGTCTGCATGCACAAGCCACACTGAATATAGTACCACACGGCAGCCACTGTGCAACTCATCACACACAACCGAAACACCATTGAAGTCCTGTCCATGTAGCCCCTACTGCCTGTCAACCACACACCCCACAACTACGCCTATGTAAGACAAACAACACTAGACGCAACAGAGCGGAACAACATAAATGCACACGAACACCACTGAACCCATCAAACACACAGACACACCATGCACATACAACATACCATCCATCCCATCCGTCAGCCCCAGTCTCATGAAAGGCATGTCATCCGCACAGCTGCCACACATACAGCAGTCACGCTAAGATACATGCCCATGACCAACCATGTGCCAGAAGTCAATGAAGCGCACGACACACTGTGAGCAACAACACACAACATGGGCCACCCCCGAGCACTGCAGTGATGCACATGGCACAGGGCAGCACGCACACCAAGGAGATGGGACAACTGCAATACGTTGGCTGGCACACAACCATCACTCACTCATAACGATGCGTCCAATGCCATGTCCAGTAATCACAACAGACAGCAAATATGCAGGCCATGTCAAGCATGCACACACCTCAAACCATGCACTGTCATGCTGCCACAACACATGTCACGTTCGGCACCCATGGCTCACAGCATGTACCCCAAAAGCATATTCCCTCCCAAATGCGAATCTGGGGCATGGCCCCCATGTTGCCATATGCGTTCCTAAGCGTTCCATTTGAACCCCAAAAGCATATTCCCTCCCAAATGCGAATCTGGGGCATGGCCCCCATGTTGCCATATGCGTTCCTAAGCGTTCCATTTGAACCCCAAAAGCATATTCCCTCCCAAATGCGAATCTGGGGCATGGCCCCCATGTTGCCATATGCGTTCCTAAGCGTTCCATTTGAACCCCAAAAGCATATTCCCACCCAAATGCGAATCTGGGGCATGGCCCCCATGTTGCCATATGCGTTCCTAAGCGTTCCATTTGAACCCCAAAAGCATATTCCCTCCCAAATGCGAATCTGGGGCATGGCCCCCATGTTGCCATATGCGTTCCTAAGCGTTCCATTTGAACCCTAAAAGCATATTCCCTCCCAAATGCGAATCTGGGGCATGGCCCCCATGTTGCCATATGCGTTCCTAAGCGTTCCATTTGAACCCCAAAAGCATATTCCCTCCCAAATGCGAATCTGGGGCATGGCCCCCATGTTGCCATATGCGTTCCTAAGCGTTCCATTTGAACCCCAAAAGCATATTCCCACCCAAATGCGAATCTGGGGCATGGCCCCCATGTTGCCATATGCGTTCCTAAGCGTTCCATTTGAACCCCAAAAGCATATTCCCACCCAAATGCGAATCTGGGGCATGGCCCCCATGTTGCCATATGCGTTCCTAAGCGTTCCATTTGAACCCCAAAAGCATATTCCCTCCCAAATGCGAATCTGGGGCATGGCCCCCATGTTGCCATATGCGTTCCTAAGCGTTCCATTTGAACCCCAAAAGCATATTCCCTCCCAAATGCGAATCTGGGGCATGGCCCCCATGTTGCCATATGCGTTCCTAAGCGTTCCATTTGAACCCCAAAAGCATATTCCCACCCAAATGCGAATCTGGGGCATGGCCCCCATGTTGCCATATGCGTTCCTAAGCGTTCCATTTGAACCCCAAAAGCATATTCCCTCCCAAATGCGAATCTGGGGCATGGCCCCCATGTTGCCATATGCGTTCCTAAGCGTTCCATTTGAACCCCAAAAGCATATTCCCTCCCAAATGCGAATCTGGGGCATGGCCCCCATGTTGCCATATGCGTTCCTAAGCGTTCCATTTGAACCCCAAAAGCATATTCCCTCCCAAATGCGAATCTGGGGCATGGCCCCCATGTTGCCATATGCGTTCCTAAGCGTTCCATTTGAACCCCAAAAGCATATTCCCACCCAAATGCGAATCTGGGGCATGGCCCCCATGTTGCCATATGCGTTCCTAAGCGTTCCATTTGAACCCCAAAAGCATATTCCCTCCCTAATGCGAATCTGGGGCATGGCCCCCATGTTGCCATATGCGTTCCTAAGCGTTCCATTTGAACCCCAAAAGCATATTCCCTCCCAAATGCGAATCTGGGGCATGGCCCCCATGTTGCCATATGCGTTCCTAAGCGTCCCATCTGAACACCAAAAGCAAAGTACAAACCAGACCCAGGATGGGCCAGGAGCCTGCATACACCAGAGTCACAATAAGTAGGGGCACAGCAACACACCCATCGGCATGGCCAATCCGTCCCATGCCACATGTGCACAGCACACAGTCCCATTGCCAAGCACACACAACTACAAATGCTACAGCCACACACACGCCTCCGGGAAACCCATGTACGAGATTGCACGAACTGTTAATGTCAGACGACAAATACATACTTCGCCAGGTGCAACACAATAACAAATCTCATTCTCTCCACAGGTGACGAACTGCTGGATGCTGGGGATGGAGCCAGCAGCCAGCACAGCCAGCCTACAAGCCCCCAACGAGGACACACGGATGTGGAGGATCTGTCCTCCTCTTCGGACACGGACCACCAAGCAGGCCCATCTGGTGTGGCAGGGCCCAGCCGCTCCCCAGGACCCCTCCTACCCACCAACCCATCATCCAGGGCTGCTGAACATTCCGTGCCCCCCGCTGCCACTGTCATTGCGGCCACACCCACGGTCATTGCGGCCACTACCACTGCCGCAACCGCCACCATCGCCGCACCGACCACCACCGCCGCCACCACCACCACGTCTTCGCTGGCACCAGCCCCAGCGCAGGTGGTGGCCCGGCCGACTGGATCCACCCTGGGAGCCACAGCGAGGACCGTGGTGAGCAATGTGGCTAGTGGGCAGGGCCGGTGGCAGCAGGACTGGTAGGAGGAGCAGGGTCAGGGAAACGCCAGCCTCCCCTGGGAGCCATGCCCTGCCTCAAATGGCCAGAGTCCTTGGGGCCTATGAAGAGGCCCAAGGACAATGGGCCAGGTCAGCTACGGACACGCGTGAGGTGCTGGGGGTGCTGAGGTCCATGGACGCCCGTATGGGCCAACTCGTGGACCTCATGGGCCAGCTGGTGGTGGCGGTGAGGTCACAGCCAGGGACAGCAGCTCCCCTCCGCCACCACCTGCCGGGGCGCAGGGTCGAGCAGCAGTGTCCAGTTCCCCTGCGTCCACAGCCAGTGAGCACACCTCAACCACCAGCATGTCGCAAGCAGGCACCCCCTCGCAAACGTGGAAGGGGCCGTCCGAAGTGGAAACAGATCTCCCGGGAGGACTTCGCGACGCTCCAAACGCAAGTGAGGCAGCCAGCCAGCCTTCCTTGACCAGCCACTGCATTGACTTGGACTACGATCCCACTCCACACAGCCATCTGGATGGCATGGTGTGTTGGACTATGGACATAGAACCAGTGGGTACACCCTGATCATCACGCAGCCATGACCGACAGCTCATTGTCACTGCACGCACCACTTTTGTCATCACCTTACACACAATCACATGTCACAGTTTGAAATAAATGCACCTCTTACACTAACTGCTGTTTGTGCCCTGTGTTTTATTTGTACGGAATACAACGGCCACCTTGGGCGGAAAGGCACCTGATGCGTGGCATGGCAATGGAATCCGGAGGGCCTGTAGGGACCTAGGGGTGGGAGACAGAACAGGAGCACATTCAATGAGTGTGTCACACACCCATCACACAGTACATGTCAACAACTACAAGCAATGTACACACATCGCACAGAGCAATAGGGCACAATGCCACAGCCACCAACAGTGGCATACTACCCTGGCCATGGAGCGTTGACACACAGCACGCAGTGAACAAACGGCCACCCTGACACAGCACACACACACCTGCACAGATACAGCCACATCAGCCGTCGTACATGGACACTCACCGTCAAGTGAAGTAGCGGGCGATGAGCTGCTGCCGCACATTACCAGCTTCCTCCTCTCCGCTGTCCTCCTCACTCGAGCTGTCCTGGTCTGCGGGCTGGGGCCCTGGTTGATCTCCGTCATCCACGATGAGGGGGATCTGCTTCCGAATGGCCAGATTGTGCAGCATGCAGCACGCCACCACTATCTGGCACACCTTCTGTGGGGAGTACGCCAGCGCACCCTCGGTGCGGTCCAGGCACCTGAACCTGGACTTGAGGAGGCCAAAGGTACGCTCGACCACACGTCTGGTCCTCCCATGTGCCTCATTGTAGCGATCGTCTGCTGGGGTGCGAGGATTCCTCAATGGACTGAGCAGCCATGCCCCATTCGGGTACGCAGAGTCACCTGGGTGTGAGGGACACAGAGAACCGTTGCTATTCCAACTGGACAGGGGACAGCATCGCACAACCAGCACGCTACACCACTCCACATACTCACCGACAATACAGCCATGATCCTGTTGCAGATTGGACATCAGTCGTGGCAAGATGCTGTTGCGCATTATGTGTGCGTCATGGGCCGAGCCTGGGAACTTTGCACACACGTGGGTGATCACCATGTCCGCAAGGCACACCACTTGCACATTCAGGGAGTGCGTGTGCTTCCTGTTGCGGTACAGGTGCTCAGTGGCCTGTGGTGGAACAAGGCCGACATGTGTGCAGTCAATGGCTCCAACGACGTGTGGGATTCTGCCAAGGGCATAGAATGCACCCTTCACTGCCGCCAATTCACGAGCCCTGGGGAAGCGGATGTACCTGTTTCGGCACAGCAACATGGCTGCCAGTACATCCCTCAGCACCTTGCTGAACATGGGCTGGGACATCCCTCCTCCAATGCCCACTGTGTGCTGGAATGACCCAGTGGCGAAGAAATGCATGGCGGCCATCACCTTAGCCGTGGGGGTGACAGCAGTCGGATACACCCTGCGGGGACGGAGATGGGGTTCTAACATGGCACACAGTCGATGCAGGGTTGGCCTGTCCAGCCGAAACTTCCTAATAACCTCTGTATCGTCCATGTCCGCCAGCAATTGGTATGGGCGGTCAATGTTCGGTCTCCGCCTAGGGACAATGGCAGAGGACACATGTCAAAGCAACACAACACATAGCAATTTCGCATACACATCACTGACATGACTGAGCAAGCACATGAGCCACAGCCCAGCTGTCAAGCTGGGACGGCACGGCCACAATACACTTACACAGGTCTCCCAACAATGGCAATGGCTAGTGATACAAACCACTGCCATGTGCATGCACATGGGGATCTAGGCCCCAATGACTTGCGGGGCGTGCTGATGGGGACTGACTGCATATCCGTCAAGCGGCAACGCCACGGCAACATGAGTGTCTGCTGAGCATGGAACTGCTTCCGCGGCTGGATGAGTATGGCACACGACGACGACGATGTGGGCACAGGCTGAGCGGCCAAAACAAGTGGGACCTGTGGCACGAGGGGATATGAGACAGTAGTAGGTGTCAGCACTGCACCCTATGTACAGCACTGTACGGATCACACCTCCCGAAACATTGACAGGTGTCCACATTGACAGCCCCATGCCAAGACGGCTGTGTGCTTGCAGTCACACGTCACAGGTGAGAGGTTACATTGCACGTGCCAGGTGGCAGACGTACATAGTGAGAGCTGGCATGTGTGTGCATGTGTCTCCTGTTCAGGATCCACCAGATGGGCGCTGACTCTGTACTGACCATTGGACACAGCATGTTCCGTGGAAGGCTTGTGTGTGTGGGATGGTGGCACTGGATGTGCCTCCGTTGGGTGGGGGCCATGCACAGGGCGGGTACGTCGATGATTGCGCATTGTTGTTCACGGTGGGTGCACCAACTAAGATGTGTTGCCCTGTGTTCAATTCCTATGTCCGCATGATGATGGACTGTAGATGTGGGCAGACTACACATTGGTCGATGTGCTGTCTATATGCATGTGCCTTCACACCAGGCACAGCTGCCCCTGCACATGTGACCCCTGCTGGACTCGCTGCTGGGTCTGTGGAGCTGATGCACCTTCTGTGCGTGGGGCGGACAGCTCTCCTCACTTCCCTCATTGCGCATGTCATGACTTTGCCGCAGGTGACATGGATCATGGAGGGCCCACATGTACGCGTGGGTAGGCTACACATGATTGTTCACTGGTCGCCACCCCCAGTCAGTGTTTCGAATGGGAAGGTTGTCGTGCTGGTGGTATGTTCGATGTGGCGGATGGGCGGGCCTAGGTGCGGGCTTACATTCCGGACATGGGGGTAGTTGGATTGGCGACTAGTTGCAGTACACACGGGACACGTCTCTTCCTTTCCACATCTGGGTCATCCCTTGTACTAACTGACAGTGATACAGTCATCTTCGCCCCAGCCCTCATGTCCTTCCCTCGCTCCCCCAATATGCATGCTCACCTGCGAGGCTAGCGCTTGCACAGGCAGCCCCAAGCTCGCACCAGAGAGGGCAAGGAGTGTATGTGTGGGTCCAGTTGCACGAGTGGGCTGTCTCAGGGTATGATGTGTGGTGGGACGCCGTCCACCTGCGTGGTGCCCCAAATGGAGACCCGGCCTGCATGGACTATGCATCACAGTCTTCGCCTTCCGGATCCGCCACCTGCGACACCCAGTGGCTGTGGCTGCCCTTGCGGCCAGGCCGCGTCCGTCTGTGACTGATGGCCCACACATTCACTCTTTGGCCTCTCTGGGGAGGGCTCGGGGTGGTGGCGCACGCGCTTGCACTTAGTCGCAATGGCATGTGGCGTGGTTGGTATAATGGGCAATGGATGGGATGGTGCGAGCCACCTCCCGTGACGTCAGTGCTGCTCGTGCTGTGGTGCGTCCCCCTACACTTCCATTTGACTTGTGCCATGCTAGACGTTGAGGTTCTATTGCCTGCGTGATATGACCAGGAGGAGCGCGAGGAGACCTCTCACACACCATGCTCCACTGCCATCCCGTGCCCTGTATCGCCTGTGCGGATTGACTATGTTGGGGTTACACCTGGTTGACTGGGGCTGTGTGTGCCTTGTCAAGGGGCATGGCGGGCGCACAACAGGATCCAGCTTGTCCACAGAGGGTGGGCTGAGGTGCGCCTGGTACCGCTTTGTACGTGTGCCCGGCTGCTGTGCACACACGTGTTCACCTCCCCCCGACAGGTGTCCTCTCACAATGCCCAGGGAAGCGGTGGTGTACTGTTCATGACCCCTCCCAACACGGCGTGCTCCAACTTGGCATGTGCGCATCTACCCGTCACACCCACCCACCTGAGCACTGCGTCCATACGACTTCACACGACACATGTGTGTCTTCCACAGTTGTGCTACTCATTTGCGTTGACATCCAATACCAGTGGACTACATGGTCATGTCACGACTGCCGTGTACTTCACATACTCTCATCCTCTCTCATTCGTACTTGTGAAATGAGTCAGCGGAGACAGTTTTGGTTTCAAACATTATATTGAGTCTTCTGTCCTCTGTGATGCAGTATAGTGGACACTACTGGCAGCGGAATACATGTTGAGGATATACTGAGCATGATTGCAAATGGGATAGGGTGTGGGGTTACATGTGATTGGCTGTTGCATGTGGGATGTGGGCTTCAGAGTGACATCTGCTTGGCCAAGGCTGTGCTAATGTACATTTACATATAGCTGCGGAGCTGCGGACTTTGACACAGACGGTATACATGTAGCCTACCAGACCGCTTGGCATCATGGGCACAGTCCATCTCAGTTCCATGTGACAGGTTTGCTGCGGTTGTTCCTCATGCACGCGTGCATGTGAGATGACATCAGGGCATGTGCTTGCGTGCATGCAGCGGCGTGCCACTTGTTGTTGCACTGTGGTGGTTACTGGACATGTCACAGTCACTGGGGTCGTGTTGTTGTTGTATGCACTTGTCGTCCATGCAAAGGTCCTGGTATGGGATTCCCGGGGCGGGGGTGGGAGGGGTGCAGCACCCACAGACTCCAGGCGACCTATTCATGTCCACTGAGCGGTGTGTGTGTCCATGTGCGCTGGATCCATGTCGTGTCCTGGTTGTTCGTGCAGTTCCGTCCATGTGGGTGCGATACACAGAGCCCATGCCACTGCCTCCCACGATGCATGCGGTGTTCCTGGATGTGATGGGGAACAGTGTGCATGTCCCGGTCATATCCGATGTCATGGCGATGTCGTTGATGGTGTGGTTACAGTTGCCGGTCGTTTGGTATGGCTGCTGTGGTGGTGACTGGCCAGTCCGTGCGGAAGCTAAGCATGGGTGCGGGGTTGGACATCATAGGTCAATCGGGGAACCTGCGTTGTGGTCCGACGAATTTACAGGTTGTCAGGTATGCGATGCCGCCCAGCAGGGCTTCCATGTCATTGGTGGTGTACATGTTTGCCAGCCAATGTAGCGGATGGTGGCTGTCAAGGTGTTGTTCGTAAGTTGTCTCCTTGGAGGACCATGATGGGGCATGCTGGGTGACATTCGATGTAGCTGTTCTCGATGATCCGTCGTGTGGAGGCACAGTGGTCCCATTTCAGTGCGGGTGCGATGTTGGCCACATACGCCATGCCCCCATAGGCAGAGCAGGCCCTGTCGTGTGCGTCCAAAGGGAGGAGTAGTGGTAGCAGGTCCGCCTTCAGACATGCCGGGTTGGAGAGGCATATCTCCACGGGATGCTGGTAGGGACACCTCCGACAGTAGAAGACGGGCATGACGCAGCTGAACAATGTGATGCGGTAAGTCAGTCGGTAACTTACGTTCAGCAGGGACAGGAGATCGCATCCCAATATATGAAACAGGTTGGTTTTGTACAGCTTGAGCTGTTCGGCGTAGTTGGGTAGGTGTGTTGCGGTTGCCATTTCGCAGCGGTGCGTTGTGGTGGCGTGCTCCGGCTGTGTGTGCAGTCTGCAATGTGCACGCTCCGAGGTTGCTGTGAGCTCTGTGTAGTCGTAGGGAGACAGGACTTGTGTTCTGTTGGCTTGTTTGGAGGACACGGGCCCTCATCCCACATGCTTCTCAGACAGTTCAAGGTCAGGTGATGTGTGACTCCTTCCAATTAACTTGCATGTGGCCGACATGGGGGAGTGTTTTCTTCTTTCTTCCCCGTCCGTTGTGTGCTTCTGTGATATGCGCTATCTGCCCTGTGGTCGGTCTCTCGGCATGCCTGTGTTGGTCTATTCTTGGACAATGGCTGTATTCACCGGCTTCTGTCGTAGGGCTGTGGTTTCGGAGTTGGAATGGAAGGTCATTCAGTGCTGTCTGCTCTCCCTTGTGTGGGCGGCAGGCTGCCTTCTTCCGCTCTGCGTTGGGCCTTGTGTGTGAATGTTATTCTTGGGCCACCTGTTGTCGGTCCCCGGGCTCTTTGGTGTTCCGTTTTATATGTCTTGTTCATATGTGCAGGGTGGTATGGGTGTTTCAGTGTGGTACTGGCGTTCCTCTTCCCGAAGGGGCCCTGCTTCTCCTAGTTGGTGTTGCCGCCGCTGTGTGCTACGCCATGTTTGTTACACTGGGGTGTGTCCTGCTGTTGCGTGACTTCACTGACATGTGTGTGTCGGTTGTGTGGCGTTGGGTGTTGTCCGTGAATTGGGCGTTGGGGACATGTCTGTGGCAGGCCTGTCACGTGTCATGTGCGTTCGGGGTGGGGCTGATGTGTGTGCTGCTTGGTTGTGTCCCTGTGTCTGTGTGCGACGCATGCATGGCGCTGCGGTTGGCCTCTGCGTTGTGCGCATGTGTGGCGGCGTCATCGGCGCTTGGGGCCGTGACGGGGTGGTTGGTTCCTAGTCCCAGGTGGTGTGTCCACATGTGTTACGCGATGTTACGATTTGGCCTGTGTGTCATATGTGGATGCAATGGTGGATGTGTAGTGTACACGCGCTGGTGGGGGGTTGTCCGCTTTTTCCGCCCTTGCACTGTGTGCGCTGTTTGCGTGCACTTGCTGTGTGTGTGCCTACCTGCGTCTCCGCGGCACGTTGCGTCCTTGGTGGTGCATCAGCAGGAGCATGGGGAGGGCTCTGCAGTGCTGGATTCATGCTCGGGGAGCCGCTTCTTCGTTGTCCGTGCTCGGCGTCCGTGTTACCGCTTCGGTTTGTCGTACGGCATCTCTTGGCCGTGGGAGCCGTTTGTTTGCGGCATCGTAATTTATACGCCGGGCGGGACGTGTTTCGTCGGACGGTGTGTGTCAGTTGGCTGCGCCGCTACGTGTGCGGACGCACCTTGATGGCGGACGGTGTTGCTGGCTTGCCGGCGGTGTTGGCCTACTTTTCGCATCGTAATTGGGCGGGCGTGTGGACTGCTGCGTGCCGGCGGTAACTGGTGGTTTTTGTATCCGCCAGCACGGCGGTTGTGCTTCCGCCCGCCATCGTAATGAGCCCCTAAATATTTTAATATTTTAATTTATGATATAATTTTTTTACAAAAATTTTATGTTACAGGTGTATGTATATATATATTTATTTATAATTTTTAATATAGTTTAACATTTTATAATTAATTAAAATTATTATTTATTAATTATTTTAAAGTAAATATATATATATTACATTTTATATATGTATGTTTAATTTATTTATAAATTAAATGTATTACTTATAATTGTTAAAATTTACAAATAAATCTAAATATTTTTTATAAGTTAAATGTATTAGTTAATTTATTTTACATTATTTTTTATACATATAAAAACCGATATTTTGTACTTCGATATCTTTAATAAAGATATTTTTTTTCTCGATATTTTTGTACTTACCATTATCAAGATAGGAAGTCGATATTTTTGACAACGATATTTATGTCCCGATATTTCTGTAGGTCGATATTAGTGTTGTCGATATTCTGTCAGTGATCCGCGCCTGATTGCATGACCTTAAATTCCGTGTTGGAACATAGAATTCGATTTTATCTTGTAGGACTCTAGGGCCATGATGGTATAGGGCCTTGTGTGCAAGACCCCGGAACTTACATTTTGACCTTTGTCGAACAGACATCCAATGGAGCTCCCTCAGACATTCTGGACCTGAGCTGTACCTGCTTTTGTTGCAAACCAGCTTGGCAGCCGCATTCTGGATCACCTGCAGACGTGAGAAAAGATAGTCTGCCATGCCCACATAGAGCGCATTCCCTTAGTCCAGTTACTTATAAGCAAAGACTGGATGATGGTTTTTTTGCACTCCAGGGGGATCCATACGAAAAGTCTTTTTAGAAGTTTTAATGTGGCAAAGCTTCTCCCACATAATGTGCTGACCTGGTCCTGCATGGTTAACGCATTGTCAATGAAAATGCCCAGGTTTTTTGCAACCTGTTTGGGCGCAGGTGCAGGTCCAAGTGATTTGGGCCACCAGGTTGCGTCCCAGATTAACTGGGCTCCTCCGAAGAGTAGGATCTCTGACTTATCAGCATTTAGTTTTAGACAGTGGTCTGACATCCATACCACCATTTCTGAGAGACAGTTAGTTAGTTTAATCCTGGTATCCTCAGGTGTCTCTTCAAGGGCTATCAGCAGTTGTGAATCATCCGCATAGGAACCGATACTAAATCCCCATTTTTTGCTGATTTTAGCCAGAGACGATACGTAAGCATTAAAAAGGGTAGGGCTCAGGGAAGCTCCCTGTGGGACGCCATAGTTAATGGTTTTTGATGTGGAGGTGAAAGGTCCCATTTGTACTGTTTGTGTTCTGTTACTTAAGAAGGAGCAGAACCACTGAAGGGCCTTGGAATGTATGCCCTTTTCATATAGGGTGCTCAGTAATAGGTCATGCGATACCATGTCGAAGGCCGCCGATAGGTCCAATAGGATCAGGATGGCAGCCTTGCCCTGGTCAATTAGGGATCTAATAAGATCCAAGACTGCCAAGAGGGTAGCCTCCATGCTGTTGGTGGCTCTAAAGCCAGTTTGTGAGGTATCCAAGAGCTCGTTGGATTCAAGGTAATAGGACAGCTGTTTATTAACCAGCTTCTCCATCACTTCTCCATTCTGCAGCTGTTAAGTCATCGGACAATCCACGTCCTAGAGCTTTCTGGCCCGGTCAGTAGTGCCTCCCCTGTTTAGTCACGATGGCCCTACACAGGTGGACAATCAGTCTCCTACAACCCGCCAATGCCAGAAAATTGTTGCGGTAAGGCATGCTCCGGAGGTTTATCGGGGAATGTGAGCCAGATGTTACTTGCGGTGTGCGCTAACCTGGCGTAGTGCAAGTATTGGTCCAGCCCCACCCCAAACTGTTCTGAATTATTGTTTAAGTCTTCTGCCTAATACCAGTGTCACTGGAAGAAGTCCTTAGTGAAGTCTTTGAACATAAGGGCGTCTAAAAAAGCTATGGAAGCTCCCTTTCACTGCACAGGGGTCACACTGACACAATTACAGTGATCCTAGACAGTAAAAACACAAGCAACCAAGCATCTCTCTCGACTTTGCAGCAAACACCCCACAAACTGTCTTCTTAGATCAGTTACTGCTCAGGGGCACCCAGCGATCATCCCTCATAGAGATGGCCCTGCAGTTGGTCCTTGAGGGCCACAATGGGATGGTGAAGACTAAAGCAAGAATTTGAAACAAACCTTTGTTCAGCAGTTAGATGAGAAAATGGTGGATATTTTAAAGCAGCAGGGTCCTCAGAAGCCCATATGCACTAAAGAAATATCAATTATCCCCTGAGTAAGAGAAAGTTCTGCTATGTCAGATTCCTGAACGGCTGCCAGATGTTGGTGGTCTTTGATGAATTAAAAAAGCAGGTAGGTTTTTTGCAACCTATCACCACCAAAGTCACAATTCCCAGCCTAGAAAAGATAATAGTCACCCACAGACTGCTGAAAGATATGTGGAGCAACAATAGTCGTAAAACAGCAAAAGTGGAACGATTTATAAGGACTCTGAACGAATCAAAATGGCCAAATTCAGAAAGACTGTGTTGAGCAAGTAACCAACACCAATTGCTCCCTTAGCACAATGTCCATGGTTCCGCCTATTGCTTATTCTGTTCTAGCCCACTCATCCTGATACCCTGATCCTCTTGAGCCACAAACCATTCACTCTTGCAGAGTCCAAAACTACTGACAGATGGGGGACAAATAGGGGTCACAGTTTAGCATTTAGCACTATCATATGAGAAGATTTACGTCTGCCAGCGGTGCACGCAGTGCGCCCTCCTAAGAGGATGGCCCCTTAGTATTGCATTCTGACACACTCACCATCATGCCTGTCTATGGGACCCCCATCCGGGAAGTCCCTCACTTCTGACGCTCACCCCGCGTCATGTCTGGTGCATGGTGGGATAGGGCCAGGTACTTATACCTGCACCGCACAGTTACCACTCTTTTTGTTCCCTGCTGGACACGCTGTCAGACGTGTTGTGTCGGTAACGGAGGCAGTGTTTCGTCAGATTTAGGGATGAGTTCGGGGCCCTTTGGGGACTGTTGTTCTTGTCCCTGGGTGCCCCCTCTTCCAGCGTTTTGTCCATCCTCCTGTCTGAGCAGGGCGCTGTGCGGCACCATCGCCCAAGCTGGGGGAGGGGTGCACTTTTTGAGCAGCGCGGTTGAACAGTGGCGTAGGTAGGGGGGGCGGACCACCCCAGGCAGCCAGCCCCCCCATCGCAAGAATCTGCAGCACCCCCATAATACCCCCCTCTTACCTGAAGTCACAGCAACATGGATAGCCAGCAACCCCACGCTCTTCGATCAGGCCAGCGCGGGCGGCAAACGGAGGGGCCGCCACGGGGGGCCTAAGGCCTAGCTACCCAACTGGTTGGTGACCCAGCCCCATTCGGGGTTTGGCCATAATTGGTAAATGTCTACTGTGCTGGTAACATATGCTTCTCAGGGCTTAAAGTGATTTATTGAGTTAAGCACACGAGCTGAGATGTGTGTGGTTTGGGGGTTCAGTCATGTGAGCAAATAACACATTTTTATGCGAGCACAGCGGGCCAGTTCCACTTCAGAAGTGTATGTTATTACCACCATGTTGCGAGATTCAACCCATATGGGCTATGCCCGCGAGCACACTACGGCCACAAGGCAGATCCAGGGGCTCGCCCACATGGCATCATTTATTATCATCAGAGTGCCTTCTTGTTACAATTGATGGACAGAATGCTGAACAATATCAAACAATCACCCCAGTACAGAGATCTGGGCCTAAATCCATTGTTTCTTTGCTCCCCGTGCCATTCCAGTTTAGACCCAGCCATATGTTCCAGGGAGGACCTGGCTTGGCAGTTCGGGCTGGACTGTTCCCAAGAGGAGCAGGGTCAAGACTGATTTGCATATGGCTGGGTCCAAACTGGGGAGGCATGGTGAGCAAAACGATGATGGATTTAACCCAGAACTCTTGACTGGGGTGAATGTTTGATTTGTTCCGCATTCCGTCCATCATTTGTGTGCCTTTTTCTTGTTATGGGTGGCATCTGGGCTGCACAATCTCTCAGGGTGGGGAGATTAGGCGAAAATGGTATGAGCCTCAGCCGCAGTTATACATCCTGTGGGTCTTGGTGAGGGTTCCAGGACCAAAAAGATGAGCTGGGTGCCGCAGCAGAGTGATCATGTGTCTTTGGGCTGGGAGGGCGCAGTGAGAAAATGTGCAGTTGAGGTGCGCTCGGTGAAGTCTCCCATTTCATTGATGTCGTTTCCAGCTGTGGTTAGACGTGTGGGACCAGTGCATCTGCAGGCCCAATTCATTATGCGCCGTGCCCGACCATAAGTAGTCCGGAGAATCCACCTGAAAGGCAAGGACCGCATAAGGCAAAAAACGGACCTGTCGGTGTGAGGCGGGTAAGGGCAACTCGCACCCATGGCCTCCTTTTTCAGGTGTTCGAGCACCATAAATGGCGCCATAAGTAAGACTGGTTGCTGGTCAAGGACTGACATTCAAGGAGTAAATTTGCGTTACCTTTTGAACCACCACGACAAAAAGTGAAAGCCATTAAATGTAGCATAATCACAGACCAGAGGAATAGTGGAATGTGTACATGAATGCACAATATTTCGAGATGAATTTTCAGCCCACTGAATAGGAACAGACCAGTTAAAAGATTCCTCTTCTTTTGACAGGATAAACAAACCTGCGAAAATGACTTTGAGTTCAGCATGCATTACCGCCAAGAGACCCCTGTGGATGACAATCTACCACCTACTAGAAGGCCTTCATCCCCATGAAGGCTGACCCATTCACTCCTCAACAATCTCATTAACGAGACATGAGAACACATGGACAATAACTCCTAGACCTGAGGGTCCCAGTCCCCTTACAGTCTACGACCAACTGTCACCTACTTTTATTCCTTAAAGCAGTGCTTCTCAAACTTTTTAGAACCATGACCCAATTTGTAGAATGACAATCTTTCGCGACCCACCTAGCTTTACTGGACATGAGGCGGGGTGATTTTGTAATGTAATAACAGCAATTGCTTGTGAATGTCACAACCGTGGCCACTCCCTTTGATATCAGACTGTGGCCAATATGTTGATCTGCCCGTAAAAGTGACAAGTGGTGAACTGCACTAGAATATGAAGCTGGAGCAATTATCAGAGTGGGGTGCTGGCCTGAGGCATCTGTTCACTAAAATCAGAAGACTTCTGAAAAAGGTTGATGCCAGTGATTTTAGCAAATCTAACAAACCCCTTCTGCAGCAAAGTATAGGGTAAGGCCTCATATCCATTTGTGTGTTAAAATAAGACCAATATTTTACCCTGTGGCGTTCACCACTGGGTAGTTACAGTTAGGATTGTGTTTTAATCGGAAATGCATTTTTTTGTTTGCTAATATCCTTGGCGGAGTTTGACGAGTCTTCACAAAACTCCCCCCGCCCCCCAAATTTATTTTTCACCTCCATCCTGAAAAAATTCGGGGGGCATCTGTCGAGCAGGGGCAAGAAGAAGGGCGAGTCCCAAAATGCATTTTCCCCATTCATTGTTCCATGGGAACTTTAGACACAGCTACAGCCCAAACTACTGAATGGATTAACACCAAATTTGACAGAAAGCTAGTTCTTTCGTCCAGAAAAGAGTGCTTTTTGTGATTTGCTGTAAACCTGTTCAATACTTAGTACTCAGTCCTGAGTCCAAAAAAACACAAACAAACAAAAAGATATAGGGGACAGGGTAGTGTACCATGACCCCCTAGGCCTGGTGGTGGGATCAGCGAATCCGCAGCGAAATAAAAAAAAAAAAAAAGAGCTTCTGTTTACAAAACCCCCCTGGGTTTGGCCAGGCCTGGGGGGGCTGCAGAATGTTTATTTTGGGTCAAGGGGTTTGTGACCCCCTACCCGAGCCTCGGTAAGGCCCCAGCAACCTCATGCCCTGGGGCCAAGGTACAAAATGGAGGAAGGGGGTGCACAGCCCCCCTTTCAGAGCCCTACTAGTCCTATAGGGCGTAAACAGGCCCCAGGGACCCTGATATCCTGGGGCCGAACATAACTAAAAAAGGAGCCTCTAATGCCTCCGGGGACCTCATCCTTCGGAGCCGGCTCAGTTACTGTGTCCCAAGGGGCCTACCCCTGGGACACAGTAGTTTCCCTGAATGCACCAGCGGGGGCAGGAAACATATGTTTGCTCCCACCTGGCAGGAGCTTTAAACACACTCTTGCTGGGTGAGAGCAGACTTTTGTTTCTCTGCCCATGCTCCTGTGGGCAGGGAAACAGGTATTGCTCCCACCCAGAAGGGAGCATGCAAAAAACAGCTGCTCCCTCCAGGCGGGAGAAATGCTGGCTTCCATACCATGCGGGGAGTCTGCTGGGGCTGCAGGGGCCCTGGGGATTCCTCTGCAGCCCCAATGTAGTGCTTGGTCGGTGCCCCAGGTGGGCACCAGGACAAACACCTATAATTTAGAGATGCCCCGGGATGTGGTCCCTCTGGTCACAATAGGCTTGGAGAGGAGGGCCGCTCACCCCATCCCCTTAATATATCATTTTGTACTGCTTGTGTCCAGGTAATGAGTGTAAGTGTTTACAAAATGCATGTGCTGCTAATCCATTATAGGTGTGTAGAGGGAATGAACACATTATATATCTTTGTATTGAAGAGTAACTGTGTGCAGATGACATTTGACGACTTGTGTCCAGTATTTTCCACTCAAAGTTTTTGGTTCTGCAGAAAAAGTTCACAACAGGGCAAAGATTCTATGTGGTAAATACAAAGTATTTTAAGAAGCTTTTTGTTTTTTGGACAGAATTGACTTAGCATGACAATTTCTGCATAACATAGAAGACTGTATGCACAAGGTACTAACCTATGTGAATGTGCTTCTTTAGCTTCAGAAAATGACCTAGCTGTAACGTTTTCACCACAGTATGAATGCTGCAGGTAGTATAACCTTTAGCATCTTCAGACCATGATTATTTTATGCGAATAGTGTCTGTTTTGCCAAGTTTGGAAATAGAATTAAAAAAAATCTTAGAAATTCACTAAAAAAACAAAGTTTACAGTGATGCTATAGTTAGGTTCAGATCTTACACACACACACAACCATAGAGATTCAACAGCTATAGTTATCTCAAGTAACTATAACTCGTGCACTAAACAGGTGCGCAACGCCCATTTGGCTGAAAGGGCTTTAGCTCCCCCCCCCCCCCGTCGTGTTCCATAGCCCGGGCTGATGCTGCGTGGGGCATCTGCTCCAGGGAAAGCCTGGGCAAAGTAAGGCAAAAAAGTTTGTGGGTAACCCTGCAAAAAGGGTCAGGTCCCACACAACCCCCTTCCAGCCTAAAGCCAGGGTAGACTAATCAATACCTTGATGGACTTCCCTGCTTGGGGCGATAGTACATGTACCCTGGCCATCAACAGCAGGGGCACGTTCCAGTTCAACACCTCTCTGAACCCAGTTGGATTCCTCTGTCCATACTCTCAGGGCCCACTAAGCTAACCCATGGGGAATCCTTCTCCTCACCTGCAGATCCCATCTGTGCAGCACCTAGATGTCTCACAGTAGGCAGACAGTACCACCATAGCCAACACAGTGGTGTGGCCCATTCCACCCCCGGGGTGTAACTTCTGTCCCCAACCCAAGGGCAACACTGTCCACCAGGACAGGAACTCACAGTGGCCACTGACAGCTGTCAGTGACAAGAGCCAGGCCCCAGGCCTTTCCAGGCTCTCCATCCACTGTGGTCTCTAAGAGTGGGGGGTGGTAGCCCTAGGTGACTGGCACTTTTTGTCCACTCTCCCTCCCACAGTTCAGGGGTGGTATTCTGAGACTGGTACTCCAGCCCAGGGTCTGTACCCTCATGCTGGGCAGAAGTCAGGGGTGAGACCTTCCTCTCTCTGCCCTCTTTCCCGGGGCTCTGGACCCTCCTTTTGGGAGCTGTATCCCCAGACTCCAGAACTGTCAGGGTGCTGGTTGCAGCTATCCTGCACAGTTATTCCACCAGTTCAGGGTCTGTACCCTTAGGCTGGGCAGATGCCTTGCAAGCCAGGACTTTTGGGGGAGTACACCCCACCCCGCAAGGAAAATACTCACTGTAAGTTTTGTGCAAGCGTCTGCTTGGCAATGGTCTCCTGCCCCCTGTCCATCTGACAGCACATGGAGCCCCCCCCAAGCCAGAAGTGGCCTCACCAGGGTCAGTCCTGGGGTGCTCCGGACCGCAGAGCTGGCAACCCCTGACCCACTGGTCCTCCCTCTGGGGATTGTCTCCTCCTCTCACCCCTCCATCTGGACTTCTGCACCCTCCCTTCCGGAGTGGTGCTGCCAGACACCAGAACTGGTGGGGCACTTGTGACAGTTGCCCCCGACCCCAACTCTCCTGACCCTATGGAATCTCCCTCAGTGGATGGCCTCCCGGTAAAGACTAGGCCCCCCTCCTGGTACTTCCTCTGGGAACTATCCAGGCCCTGGGACTGGGTGTTGGGCAACTGGGCCTCTGCCCCCCCCACCTCTCCGCCTACCCTGAGAAGGGACATGGGACCCTCTACCCATCCCACTACACTGGGTCCTATCTGGGCTACTGCAAACCTCCCCCACCTCCCTCGGTTGGGGAAAACCTGAGCCACCCCCTTCAGGATCACTCCCAAAAGCCTCTTCAGACTTTCTGGCATTCACAGTGGCGGCTGCCAGGGAACGGGGCGGTGGAGGAGGTTTAACAAAACAAGAAAAGAAAAGATAAAAGAAGACTTACATTAGGAACGCCGGCTGCCGTCTCTCCTCCGTTCTCCCTCAGCTCCTGGCTCCCAGAAGCCCCCAGGCTCTCAGGATCCCCTGACCAGTCACAACGCTGCCTTACATTAGCATTGTGATTGGTCTGAGCGCCATGGTTCGGCGCTTAGAGAGGGACTAGGGCCTGGGCATGTTCTCTCGCCCAGGCTGTAATACAGCCTGGGTGAGAGAACATGCAAAGTGCGCATGACGGGTTGGCCGGCCTAAGACGGCCGGCCAAACTATCATGCGCACTTAAGGTGCCCACCACTCCTCCCATTGCTGGCTGTGACGACAGCTTAGCCCTGCCTTGCCCCGTAAACCGGAAAAATAAAATAATAATAACAGAGTTTTTATCATTTAATTTTCCTTTTTCAACGGCTTGAAGAGCAGTTGGGCGGCGATCCTCCGCCTTAGTGGAGGAGCCGCCGCTGGGCATTCACCAAAAGGTCTGCCTCCAGTGCAAGCTCCTGGGGTCAGAGAACTCACTCTCCACCAGGTATTGGCATAGCTCTGGAAATCCTTGACTGAACATATGCTCTCCAGCACTCAAATTTTACTGCCCCACACGTGTTAACCATCCTTCCCTTTACCCCACCATCCAGTGCCTTGAAAAAGTACCCCAGATCACCCTATTGAGACTGGTAAGACAGTATCTGACTGTCCCTGAAACTCAACCCACACTCTTCTGGGGTGTCTACATACTTCCTTACCTGGGCTTCTACTATGGGGGAACCCCTGTCACTCTCTCCTAGAGCCAGTAGAGTGTCCCTGCCACCACTAGGAATATGACTCCCCGTGCCAGTTCCCTAATCCACCTCAGGGACCAGCGCACCTCTGGAGTCACCTCATAAACCTGAACCTCTGGTGTGTCATCCCCCTCATTGAAGTCAGGCCCCAAGTCTCCTGGTATGTGCACTTCTTTCTCAGTACTAGACATTACATTGTTGCTGCCACCATACTTGCTGGACTCAGCCCTCTTGATTTCCAAGTCCAGCTCTCTCAGTCTCTGCTCACAAGCTTGAAGCCTTCACTTCTCCTCGAGAGCCAGTTTTTCCTTCTCTGTTTCCCTCTCAGGGCCACTGCTCTCTTGGAGTTCTGGCTTTACATCCTTTAGACTTTCAGAGAAGTCCTCCCCCTCAGAATCATCTGATAGCTTTGCTTCTCTGCTTGGTACCTCATAGCAATACAGGGCTGCCTCAAGATCTCCTCTTCACTGCCAGCTCCCTTTCCTTGCAAAAAACGTTTAGCTCTTCGTAGTATAGATGTACAGGTGCCAGAAGTTGATTTCCATTTTGTCAAGGTCCCACAGTTAAAGCAACCAACCAGAGTTCCAAGTACCAACAAGAAGTTAAAAAGGGTAACATTATATGGTTGCGTAGTGGTCTGCACTCTGGTAGTAGTGTACACCTGTCACTGTATGTTAAGTACAAACACAAGTCCTATCCTATGGCTGCCACCAATGTTAGAATTGGGGGTCTCTAGTTGACAGTGGTATGCACCCTGTCCAAGTAGGGACCCTTCCTTCTAGTCAGGGTAAGAGAGTTACACACTCAAGATAGCTCCTGCTCACCCCCTTGGTAGCTTAGCACAAGCATTCACGCCTATCTCAGAGGCAATGTATAAAGCATTTGTACATAGATACACAGTAATACAGTGAAAATACTACAAATGTACACCAGACCAGTTTTGACAAATAATTAATCTTTATCTAAACCAAACAAGACCAAAAAGACAAAATTCCAGCATACAGAACATCAAATAACACTTTTAAAAGGTTTAAGCAATTCTGTCCATAGAACTCTATAGATGCGGTGATTTTAGCACAAAGTACCTTTAATGAGTCAAAATCCAAGGTGAAAAACAGCCGCAAAGGAGAGAAGCATCAGAAAACACAGCAATTGTTTTATCTTAGAGTCCCAGGGAAAGCAAGGCATTAGTCCTGCTGTGTGCAGGCGAAGTGTTGCTTTGACTCCTTACTGCGAGGAGAAGCGATGCGTCAAAATCCGAACACGGGTCCTTTCTGCAGGGCGATGCGCTGGAAACTTGGTGCATAGATGCGATGCATGGAAAATCCGGACGCACTGACGTTGATGCTCCCAGGTGCAGACAGGCACTGCGTCAATCCTTTGGCCACAGTGCTGCGATGAAATGGTTTTTCAGCCGCACAGTCGGGCCTGAGTCGGAGCGGGTGTCTCAGACGTCGGAGACATGGTGCTAGGGACACAGAGAACTTGGAGCCACGTGAACCGGCACATCGTCAATTCTCCCATCCATGAGCAGGCGCTGCGTCGATCCACGGCCGCGGTGTGGTGATACCTTAGTTTTTCAATCGCATGTCAAGCTTGAGGTGGGAAAAACAGGCGCGGAGGGTCACCCAGTGGATTTTCTTCTTTCTGCAGCAAAGTCACCTCCAAGGGCACAGAACTGGACTTGGCACCTCTTGGCAGGTCATAACTCCCAGCAGAGCAGTCCAGGGGATGCAGGTGAAGTCTTTGATAGCCCTGCGACTTCTCAACAGGAGGCAAGCACACACGAGCCCCTGGAGAATCTTCTTCAAGTAGGATACAAAGCAAAGTCCAGTCCATTTACTCTCAAGACAGAAGCAGAAACTGCAGGGCAACACAGCAAAGGGGCAGTACTCCTTCTGACAGCTCTCCAGCTCTTCCTTGTGATAGAGTCTCCTCTTGATCCAGAAGTGTTCTATAAATTTGGGGTTACGGGTCCAATACTTTTACCCCTTTCTGCCTTTGAGGTAGGCATGCTTCAAAGGATAGTCAGGACTTGTAAAACACACCAGTACATGTCCTACCTTTCACATACACTGCACCCTGCCCATGGGGCTACCTAGGCCTACATTAGGGGTGCCTTACATGTAGTAAAAGGGAAGGTTTGGGCCTGGCATGTGGGTGCACTTGCGAGGTCGACATGGCAGTTTAAAATTGCACTTGCAGATACTGCAGTGGCAGGCCTGAGACATGTTTGCAGGGCTGCTCATGTGGGTGGCACAACCATTGCTGCAGGCCCACTGGTAGCATTTGATTTACAGGCCCTGGACACACACAGTGCACTTTACTAGGGACTTACCAGTAAATCAGGTATGCAAATCATGGATAAACCAATCGGCATTACAATTTAGGCAGAGAGCATAAGTACTTTAGCACTCATCAACAGTGGTAAAGTGCCCAGAGTCCTACAGCCACCAAAAACAGGTCAGAAAAAATAGGAGGAAGAAGACAAAAAGTTTGGGGATAACCCTGCAAAAAGGGCCAGGTTCAACACTGGAGAAGAGAACGCCGGAATAAACATTTCTTTTGTAAGCTTCTCAGTTTATCTAGTGTCCTCAAAGGAGGTGATGGGGGTTGTAGGTGATTCTCTACGTCTAGGACAAAACCCCACAGTGGGGATTCTAATTGTGCAAGGCAGTGTGCTTTACTGATCACTGTTATTTTAAAGGGAGACAATGCTGACCAATTAACACTGCTATGTGAGACCGCATCTGCATTTCAAAGGCAATCTCTGCCATCTTCCACTTCTTCGAAGCAAATAAGGCAGAAATCGCAAATTGTCTTGATTTGCAATTGTATTTAGGGAACCCTTCCAGTACAAAATACCATGCTTAGACTGACTTGAAACCATTTCCCACTTTGTATTTGCGCTGTACAGTGCAGCACACATACTAAATCAGAAAAGAAAGGAGAAATTAAAACATTTCTCCTTCATAGTGCCTATTTGAAATGGGCGCTATTTTCTCACACTAAACCCTGTCTACCTTTTTAAGTAAATAGTGTTTAGTGTTAGAAACCTTGGGTGGTTGCATGGGAATGCCCATACACCACCCCCATACACCCCTTTGACGCTAAGTATGTCCTGCTTTGTGTTACTTTCAAGTTATTTTCGAGCGTAAAACAGGTTTTACGCTGGAAAGTAAATAGATGAACAAGGATTTAGCATCGTTTTGTGTCTCTTTTGTGACGCAAACACAGCGATAAATCTTAGTAAATAGACCCATAAGTGTTTTGCCTAGGATCACAGGATGTTGAATTGATGCTGGTATTCAAATCTTGTTGCCCAGTTCCAAAGTCGGTAGCTCAGGAGGTTAGGCTACATTTCGTCAGTTATTATTTGCGTCAGTGGCGGCTGATGATCTTTGAAAGTGGCAGGGTGTAATTACATCCAGAAGTTCACCCCATTCTTTTTTTTTTATTTGCCACATTCATACTCACTTCATCTCACATTTAAACCCAGATTAACAAATATTTTGTGATGGGTTTGCATAACAAAAGTGACGCAAACCTGCGCAAAATGTTTTTTTAAATTTACTTTTCAGTGCAAAACCTTTTTTGCTCTGGAAAGTTGCCTGAAAGTAATAAAAAAACTTTTCAATGTGAAAGTAACACAAAGCAGTGCAAAGCGCTGTTTTATGTTATTCTGCATCATGGGGGCGTTGCAGGGGTGGTACATGGGCATTCCCATGCAACGACCCATGGTTTTTGATGCAAAACCCTAACAAGAGTAGACAGTTTATTGCGCCAAAAAGTAAATGGCACTTGAAAGCAGGCGTTAAAAAGGAGAAATGCTTTTATTTCTTCAAATTTTTTCGATTTTTCATGTGCATTGCACTGTACAGCACATTTCCGAACTAGGAAAAGTTTTAAAGTTAGCCAAAGCATAGCATTTTGTACTTGAAGGGCACCCTTCCAGTGCAAAACCTATGCTAGACTCATGCAGACACCGATGCACTATGATGCAAAGGTGTGTGCATGGCGCTCTGCAGCCTAATTGTGCACCAGCACTAGAGAGAGAGCAGAATAGTACCATAGCTTTGTAGAATGGCGTTTTCCTGCTCTCTCTCTTTCACATGACGCTGCGCTGCATTGTGAAAAGTTTTGATAATCTGGGCCTTAGTCTCTTTACCCTCACTTACTCTAACTCACATTCTCTCACAAGCTCATTCTCACTCATACTCTCTCACACTCACTGTTATTTACACACAAACATCCTCATACTCACTAACAAAATGACACACACTCACTAACTCTGGGCCCTGTTACTACTGCACCTGTTGCACCATTGATAGCTACACCCTCAACTCACTTCCACTCCCTCTCACAACCACCCATCAATCACTCGTTCCAACACACTCATACTCCTTCACTCACTCCCTCATACTCACTTTCACCTATTCATATACACTCACAAACTCCGACTCTCACTTTCACTCTCATTGACACTCTCAAACACACACAGACACACACTTTTACTCAATCCCATTCACACAGGGGCGGCTCCTCCATTAGGGTGGAGGAGCGTCGCACCACTGCTTTCTCGCAGTGCGAGAAGCAGGAACATAAAATGGTAAAACTACCATTTTATGTTCCTGCTTCTCGCACTGCGAGAAAGCAGAAGGGTTTGGTTGGGGCGGGTCTGCTCTAGGGCAGGGGAGGAGTGGCTTGCCCACTGCTGAGGGCGCTGACTGTTTGGTCGGCCCTCTGGGGCCGACCAAACCAGTCATGCGCACTCTGCCTTTTCTCCATGTAGGCTGCATGCAGCCTACATGGAGAAAATGTCCTCCCCATAGGCGCCTGACTGGTCGGTGTCCCGACCAATCACAACGCTGCCATTGCAGAGTTGTGATTGGCTTAGGGGAGAGGAGGGAGGCTGCCTGCAGGACAGCAGGAGAGCAGGAAAACACAGCCCCCCCACCCTGCGCGACCCTCCCGCACGACCCCCCACCCGCTATTAATGCCGGCCGCGACTGCATTCACATTCAATCACTCACCAACACATACACACATGCATAGAGAAATAACATTTTTGTTTTACTTACTTGGCTTACTTAGCTGGCAATTCGGAGCAGCAAAGCAGGAATCTGGGGCTTGGCGTTGGAAGCAGCAAGCCATAATTCCCAATGAGGAGCCAGACGAAGCAGCAAGGGCAGGATTGAAAACAGGAAGGCCCACCGCAATACGTTTTCCAGCTGCTTGACTGGAAGCATAACACTCTGTAGCTGGATCATGCCTCAGACCCTCAGGCCCCGCCTCCTCCTTCTGTCATCAGGATCCTGGAGAAGAGGCAGAGAGGCCTGACCTGTGCACTGGCAGTGTACATGAAAACACAAAACTCGTGTCTTCGTGAACACTGCTTAATTAGGAAATGCATAGGGGCATCACATGAGGCAGGGGGACTGTGCCTAGAAGCCACTGGTAAGGCACCGCTGCTGATTGGCATCAAGGTGGTGGCTTCACAATGATGTTGTGTACAGTTACTTTTCAGGTCATATGCATGCAGCAGTCCAGTGCAGCACCTCACTGTGCTCATATGCCTCAAACTTGCTCGTTTTCTTAGTTTGGTAGGGCTCGACATGCGCACCACAGCAAGGACACACATTCAATGCGTTTTCCTTCTTAGCACAGCCGACAGCTGCTGGGTTCAGACCACTCACAGTTCACCTCCCACAAGGTCCTTGCATGCCTTTTACCCTTTGCGTTTGATGGACAGACATATTTTAGACTGAAGAGGAAGATCAGAGTGACACAGAGAAAAGTAGGTTTTTGTGCATACAGAGACAATGGAGCTCTGCCACAAACAGACCTCATCATCTTGTAGAGCTGAACTCACTTCTCTGCAGATAGAGCTGAGCTGCAGGACAGGGCAGCGAAGTCCCTGCATATATTGTGCGGAACCCATGCACAGATAGAGCAGAGACTGTGTACCCATAGGTAATTTCTTTCTTTGAGCTGGAGCAGCGTTCCTGCATACATAACTCTGTGGCCATGGGCAGACAGAGCTGAGCTCATCCAAGTATGCAGCTGAGCTCCATTGCAGTGCTGAGCCGCTTTGCAGACATGGATCGAGGTGAACCAGTTCACAGGCAGAACAGAGCTCTTTCAGCATTCATTCCTATAATGTAAAACCCAAGGTTCTGTGAGGACTGAGAAAAGAGGACCAGCTAATATTCTGTGGGAGTATTACACGTCGCTCATCCAGGTTAATCTTCCACGTGGGCTGTTTCTGATAGGGAGTGAGGAGGAGAAGGTGGGAGGGGGGAAAACAGTGAGAGAGAAGGGATTGAGATAAGCGATTGAAGAGAGAGCGTGACAAGGTAGATAGTAGTAAAAGAGAATTAAGCATGTGTGAGAATATGAGCAGAAAGGTGAGAAAGAGAGGAGAGTCTGACTGAGATGGAAAGAACAGAGATTGAGTGTGAAACAGGAGGCGCCAGAGTGAGAGACATATAAACAACACTACAACATTGATGTTAAGGCAAACTGTATGTTAAGATATGTTAAGGGTATTTAAGTGCGCAGCTCACTCCAGAGAGTATCCTGGTACTGAGAAAGCAGGGGGTATATAGGCTGTGACCGGGCCCTGTCCAGGCGAAGATGCATCTTTTCAGTTTCTTTCATAGCTCACGTACTGAGAAGGCAGCTCTAATGTGTAGGAGCAGGCCATTCTAGGCTTTAGGCACAAGGTAGGACAAAGCACAACAGCGGACTCTGGATCTTTGTATGTGGGGGATGTGTGCGAGCAAGAGTCTAGCTGAGCATAGGTGTCTGGTGGTTGTATTGAAGTTGGTGTGGCTATTGAGGTAGGTGGGGTAGAGGTTGTACAGGAATTTGCATCTGTGTGCGAGCAGTTTTACGAGTGTGGGTTAGTGAATGGGGAGCCAGTGGAGGTCTTTGAGGGGCGAAGTGATGTGAATGCACGGTAAAGCCTGAGTGTGAGTCTGGCCACTGGGTTTTGTATGGTCTGAAGTCTTCTAGCAGTTAGACAGTGATTCCGACAGAGTGTGTTGCTGTAGTTCAGCTTGCTGTTGATGAGGGCCTGGGTGACCATTCTGCATGTGTTGCCTGGGAGCCATTTGAACATTTAATTGAGCATTTTGAGGGTGTGGAAGCAGGAGGCGCTGACTAATTGACTAAAGCAAACTTTGCAGCACGTTTCACCCATTCCTTTTGCCCCCTTCATCAGAAGTCTGCCTTCCACTGTGCCACTGGGCAGTGATGGTGCTGGCTGTGGATTTTGCCAATACCAATCTCCAAAGAAATATTTTGGTCAGCAGCACACACGTTTGTTTAGCAAATAAGCACTGGGTTGGAGTGAAGGTGTTGCACATGTGACAGATTCGCTTGGCAGCTATGTTTTAATATTGTAAAAGGGGGTCTGGTCCGTTTTGAAATCGTGTTTCACGTGGAACATCAAACCCAAACCCTTCATATACTGAAGGAGTTTGACGTTTTATATATTCACCTCCCTGGCTTGGTTGAAGCAGGCAAACACCAAAGTGAGTGAATAGAGGAGTAAATCATAAAGCTTGTGAGGTAAGCTCAACTTCAAGGGTGCAATAGGAGGGATTTCTTGCGGGAACCTCTGTTAGTGCATGTGCGCTAATTGTTAATGTATGTCTTGGTGGCACCACAAACGTAGGGAAGGACTCCAATGATGGTGCCCTCAAATCATGGTTCCTTCAGTGGACAAAAGTTCTGCATACTCCCCTACACTGCTAGCTGCACTTGCTATCTTCCAGTGAGAGAGCAACATGCATTCTGTGTAGGTGAAGGAATACAAGCACCACATTCACTGAGGGTGCAGGCGTTCTGCACTGGCTGGAGCTACAGGAGCCCTTTGAGAGCGGTGCAGCAGGGTTATGGGTATTCACACACTTTCCCACATGCATGGGTTGAAGGAAGTGACCCGAAAAGGGCCACTCTGGTCACTCACGACCACCTTCTCTGCCTTCCTACAAATGAAGAGACGGTCAGACAGTAGAGAATACAAACCAGATTATTTATTGATATTACACTGCGGAGGAGCCCAGTCTGACCAGCCTCCTGGGATGGCTGTCGAGGGACTGGACCCCGTAAGCATACAATTACATTATGTACGTTGCGGAGTCCACAAAGGCCCGCCTACTATGGAAAAACACTAGCAGGTGTCGTATTACAGTGTGGGGTACAGAACATAAGTTTCGATTCTGCAGCCGGGCACAGGCTATCTACTGCCCAAGGTCATCTGGCCTATCCTCCCCACCAGACAGGTGGGAGAAGGACTCTATCTAACGAGAAAGGCATGCACTAACGAGGACATTTGCAATTGCAGAAAGAAAAGCTCAACCTTGGGAAACGAAACTTACCAAAGACCGTTTTCTCGAAAATAACCAAGCAGCAGTTTCGATTATAATACAAAATGGCATCCGGATTACGAGATGGTTTCGCGAATGCTAAGATATACAGACAGGAGGGCCCTTCAGTATTAACAAACCCTCCTGTTAGCATGAGCTAACCATCTACAATCGGAAACCAAAGCAAAACATAAATGAATAATAAAGCACATAGCTGTTTTATATACATGTCATGTCGTCTACAGTAGGAATGTGCTCTATGAGAAGAGAAGATGTTTCGAAGATAACCTCGTCTATGACCATCATTTCATCTATTTCTTTGTGTAACATTATTGCAGCATTGGTATCATGAATCGATATCTTCCCCTTTGGAGTCAATACAGAGATACAATATGTGCAGCACATTGGAAGACATTGAATAAGGACACAGCAAAGTATTAATATAGCAATGAGATAAATTGCTTTTTCTATTAGCCAACCCCATGTTCCAAAAAGGGACCAACTCCAATTTCCCGGTTCCATGCCTTTGACATTCTCAATAATGTCCAAGATATGCTTAGTAATATTCTTTTCCATATTGTTTATTCCCACTACGCACTGATCGCCAATAACTGCGCATGCACCACCATTTTTTGCTAAAATAAAATCAACTGCATATCTAGTTTGTTCAGAATAGATCCTCATACTCTCCAATTGAATGGTGATGTCACGTAATGCTGCTACTGTGGTATTGGACAATATCTGCAATTTACAGCCAAAATATTCCCGGGCCTTTTCTGTCCTACTCATAGCCATTCCCCCCAACGTGAAGATAGCAGACAAGATATAACCAAAAGTAATACCATTACTATAACTGTTGATCTCAATATCTGTTACTCCTTCGCAAAATTCCTTTGTGAGTGTTCTCTTCACCCATTTTACCTGTCTGTGGGCATATTTACAAGGGACCCCCAGGGGCAGCACCATCCCAAGAGCTACATCATTGGTGCCATTATGAACATTTGAGTACGTTCCATTAGTTAAACAGAAGAACCCGGGGTGGGCGTGGCCTAGCGATCCAGCATGGTGGACGCGAGTTAGGCGAGCTCCGCTCAGCCCATCGTTAAAATCTTGCAATTATCCTGTTTCGTCTGACGCATTTCTCGTCAAAGCCCCCTGCAGTGGTGGGGACCCGAGAGGTGGTATCCCGGCCCGGAGACGAGCTGGAAACGAGGAGATCGCCGCAGCAATCATGAGGTGCGGCCCGAAGAGGCCTTGTGGGTGGACCTGTGGCGGAGTCTTCTGGATGGCGGCGAGGGACTACGTGCGTGGCGGTGCCGTATTGCATGGAAGACTGCAAGGACTGGCAGAGGGCGAGATCGATCCCTGGTAGCTGGCCCGGAGTGTGGACTGTGGCTGCTGCAGTATCTGTGCGGCAGGAAGGTCCCCGGTGGAGACCCGGTGAGTGCCCTCGCTCGTCCGCCTCCCCCCACGTCCCCCATAGACTTCGGCGGTCGGTTCGGGCCGCGTGGAGGGGGCGTCCTGCGGGCTCACTGAGGACCGGAGTCACTTGTGGGGACAGCTGGAGCCCAGACAGCGGATGACGGGGCTATTGAAGTGGCGCTGAGGCCTGATTGGAGGTCTGGGGGTCAGCGCATAAGGCCCTGTCTCCCGGGCGGCTGCAGAATTGGAGCCTGCAGAGTTCGGGCGGGACTAATGCCGTTGGGCCACATGAGCCCTGTGTAGCCATTCTGGGGCAGAGAAGCAGCGATCCTTCTGGCACTCAATAGCGCTACGGCCTGAGCCCGATGCTGAATCGCCCCCGACAGCAGGAGTAGTTAGCCATTGGAGAGGCTGAGAGGCAGCACCGAGCGTGGGCCCCAGGCAGATGCGCGCTTTATGGGCAGTGGAGAGCCCTGTGCAGCAGTAGGTGGCCCTGCACAGCCATTTGCAGTTCTTTTGTTGGTGGATACTAGTGGATCTGCGGTGAGGGGCTGGCCTGAGATAGTTGGACCATACCAAGGCTGCTGCTCTTTTTCTGTGAGGAGCTGGGCCCAGACATCACACTCACAGTGGAGCCTGGTGTTGGGGTCGGATTTGCTTCCCTGGTCGCCTGGAGGTGGCACATGAGAAGACGAGGGGACACCCAATAGGGGGGGGGTACACGACTGTCCGCGGAAGCGGCCGGGTTAGTTCCCGGTGCGGCTTGTGGGCAGGAGGTTTCCACCCATGTCCTGCACTTCAAGAGGCCTGGAGCGGTAAAAGATATTGCCAGTTGAGACCGCGAGAGTGGAGATCAGTGCGCCACGTGCAGTGCCACGGTGATTTGTGCTGGAGGCCTGACTAGGGGGCTACTGAACCGCCACCTCGGGGGACAGGCATCCGAACGTCATCATGACGAAGGACAAAACAGGGGGAGGATCTGCCAAGCAGAGCACGTTGGACCGCTTTGCCAGACCGGGGGCTTCTACTACGGACCAGGGAGGTGCACAGGGGGGCATTCCAGACAATGCCGCACTTATGGCAGCCATCACACAGTCTAGGGCTGCCTTGGAAGCAAAGATTGGAGAGGTGGGCTCCGACGTTACGCTCCTAAGACAAGATCTTCGAAATGCGGTGAAGTGCATTACAGAGGCTGAAACCAGAGTCTCGGGAGTGGAGGACTCGGTCGCCACCTTGCAGAAAAAGGTCGCGTCGCTGGAGTCAATCACCAGAGGCTTGGCCTCGCGGGTGGAGGAGGCGGAGGGCAGGGCCAGGAGAAACAACCTACGCTTCACTGGTTTCCCCGAAGGATGTGAAGGGGGGGACATGGAACAGTTCCTAACTGGGTGGCTGGTGAGCTGGTTCCCTTTGGAGTCACTGTCCTGTTGCTTTGTAGTTGAAAGGGCACACAGGGCCCTGATGCAGAAACCGCCCCCGGGTGCCAGACCGAGACCTGTCATTGCTAAGATTCTAAATTACCATGACAGGGATGTGATCTTAAAACAGGCTAGACTCAAGGAACCTCTGCTATACGAAAACACTTGCATCCTCATATTCCCGGACTATACAAGACTAGTCCAGCAGAAACGACAATCGTTTATGGTCGCCAAGGCCCGCCTCCATGAGCTGAAACTTCCTTACGCATTGCTGTATCCCGCCAAGCTGCGGGTGGTGTACCAATCCCGTACTCTCTTCTTCGAATCGCCAGAGGACGTTTTCAACTGGACAGATGAAATTGTGAAGATTTGGCTCCGCACGCCGCCCAGGTTGGAGTCCGTCTCCTCGTCCAGTGAGGTCGTCCGCAGGCCACCCAAACTCAAGATCAAAGGTTCCAGGAGGTCGAGATTGAGACGCCGCTCCAAATCCTGCAGTGATCCTAACAGATCCACATCGGTGCCCCGGCAGGGGTCAGCGGCATCATAGCCACGTCAGGACGTTCTCGGATGGGGGACTGATGGTGTCCTATGTTTAGACCGACGAAACGTGAGCAGGGGCTAGTACCTCTGTTCGAATCTCAATAGTTAAAGTGAACGTCCGTTGATTATGGGCAGGTTATTGGGGATCCATTGGGGGGATGGCGGGGGCCGCCGTTGGGGTCCGCAAGCTACCTCCGCCGCGACAGATACTTCAGCTGTTTTGAGGTTTAGGGGGGGTTGGGGGAAGTTGTGGTACACATGTTATATGTTTGCACTGCGCTTTTGCCACACATGGTCACCGTTCGCACACTGGCTTATAGTTGTCCCACAAACAGAGGCCCAGAGACCCTTCACTGGCAAGCCACAGAGATAGGGCGCGACTCCAAGCGGGAGATCTTCGAATAGTGAGCTGGAATGTCAGAGGGGCCTTGGATAAAGTCAAAAGAGGGGCTATACTCCAACAGGCCAAACGGTACCGAGCGGATGTCCTGATGCTTCAGGAGACGCATTTAATGGGTACTAAAGCATTGAGTCTCCTCCGCTATGGTTATATTCAAGTGTTTCATTCTGGCTTCACCAGGGGGTCTCGAGGAGTTGCAATTTTGCTTCATCGTAGGGTCCCATACAAACATATCTGTTGTATTCCGCTTTAGGTGTCCGTATATAGGTTTTCCTGATACATGCCCTTATATAGGCACAATTCGCATTGCCCTTATATAGGCATAAGATCCCAGTCCTTATTTAGACATTAGCCATGTTACCCAAATACAGGCATGGTCACCTACATCCGTCCACCCCAAAGTCACAACGAGTTCTTAGAAACCAGACCCTTAAGCTCTTGGGAGTTCCCCTAGCACAGGATTATTGATTTCTCCAAGAACTCATTTATTATGCATGAACCGCTATTCCTTAAGGGTTCATTCCTGACGTCTTCCTCTGCCCGACTTTACGTCAATGCTAACATTCCAAGGCACCTACCGGGTATAAATATACCTTCCCTTGCCCAAGCAAGTAGGAGGAGACCTCGACTTTAGAGGAGCCCGTGTCCCGGCCTGACGCACTGACAAGAGACGCTGTCATCCCTGCTCGCAGAGAATCCAGCTTCCAGTGTTCTGACTCCCTTCGCGGGGTGTTAGAGTTCAAGACCCGGAAAGAGATTCCCACCTCTCTCATTCTCAAGCTATAGAGCTGACTAGAACCTAGAGGGACTCTTGGCATACCAGACTTGGTATACCAGACTTGGCATACCATACTATAGCATACCATACTATAGAATACTTCACCTACTTCTTACCTTGCACTACACTTAGGTTAGGTACACTGGGGTAGAACTAGTTAGATAAGCATCTTATGAGTACTCACATTTTTAGCTTATGTTATTTATGTATATGAATATATGTGTCATAGCTAAAAGATAATGCTAGCGCAGTATTATTTCTTTCTACTGCTTACGCTGTACATAATATATCTCGCATACTGTCTTACGATTGTAACAGCTCATATCTCTTACACGAGAAACAAGACTGTTCAATAAATCCTTTTATTGAAACGCCCGTCTATTCTTTCTGTGTAACTCTGAAGAAACTAAGCATGCAAGATTAGCTGAGTGAAACTGTTATCTGTTGTTTCCACGATTCTGAGAGTGTTCCGATTCTAAAGGGAAACAAAGTTGTCATGTTTATGCGGCTGCCAGAAACTACTCCCTTCTTGTTTACAAGGAGTTTCTAGTGGCCTCTGAGTTAGCTGGTACAAAGTAAATTAAGTTTAATATACTCGATAGGGACATACTGACCTCAGTCCTATGTCAAATCTATAGGGTATATTATTCCAATGAGCAGAGCCTATTAGGGAAATAGGAACTACACTACATGGCACCCAACGTTTGGTAAGGCACTAATTTAACGCTAGATACTGAGTAACTCAGTCGTGCTTTTCTCAGAGACCCCTACTCACATACTCCATAAGACGTCTGGAGTGGGTAGCGTTAAGTATCCGCCAAAGCTGAATAGGACAAAAATCCTATATATTAGCTGTATGGTTTGTTCAACGTTGAAGGATACAGTGTTCCAAAATATTGTGCACCTTATCTTTGTTTCCTTGAAACTTGTTCTACATTTTTTCAAAAACAATGTCCCTGAACGGGGATACTAACACCGATAATGGTACAGCTGCGGCTGATCAAGTCGTAACAGCTTTTAATTTTACAGGTTTAAATGAAACCGATGAGGGTGTTATAAACATCCCTCCAAACTTAAGGAGAGCCATCACTCTAAAACTTATAAAACACGGCCTAACACCAAGAGGTGGTAGAGCAGTTTTCGTGATAGAGGCACACGAATCCTTTCAGACAGAGGTATTCTATTCATGGATAGTATTCCCAGAATCAAATCCAGTAACAAAAATGTTTCACTTCTTTAAAGAAGATGAACCACCAGAGGAATATATTCCTTTCGAGGATATTGAAATTCCACTCACATACCAGGAGCATAATCTCTGGTTTAAAGGCGCCCTAAAACATCACAAAAACATTACCAGGCTCGGTCCACTAGGTAGACCAGGAGCAACATGGCCGATTCTAGCCAGCTACACACCTCATCCTGACATCGAAGAAATGTCAGACGAAGAATTACTTACTCAACTACTAGAGTTAATAAAAATTTACAGACAATTAGTCCAATATGTCATGCGGACTTTCACAGTCCAACCACCAATGACCATTCCAAATCGAACACCTCAACAGGGGTATACACTAAAAATTACTCCACAGACTTTACACACAGTCATGGGTAAAATGCCCACAAAACGTGAACAAATTCCATTCTGGATAGCTCAAAAATTACTCAAATCGAAGCAGTATTTCCAAATACTAGCCCTTATGAGAAACACAGAATACTAACAATCTGTTTACCAATGGGGATCACACCACAACTGGAAGACTGCACCACTTGGGGCACAGTCTTTGCTGCCATCTATACTAAAACACATGGTGTTCCGTCAATTGCAGTATAACCAGATGTCCTGAAACAAATTCAAAACAAATACGGGGCAGAACCTGCTCTGAATTTAGGTATGAAATTACTGAAAAACTTCGACCAGGTCTCAACAATAATATTATCTAATATTAAAGGAGAGGCAGCATCAGTGGCGATCCGCCAACGCTTAAGGGAATTTAATGTAACAGAACATCAACATGAACTACCCAGAATAATGAACAATCTTATGCAGAATTAGGCAGAGATAGTTTGGGTGGAAAACCTTTGAAGCCAAAACTATCTGAAAGTCCTGAGAAGGACTCTATTAAACAAAATCCTACATCTTCTAAAAAGAAGTGGGAAACTAATAAACAAAATTCAAACGAGACACGTTCTCAATCCCGAGGTAGGTCTCCTCAAAAGGAGCCCTCTGAAAGGAGGTATAACCTCAGGAATAGGGATAATTTAAGAAAACCTGACAGGTATCAAGATACTGGTACATGTTCCTCTCGTATCTTTCAGATATCGTCACAGACATCAGAAAGAAGAGGACGGTCAGATCACAAAGAAGAACGCGTGAAATCCAAAGACGATAAACACGTTCAGAAAAATAAATCAAAACCTCAATTCACAAAAAGAAGGTAGCAGGTCTGAAGATCAGACATGCCGAGAATACTGAGAACACAGCTCAAGAACGGAGAATGGGCTCAGACAATGCTGGACAGTGCAGCAGAAATAACAATAGCTCGCCAGAACCTGAAGGAACTTCTGGAGATAGTGGACTTGAATGAGTACATCACAGTAGAGACTGTAGACACCAGGGTTAGTACTCCACAAAAGTTATATGAAATAACACTCCGAATGGAGGGAGACATACCAAGAAAAGTGAAAATACTCTTTTGGGAGAAACTTTCAAGGGGTTATGATATACTTCTAGCAGAAAAGGACTGGCCACCAAACTTTGTCAGGGAGTGCCCACACGGCGAGGACATCATTATGCCAGCCTTCTCCAACCATATTCCAATTCACCTAAAATATACTTATGCCAGGAAATGGGCAGTTGCCCAGGCCCCAGCATTATACAAAAATCATGTAGGATGGGATGAGGACTCACCTCACCACAAAATACAGCTAAAAAATCAACCTGCTGCACAAAGGCAGTACCCAATAAAGCAAGAAGCTAAAAAACAGGTCAGGGAGATCTTAGATCAACTTGAATACCAAGGGGTGATTGAAACATGCACCTCCTCAATGAACAATCCTTTGTTTCCTGTATCCAAACCAGACAATACATATCGTCTAGTTTTGGATTACAGACACTTGAACACTTGTTCCAAAACATTTGCAGTGCAAAATGCACATAGTACAGCATTAATGAATAACATTGTGCGTAAAAAATATAAAACCACATTGGACATTTCAAATGGTTTCTTTTGTCAAAACATAGCACCTGAAAGCAGGTACTTAACAGCTTTCTCAATAATGGGGACCCAGCGTCAATTTTGTTGACTCCCACAAGGGTTCAAAAACAGCCCGGGGTTATTCTCAGCAAGAGTAACAGAGTTACTACAAATTTATGATAATGAGGCATTGTCATATGTCGATGACATCTATCTGACAGACGATGACCTAGATAGGCACTTGAACAGGGTGAGTACCATTATATTGGGCTTCGCCTCTGAAGGCTATAAATTCAACTTTAAAAAATCCAGAATTGCCCATCTCAATGTCCTTTTCCTAGGATATGAGCTTTCAAGTGAAGGCAAGAGCCTGGCAGCTAACTTTTAGAAAAGTGCGCGCTGCTCCAACCTCCAAAAACGCTGAAAAATTTACAATCCATCTTGGGTTTCCTAAATTTTGGAAGAACTTACATTCTAAATTACGCAGAAAGGGTTAAACCTCTCTACGAATTAATCAAACCTGATTTTTCAACAAAACATTGGACACAGGAACACACAGAAATCCTGCGTTCACTCCAAGCTAACATGTTAGCAACAAATCACTTACAAACATGCGTAAATAAACGCAATTTAGTGATCCGAATAATTTCGGGTCAATGCGGATTCACCTATTTAACATTTAATGAGGGTGAAAAAGTACCAATAGCATACAAATCACATTTGTATACACAAGCAGAAATGCGCTTCACTTCAACAGAAAAAATACTGACAGCAGTTCAAACCGCTGTAGCAAAAGAAAGAGCTCTAGCCCAAGGGAAACGCATTATTGTCGTAACTCCAGTACCAGCCTTAGAGGCGGTTACAAAAGCGAGCATTCCAAATGCAAAAGCTTTACATCCTAGATGGATACAATGGGTTAATTCTCTCGCTGCAACAGATGTTGAATATGTTTTTGATCCTGATTTAAAAACACAAGCGTTCCTGCAATATGAACATGAATGTCCTCTGCCCACTGAAATTTTGCCTCTCGATCAGTACGAATTTATAATTTATACTGACGGATCAGCACAACCCGCTACAGGGAGTAAGCAAGCTTACAGTGCAGCGTGCGCAATCATTAAAGGTCGCATGCGCGATGGTACCTTCAGACCAATGGTCACTAAAACTCAATCTCTAGGAAATTGTACAGCTCAGCGAGCTGAACTACAAGCATTCAACCTGGCACTTGAAAATACAGATCGCGAATTCCCCACACTTATAGTGTGCGATTCCTTTTACTGTGTTCAGTCATATAATGAATATATACAGAATTGGCTTCAAAACGGATTCAAAGATGCAAAAGGTGGCACAATAAAGCATAAAACGCTTTGGGAACAAGTAGTTCAGTTAAGAAACGAACTACCAAAAGCTCACGTGATACACACGCTGAGTCATCAACGTGATGGCGTTCACGTTGCAGGAATTCATTGGCTGATGAAGCCGCAAAGGGGGCTGTTCAGACGGCTTCCGTAGCTGCGATCACTCGTTCAAAAACGAGAATAGACAGTGAGATATTGTTGGCTGTCAATGCTTCAAGCAAAGGCAGTGGTGCAGCGTTACCAAAGAAATTTCCACTCAAGTACTCTTATGTAATTGATGCAAACAACGTTCCTTTTGCTCGAATCCCTGGAGTGGGGGATAGGGTAATTCCAAACATGGAACGTAGAGCAGCTTTGATTTATGAAGCACATCTGGGGGAGGGTCTGTCACATCAAGGGATCTCTAAAACAATATTAACATTAAAAGAGATGTACTGGTGGCCTGGAATGAATACACAGATTCACATCTTCATCAATGACTGCATAGACTGCAATAGACAGACTAGTGCAGAACGCCATCAGACACCAGACTACGAAGTAGCCTGCCCAGTACAGACACCATTGTTAGACAGCATTAGACTATCTACGCGCAGGCGTCCTTTATGACAAATGCAATCCCACAAATACTAAGTCAAGATTCCTATGGATATGGCCTCAGCGCTTGGCTGACGCTCGAACTGTTATAAAAGATTTGTGAGTCTTTATCGGCACATACGCAATTGGCACACTACATTCTGACCAGGGCCCTGCGTTTAGCTCTCGGGCTTACAAAGAAGCCATGGCCAGTTTGGGCGTAGCATTGCGGTACTCCTCTCCGTTTCATCCTGAGGGAAATTCTGTTGTGGAAAGGAAAAACCGGGACATAAAGCAGTCTATAACAGCTAGAGTATTAGGTTCGGGTGATGGGTGGGTCAAACATCTTTATGGGGTCCAACGCTCATTAAATAATTTGCCAAGAAGTTCTCTAGGGGGTCACTCCATATGAGGTCCTATTTGGGACAAGAATGTGGGTTCCTGATCTTGAATGTAAAGGCACAGTGGTGGAAAATAAACCCTTTGATATCAAAGATCGTTTGGCTGTTTTACAGGATCTAAATGAACTAAGATCGAAACAAAGCAACGTGTTCCTGAAGCCAACCACCACTGGGGAAAAACCGGCAGTCCCAGCAAGGCCTGTCTGGATCCCAAAAGTTGGGGATCTAGTCAGAGAGAAGATTGCGGACAAGAAGGAATTTGGACCTTCTTACAGACAACCAGTAACTGTCCTAGCCGTCCACGGAACAAGAACAGTACTTCTGCCGCCCCTTGCTGGAAAAAAAGGAGAAAAGATTTGTGTCAATCGACCTCATCAAACCACAGTATGTGGCCAATACTAAATAGTAGGCCTCGTGGACTCCGACCTAGTAGCAGACGCACTCCTCTCGCTACTATCCAAGAGGTTCAGACTGAAAGACTCATAACCATCGAGAATTCAGCAGTAAGAGATGAAGCAACAATGCTATGGAACTCATCCCTCTTGAAACTCAAGTAACAGTTCATCCAGAAACACCTGTCTACACCAACGTAACACGTGATCAACTGGTTCCAGCGATTTCGACGAATCCTGATGCAATTCCAACAATTGACCGAACTGCTTCTGGCTACTTCATTAACTTTGATACGTTTTCTGAGGATCCAAGTGAGCCTGAAACGACGCCAGCCCTAAAAACTTTCAAACAACAAGTACAAGACCTTTTTCATTTCCTGAAAGAGACTTATCTGGTTTCACCATGGATTGAACTATGGATTATTTCTGGAATATTTTTCTTTCTGCTTTGGCTAGCTTTAGTAATGACTCTTAGCGTGCTTATAAATGGCAGATACATTCGTATGGACACTGAAAGTAAAAATGTGAACTTACTTTTAAAACCACACAAATCATCCCATCGTGAAGCAAGAGACTTGTCAGCAGTGAACATCACAGCCGTTCCTATACAGGATGGTATAGTTTGGGACAAAACCGATTTCGACATATTCGGCCCAACGGAACTTTTGAAGATTCCACATTTATTTAAAATTTCATTAAGTGACTTTATTACCTCCAGTACCTATTCTGATGATTGGGACTTTGAGACTGTTAATAACATGATGTCTGATCTAGAAAGGTCTGCTGCATTCTCTAACAATGAATACTTAGAGGGTTCATCAGACTACGAACAGCTTTATTGTTACAACCACTATGGTCATCATTTCTTGCATAAATCTGCAACACCTAGAAATGTGTTTATGTTTAACCAATGGGAACATTGTCCTATACCACCAAAGGGTAGTTCAAAAACGTTTGCAAATAAGTTTCCATATTTTTCAGGGTACAATACATCTGATCCAGAAACATTTTACTATAAGAATGTAAACAAAACAGGACAGAAAATTATGTTAACTAATACAAAACAGATTTATTCTGCAGCCTTTATTACCCAACTGTCTAGACAAGGATTTGACCTTTGGAAAGACACAATAGACACAAAATCTGTCTGGGGTTCTAAAGATTGGCAAGTGCAGGGGATAGAAGCTTTGTTTAGAGCATGTATCATCCCACAGCAAATAATGTTTTTGAATGACACTGTGCAACAAATGTCTTGCCTTGGTTTAGCCAAGATCAAAGACATGAACACACTTTCTGTACCAACACCTGCAAGTAATAGCACTACACAGGGAGCGGTCACAGTAGAGATAATACTACAAAACAACAGATCAGATCCTGATTGGAAAAAATGGTTGCTCTGGCCCACAGACACAAACATCTGTCAAGAAAGATTCCTGAATAGAATACAGGGCTTTACTATCCATAGGCCAGACCCATGTTACGTTCAACGACAACATCCGGGGGTAGTAACAACATACAGTGTAGGAAAATTGTGCCTCGACTGGTTACAAAAACCTACACTTGAGGATGTGAAACAACACTTATCTTTACTTAAAGAAGACGCAGACCTTAGGGATTTCTTGCTAGGAACAAGAAAACCGCGTCAAAAACGTTTCATATATGCCAGCATTTATGCTGCTTATAATGAAATATGGAAGGTTTCACAGGCAGAGACCGCAGAAAGAATACGTGAGCTTGATCGTATTAACTTAGAGAAATCTCTCACTGTGGTCGACAATGGGTTAACAACTTTGTCATCCAGAATTTATTCACTGGACAACATTGTATCCTCTGCTATTGACATACTGGAACAAGATTTAGCCTTGTTACAACAAGGCCAATCTCAGTTACGTTCTATTATGTTATTAGGCTGGACGCTGCAATCCTTGCCTGCAGGCTATCTGCCTTGGCGTTTTATCAACACGTCGTCTCTGTTTTCAGAATACAATCTCACGGATAAACAGGTCAAACTGGCACAAAGGGGAGCTAAGTATACAGTGCTGAGCATTGAAAAACTGGAAAAATTACCATTTACGGTAGCAGAAAAACCAGCTACAGAATGGCTTATCCATGGCAAAATAACTCTGCCTGTCACTACTTTTCATTTTCAGTATTGCCTCAAACAAATGCAAGCAGGCAAATATGAAAGGTTGGGTAAAGAATACATTAAGACATCCTGGGATTTACCTTACGAATACAGATGTTGTAGTGGGGATCGTGAAGTGTTTCTAAGCGGTACACACTGTGAAAATGCACTGCGGTTCACTCATATGTCAGGACATTTCTTTACACGGGGCTTGTAATGGTTCTGTGGCAAACTTGTCCTGCCACCTGCAGGGTACAACGGCTGCTGTGATTAATCCAACGTTTGGCCAACTTTCTAACGGGAGTTACCTCATGTTGAATGATCAGAGTTGCTGTGGCATGTTGCCAGGAATCCCATATCTGGTAACAGTTAGCTCCAGGGTTACTTGTTGTATGCAAGTATTGTTCCCCCAAATAGACACAGTCAGGGAGTCGCCTGTATGGCCTTCATTGAATGTTTCTTTTATACGTTTTGATACTTTAAGCAGAATGAAAGCCATGCTTTTACAACAAACCGTGCCTTTGACCTCGGCCAAAGAAATCTATGATCTACAAATTGCAAGGACTTCGACTGAGATACAGGCTCTAATTCGTACAAACTGCCCTAAACATTTCGTAGAAATGATAGGACGTATCTTAAACATGTCTGATACGAGCGGGATTGTACATGTATTTAAGACCATCTGTTCAGGACTGTTAACACCTTTTCAGGCAGTCCTCGGAATCATTCCAAACTTCGCACATTCGGTGTTTGGTGGTGTGCCATTAATTCTGGCACTAGTTGCAGGAATACTGTTTTTATTCCTACTACTACGCTATCGCAAGCCTATCAACCAGCGTCACTCCCAGCAATTTGGAGAAAGCTCTCCTAGAACGGAAGTGCCGTGAGCGCATAGTGTAACTTTTGGGCATACCTCATCTACGGGAACTTAATACAACATGGTTTCTGTCATTTAGACCAATCTGGCAAGATTGCATCTTACCTGTTCTACGCTGCCTGCTTTGCGGTGAAGAATGCATGCTAGACATCTGTCTAACACTCCCATCAGTCATGCCAACGGATATCGATACTCTGCTGGACCCGATAACGACCCATGCTCTGTGTTGTCCCCAAAGGCTACCAATCCTGATGACGGCATTCGTTGAGATCTCGCAGACGCTTCCTCCTGAGGTACGAGATGGATCAACAGGCACACAGGTAACAACGGACGCGAACATTGCTGTAGTATCCTGTGCTGAAGGAGATGCTTCACATCTCTGTGCAGTTAACCTTCTAAACAAGGTGTTCCAACTGTCACCGACATCGGTTGACGATCTTTTGTCTACAGGAATAGATGATTTCATGTTTACACCAGACCCATACACTGACTTTGATTCGGCTCACAGTGTACCGGGGACGCAATGAATTTGGCCTCCATATTTTCAAAACAAAACTAAACTTGGAACTCTTCCTAAAAATTGAATTTTTTTCTCTTCTCTCTATTTTTGAAAATACATGGCAAATCAATCTGCTTACAGTAGAACTATTCATATAGAACGGCCTTCTTTGAATACTTCCAGGGACACATTGTCACCTTATTTATTACAATTTCATTTAGTACCATGTTATGAAATGGCTTTGATTTTTGAATACTTGTCAACCATTTCATCATATGTATATATTTCTGTTTATTCATTCATGTTGCATTTTATTTCCGATATATGCTTAGAATGAAAAAATGCTTTAAAATGTACAGTACCTATTGCATTACATGTTTAGCAACAGTTTTTTTAAAACTTCTTTTAACATGCTTTTAGAAATGTTGTTAGCAACATATGGTACTCAGTTTAATGTTTAGCATTCAATGTTTAGCATTTAGTACTATTGTTCATTCGAAAGTGGAGTGGGTGTTGTATTCCGCTTTAGGTGTCCGTATATAGGTTTTCCTGATACATGTCTTATATAAGCACAATTCGCATTGCCCTTATATAGGCATAAGATCCCAGTCCTTATTTAGGCATTAGCCATGCTACCCAAATACAGGCATGGTCACCTACATCCGTCCACCCCAACGTCACAACGAGTTCGTAGAAACCAGACCCTTAAGCTCTTGGGAGTTCCCCTAGCACAGGATTATTGATTTCTCCAAGAACTCATTTATTATGCATGAACCGCTATTCCTTAAGGGTTCATTCCTGGCGTCTTCCTCTGCCCGACTTTACGTCAATGCTAACATTCCAAGGCACCTACCGGGTATAAATATACCTTCCCTTGCCCAAGCAAGTAGGAGGAGACCTCGACTTTAGAGGAGCCCTTGTCCTGGCCTGACTCACTGACAAGAGACGCTGTCATCCCTGCTCGCAGAGAATCCAGCTTCCAGTGTTCTGACTCCCTTCGCGGGGTGTTAGAGTTCGAGACCCGGAAAGAGATTCCCACCTCTCTCATTCTCAAGGTATGGAGCTGACTAGAACCTAGAGGGAGTCTTGGCATACCAGACTTGGTATACCAGACTTGGCATACCATACTATAGCATACCATACTATAGAATACTTCACCTACTTCTTACCTTGCACTACACTTAGGTTAGGTACACTGGGGTAGAACTAGTTAGAGAAGCATCTTATGAATACTCGCATTTTTAGCTTATGTCATTTATGTATATGAATATATGTGTCATAGCTAAAAGATAATGCTAGCGCAGTATTATTTCTTTCTACTGCTTACGCTGTACATAATATATCTCGCATACTGTCTTAAGATTGTAACAGCTCACATCTCTTACACGAGAAACAAGACTGTTCAATAAATCCTTTTATTGAAACGCCCGTCTATTCTTTCTGTGTAACTCTGAAGAAACTAAGCATGCACGATTAGCTGAGTGAAACTGTTATCTGTTGTTTTCACGATTCTGAGAGTGTTCCGATTCTAAAGGGAAACAAAGTTGTCATGTTTATGCGGTTGCCAGAAACTACTCCCTTCTTGTTTACAAGGAGTTTCTAGTGGCCTCTGAGTTAGCTGGTACAAAGTAAATTAATTTTAATATACTCGATAGGGACATACTGACCTCAGCCCTATGTCAAATCTATAGGGTATATTATTCCAATGCGCAGAGCCTATTAGGGAAATAGGAACTACACTACATATCAAGACATGGACAGACACTCAGGGGAGATACGTATTTATTGAGGGTACCATATATGAGGAACAGGTGGTACTGGGTTGTGTTTATGCCCCCCGCCGCTACAATGGGCGTTAGTTGAGCATCTCACGACCCAGTGGACCGATATACCGGAGAGGTTGGCAATAATAGGGGGAGATTGGAAAAACGTAATGGACTCGGCCGTAGACCGATGGCGGGCAGGGGGATATTCCACTGTCCACCATAGTACCAAACTGAGCTCCTTAGCGACGGGACTGGGATGGGTAGATTCATGGCGGCGGCTGCATGGAGCAGAACTAGGTTACACGTATTTCTCGACATCTCATGATTCGTACTCCCGTCTTGATCATATTTTTGTATCCCTAAGAGCTGTCGGGAGGGTGAGGGCCGTGGAGATTCTCCCAAGGGATCTATCCGACCATCTCCAGTGGTTCTGACGGCGAAGTTGGGTCCTGAGAAACCACCCTTTAGTTGGCGTCTTTCGCCATGGCATCTACAGGATGAGAAGTATCGGGAGCATATGGGGCAGGAAATTGAACACTCTCTGGATACGAATGCGGGAATGGTGGCCGAGGCTGCGACTTTGTGGGAGGCCATGAAGCCCACCCTGCGGGGGGTATTTCATTCTGCGGTCGGAGGCCCATTTAATGGAGTTAGAGCAGAGTAGTAGGGGGGAGGGAGGGAATCTGGTGCGCCGACAGTTGGTATTGGCGCGACAATACTATGCAGATACCCTGATGGATGAGGCCCGCCTCAGGTGGCTAGCGTCCCGTAGCAGAATTTACCAATGGGGCGACAAGTCCAGTAAACTACTGCATAGACTATGCCAAGGGGCCTTGCAGCCCCAGGTTCTCCCAAGCATACCAGGTCCAGATGGACGGGTTCTGAGTGACCCCTCCCTCATAGCTGAGAGTTTCTCACATTATTTTGCAGAACTCTATACCCCTAGGGAACTCCTGCAGGAAGACGTGATCCAGCGCTTTATAGCCGACTTACCGCCTCGTGCCCTTTCAGATGACGTACGAGCAGACCTTGACCTTCCATTCACTGAGGAGGAGATTTGCACTGCGCTGGGAGAATTGAATTCGGGAAAGGCGCCGGGTCCGAATGGGTTCCCATGCGAATTCTTTAAGAAATATTTCTCCAAATTAGGGCCGCACTATCTTCAAGTTATCGACGAAGCTAGAGATTGGGGCTGCCTGCCGCGGGATTGGAGACACGCGGAAGTGGTTGTATTTCATAAGCCAGGCCGGCATCCGGACCAACACGCCTCATATCGCCCCATCTCACTACTAAATGTCGAGGCAAACATTCTGGCCAAAATGTTGGCCAATCGCCTTCAATCTCACATAACTACCTTGATTCATCCAGATCAGACTGGCTTTATGCCTCAGCGGGCTACGCGTCACAATATCCGACGTGTGCACAATGCTATAGCTACCATCCAGAGAAGAGGAGTGCCGGCTGCCCTTTTGCTGGCTGACATGGATAGGGAGTTTGACTCCCTCAGTTGGGTATACTTGTTCGCAATTCTAGACCGTCTTAATATAGGCCCGCGATTCTTGTCATATCTGAAACTGTTATATACGGATCTCACGGCATCGGTGTGGGTTGCGGGATCCATATCCTTTACGTTTTCAATTGGCAGAGGCACCCGCCAGGGGTGTCCTCTGTCACCATATCTCTTTGCTCTAGCAATGGAGCCCTTGGCGGCGTGGGTGCGAATGGATGCGCAAGTGGTGGGATTTGAGTGGGATCATGGGCTCTTGGACCGCATTGCCTTGTATGCGGATGATGTCCTCTTCTTCTTAACGGACATGAATAGGACGGGGCCAAGGCTGCTCCGCATTATGCAAATTTTTGGTGAATCATCGGGACTGTTTATGATCCCGAGTAAATCCACTCTGTGGGTGCTGGGGGGAACTGCGGAACTGGGGTCTTGGGCCACGGCAGTACGGGTGACGACAGAGGGAGTGAAATATCTGGCAGTTTCTCTATCAGATCTGCCGAGAGTAGCGTGGGACAGAAATATTGTACCAATATGGACACGGGTAAGGGAGCAAATGAAAACTTGGTCGCACATGCCCCTTTCTATCTATGGCAGATCGGCAATTTTTAAAATGGTGTCATTGCCGGGCCTGCTCTATCAACTGCAGAACCATCCATACCCGGTACCCCCTTCGTGTTTCGCCAGGTAAATGCAATGCTGGGACAATTCCTGTGGGCAGGGGGGGCTTCCAGAGTGGCGTTGCGGACTTGCTTTCAGTCAACATATTGCGGGGGCTGGCCACGTCAGATGTCCAATCGTACTACATGGATTCGCATCTCCTGGTGCTGAATGAATGGTGGTATGGAGACCGGGAAGACCCCGCTTACGCAGTGGAGCGGAGGTGTATGGGGGAGTCCACCCTGCATATCATTTTGTACTCGGCGGCGTTACGTAATTCTCTACCGCCGGCCACTCGGGTGGTATTTCGGGTGTGGAAACAGTCCCTCCGCAGGATGGGATGGTGGAATAAGCTAACTAGGGAAACCCCACTGTGGCATAATGGTCGTCTGCCGCAGCTGGCGGCGTTATCTGGATTTTGAGGGTGGGATAATATAGGAATTTCCACATTAGGGGATGTAATGCGGGCCCGGTGCTCAAATCATTTCAAGATCTTCAGCAAGAGTACCAGATGCCAAGAACCCGGGGGCATATTAGCAAGACCGGCGATAAAATTATCGCCGTTTTAGCGGCAGGAAACTGCCGCTAAAACGGCGATAATGGACTTGCTAATATGCGTTATAGAATTCCAATAGAAGCCCAGGTTAGATGTCCTGCACATCTAACCTGGGCTTCTATTGAATTCTATAACGCATATTAGCAAGCCCATTATCGCCGCTTTAGCGGCAGTTTCCTGCCGCTAAAACGGCGATAATTTTATCGCCGGTCTTGCTAATATGCCCCCCAGTTTTATAAATACCTCCAATTTCGGCATGCTATTTATCCGAGTATCTCAGGGTTAGAGGCTCTCCCTGAATTCAGTCCGATTGAGGCCAAGGTCTTCATGGGTGATTTGCAGGATCATAAAATATCAAAGATCTATCAATCATTGGTGACCCATAGCTCCACTACACTGGATAAATTCAGAGAGGCTGGGGATGTTGGCCAATTAGATGGAGATGATGGGATAGACGCACTGGCCTCTCCTAGGGGAGCAGCGATAGCAACGCAGTTGCGTCTCATTTAATTTAAATACCTTCACCGGGTTTATTATACTAGGCTCAGGCTGTGGAGGGCGGGTCTGGTGACATCCCCGATGTGTCTGCATTGTGGTCGGGAGGAGGGGTCCCTAATTCATACCATTTGGCACTGTACAGCACTCACAAACTTTTGGAGAGGGGTGTTGGCCTGCTTGACGGAGGTGTTGGGATGGGAGCTCCCATCCTCACAGAGATTGGCAATTCTGCATATCATGGAGGGTATAGGAGGTAACATATACAAGAGGCATCTACTACTGCTGAGGCTGACCTTGGCTAAAAGAGATATAGCAAGGCTGTGGAAGGCGGCGGCCCCCCTTCTCTCTCGGCATGGAAAAAATGGGCTGGATTTTAGCATGGGGTTAGAGATCCCGATATTCAAGGCTAGGGGCTGCCCGCAAAAGCACCCCAAAATCTGGAAACGATGGACAGATTATCGAGGCCTGGACTTAGACCCAGTGCACGCAGTGGATGCATCTGTTTCTACCTTAATATGCGGGCCCCTAGGGTAAGGGACCGGACACATGGTGAGGGAATTGATTTGCTGGAATGGGGGATGTGGTGGCAACCGAAACGCAGCAATGTGTTAGTGCAATGGGGGCGGTGGGTTCAATGTGTTTACGTTATATTGCATTTCATGACTATGATGATAATAATGTATAAACTAATTGTCAAAGACAATAATCTGCAATGCTTGATGTGGCAGGTGTTTCCTGGGTTAAGGAGCACTGCACTGTATATGACTTTTGACATAATAAAATGTATTTAAAAAACAAAAAGAAGAACCCGGGATGGGCATATATCGGACTGTCATAGTTCACAGCTGAATAGCGAGAATTACCTGTAATGGTGCTAGAACCTCTCGAACCTTTCAAAGGGAATGTCTCTTTGGATATGATCACCCTTGAGCAATTGATATACAATATGGTATCAGTACTATTTATGATGGGGCAACAGGCAGGGTAATAGCCAGCTTTTCGAGGAACCGTCACTTCTTTATAATGCCAACCTACCAACGTAATATTTTGCTCTTCCAAGTAGAAGTTATCACAATACGCATTATTGTCACAGCCGGGGTAACCTGTTCCTGTGGGCTTACGATGATACAAGCATGGCCCTGGGTAGCCAAACCCAAACTCCCCTTTTACCTCAACAAAATTTGTCTGCTTAGAATACATGTAATTTATCAAAGACAAAGGATAAGCAGTCCATAGGCTAGTCACAGATTCCGTAGGATAACAAGCGACACCATTACCAAAAAATCTTTTATGAGTGTCTACAAAAATATTATTAGAAAGCATTCTCTTCCGTCGTGTTGTGAAAAAGATAACATTGTCAGGAGTAGGCGAGTTACATGCATACTCTAACGCCCAGAGAACCCCACAAAAGATAATCATCAGCAGAATAGCAAAAAGAAGGAATATTACTCTCCCCTGTTTGATCCATGATGATCGTGGCAAAACAACAAGACCCAATGGCTGTTCTTCATCAATCATTGGCCTGCCAAAAGGATACATGATAGCAGAACGAAAAGGTACTATTAATATAACCTCAATGAAACCAAATAAACAATCTTCTTTCCAGCGTCCATTTTTCTTCTCCTTTGAGCCTCGCTGGCAGGCACCTATCGTTCATCTATGGTGGTGCTATTGAGCACTTCTCGTTGGAGCTGCGCTATTGCAGCCCTTCGTGAGGAAAATCCACTTCTCTCAGGATAGGGTACCCTCCCTCCTGGGAAGACATCCCAAACTTATCCTGTCCAGTGTCTCGGACAATGCACCAATCTCCCTATCCCTACTCTATCGTCCCTATTCTTTATCGATGAAGTCCATCCCTACTAATCTGACTTTTCCTTTGGTGCACTGTTCCTCCGTTGAGGACGCAAATTGTACTTAACAACTCCAGGAACAGAGGGATCAAGAAACAAAGGCTCACTTTCAGCGGGATTGACTAACTCAGACACAGACACAGATGGGCCAGCCGACTGGAGCTCTTGGCTAGCCTTAATCTCAGGTGGCACTGCTTCATTCAAAACTGAATCACTCTCCTCCTCAGAAGGTGCCCATGTTATTCTGGCATCGGAGAAAGGAATGAAACGGGGAACCTTCTCCGTCTCGGTATCCCCAATGCCGTCGAGCCTCCATTGGTCATAGGGCAGAGGAAGTGGCACTTTCTTGCAGTGGGTTGAATTAATCCAATTTTTCCGACCGTCCACCTTCACCGCTGTACAGGTGGCAAGGAGGATCTGGAAAGGCCCCTACCACCGGGGCTCCAGACTGCTTTTGCGCTGGAAGTGGCGAACCAACACGAAATCCCCAGGCCGAAGGTCGTGGCCTGGTCCCTCTGTAGCGGATGGCAAGGCCTCTTGAATCTGCTGATGAATAGAATGCAAGTTTTTAGTCAACTCATATAAATAATCTATCAACAAAGGGTGATATATCTCAAAAAAGTGGCGGGGTCTCGGAACGCCCCAGAAATTAGCGGGCCTACCAAAAACAACCTCATAAGGGGACAACCCTATTCTAGTATGGGCTGTAACTCTTGTCGACAGCAAAGCCTATAGTAAAGCATCCGGCCACTTCAATCCTGTACTCTCCTGAATTTTGGCCATCTTTAGTTTGAGAGTACCATTGTACTTCTCAACTAAACCTGCTGACTGAGGGTGATTCGCAGCATGAAACTTTTGCTTAATGTGCAGGCCACTGCACACCAACTGGATGACTTTTGAATTAAAGTGGCTGCCGTTATCACTCCAAATCAAATGGGGCAAACCAAAGCGAGGGAAGAACTCCTTTAAAAGAGCCTTCGCTGTCGCCAAAGCTGTATTCTCCTTAGTAGGATAAGCCTCAACCCACTTACTGAATGCACAGACCACCACTAACACATACTTCAGATTATTTACCCGTTCTATCTCAATGAAGTCCATTTGAAGGACTTCACAAGGGAAAGAAGGGGGTGCAAAATTACCGGGAGGTGTGGGAGTACCCTTTCCAGGATTGTACATCATGCACACCATGCAATGTTTTACTAAATGGGCAGCCGTCTTTGGGATATTATCATTCTGCCATACAGGGTCTAGCAACTTACAGATACCCCTAGCACTAATGTGAGCTGGTCCATGAGCCATAGTGTCTACAGGAAGAACATATGAATCTGGCAGCATCCATCTCTGCTTCCCCGACTTATCTATCCAGCACCCATCATCATCCAATTGCGCTGTACTTTCCTGCCATATTGCTAATTCCTCAACCGTCACCTCGCTCTGTAGTTCCTTCATGTTATCTAGTGTGTCCTCAAACATCGTAACTTCTGGCACCCATCTAGCAGGACCTGCTACAAACATCTTTTTCATCTTAGCTCGGGCCGTCTCCTTAACTGTTTGATCTGCAAAAGCATTTCCCCTCCCCACATCATCAGTAATCGCTTTGTGAGCACTACACTTCACTATTGCCAGTTTCTTGGGCAGGGTTAAAGCCGACAAAAGTCTATTTATCAAAGGACCATGCTGAATTTTTGAACCATGGGAAGTGAGAAATCCCCTCTCGGCCCAGAGCCGCCCAAAATTATGAGCTACTCCGAAGGCATACTGGCTATCAGTATAAATATTAACCACCAATTCCTGACTCAACTCGCAGGCTCGAATTAGAGCTACAAGCTCTGCAGCTTGGCCAACTGATAGGGACTTGTGATGTCTCAACTATCGTGTGCAGTGTTGTGATTGCATAAGCAGCAGTTGTAGTGCCATCCGGTAATTTAAAACAAGAGCCATCGACATATAGTTCCCCTTGGGGGTCAGATAAGGGAACATCAGTCAAGTCTACCCGTCCCTTCGTCTCCTATTCCGTCCGAAACATACAATCATGTATGTCTATTTCCTCACTCTCCGAAGGGAGGGGTAGTAACGTGGCAGGGTTCAGAGTGGCACATCTTTTAATTGTAATGTGTGGTGCAAAGAGGGTTTCTCATAGCCAGTCAGACGTGCACTGGTAAGGTGCTGTGTCTTTGTTCTGTTCAAAAGCGTATCCACAGCATGAGGTACCATAACTGTGAGATCAGAATCAAGAACAAGCCCTGCCGATTGTCGAATAGAGACAGCCGCGGTCGCTCTTAAACAGCTCGGGAGGGCTCTCGCGACAGGATCAAGCACAGCGGAAAAATACGCACACGGCCTCTGCTTACCTCCAAAGGCCTGTGTTAAGACAGAAAGCGCACAACCGGCCGACTCGTGTACATATAACACAAACGGCTTGTTGTAATCGGGTGTGCCAAGCACAGGAGCCGAGCAAAGCGCAACCTTCAATTGCTCAAAAGAGTGTTAGCATTCAGGCATCCAAGGCAAAAGTTCATGCACATCTTTAGTTGGTAAATATAACAATGGCTTTGTTAGTAAAGAAAAATTAGGTATCCAATGACGACAATAGGAAGTAATACCAATTAAGGCTCATACATCCCTTTGGGTCCTTGGAACAGGCATGTTAACTATAGCATTAATACGCTCAGGAGTTAGTTTCCGACCCTCCTTCGACAGTAGGTGACCTAAATAGGTGACCTCCTATCGACAATATTGAAATTTGGAAAGGGACACTTTGTGTCCATGTTGAGCCAAATGCAGCAACAATTTTACTGTAGCTGCTTTACATCCTTCTTCAGTATCGGACGCAATTAAAAGATCGTCCACATACTGTAACAATATATTACCTGGGGGAAGGGTGAAGGAGTCCAATTGACCCTTCAAAGCCTGGCTATATATGCTAGGACTCTCAATGTACCCCTGAGGAACCCGACAAAATCTAAAACTACGACCTGCCAAAGAAAACCCGAAAAGGTGCCTGCTATTTGGATGAACAGGGATGCTAAAGAAGGCATTCTTCAAATCAATAACACAAAAGAATTTAGCAGAAGAAGGAATCATAGTCAAAAGAGCAGTAATGTCAGGAACCAAGGGAAACTGAAGGACCACAATTTTATTAACTTTGCGCAGATCAATCACAAAACTATAAACATCAACAACATCATCAAAGGAACCCGGAGGTGGCCTCTTGAGAACAGGAAGGATGGGACTATTACACACATTTGCCGCTGTCTCCTCTACAACTCCTGACTGAATCAAATCTTGTATTATGCGCAACAACGCCTGTTCTCCTGCGTGCAAAATGTTATACTTAGGGTTACGAGGCAATATGGCATTTTCTTTAACCTGAATAGAAACTGGAGGTATCTGCAAAAGTCCTACATCCGTGTCGCTTGTGGCCCACAACGTAGATGGGACATCCTTAAACTCAACTGGGAGGGGGGCATCTTTAGACAAACATTGCGTAGTACTAACCACACTCAGACCCATTGTCATATGGACACCATCCGGGGAACAGTAAATAGTAGCATGTAACTTCTTCAACAGATCTAATCCCAACAAGTTCTCTCCACAATTTGATGTTAGTAAAAACTGCGAATCAACGGTGAAGGGGCCTATAGTCAAAGCAAGGGGTTTGTAGATGGGGCTTACTACCGGCACACCAGAAAAACCAACCGAAACATTGTTATGGCCAGACAGGGCTGTCCCAGGGACCAGTGACCTCGAAACAGAACTATTCATTGCTCCTGTATCCACCAAAAATTAATTTTCCGAGCCCTCCAAATCCACACTAATATAAGGTCCATGCTGATCTACAGGTATCGGAACTGGTCCCTTACCCTGTCCCTGGCTGTCCTAGCTGTAAGACATTCCCGTCACCTCATCCAAATCATAATCATCATGATAATACTGTCGTCCCCGAACGTCGTCAAAGTAATTCTGATCGGAACGGCCCAGTGATGTCCCAGTAGCCTGATCTCCACCCTGACTGCATGCTCCCAGCCACCCCCTCTCTCCCCCCGTCTTCTAGGAGCCGCAACCTTTTGCAGCAAAACGGGGCACTCGCTGCGCCAGTGCCCTTCCTCCTTTCAATGCGCATATTGATTTGGGCCCACAGGCACAGCATTTCGGCTTGTACGAGGAAGCTGCCTGGCCGGTCCAATACCCCGACCCCGTCCCTGCCCCCTGGATGCCTGCTGCATCAATACCGTCGTCTTCAGCTCCTTCGTCTTCTTTTCTACCTTCTCTTTCTCCTTGTTCTCTCTATGCTCATAATACTGAGCCATACTCAATATCACCGAAGGGGTAGAGGTAGTCCAGGTACTCTCAGCAGCCTGCAACCGAGTTGCAATCTCAGGGAGCAAATTTGTGACAAACCTGTTGACAAACAATCGGATACCCCCTTCCAAAGACAAATCCTGGCCACTAAAATCCAAGAACACACCTTCGAACCGGGTAAAGAAATCAGACACACTTTCATCTTTCTTCTGACGACATGCGGCCAGCTTATCCCAGTCTACCTTCCGAGATGGAATAAGAGAGTGCATATAGGTAATAATGCGGTCTGGCAAAGCCAAGATCTCAACCTTGGGCTTTTCACCAGGCTTCCTCTCCTTATCACACGTCCTAATCTCGTCCCAAGTACCACCCAATTCTAGGGCATGGTCCCGATTATGCACCTGTTGCCAGATATCCACTGGCACCAATAAGCCCAGAACATAAGTTTGCGATTCTGCAGCCGGGCACAGGCTTATCTACTGCCCAAGGTCGTCTGGCTTATCCTCCCCACCAGACAGGTGGGAGAAGGACTCTATCTAACGAGAAAGGCATGCACTAACGAGGACACTTGCAATTACAGAAAGAAAAGCTCAACCTTGGGAAACGAAACTTACCAAAGACGTTTTCTCGAAAATAACCAAGCAGCAGTTTCGATTATAATACAAAATGGCGTCCGGATTACAAGATGGTTTCGTGAATGCTAAGAGATACAGACAGGAGGGCCCTTCAGTATTAACAGGGTCTACTCACAGGTCTCCTTCTGCCAATCTCAATCTAATCCTGCAGAAGTGTTTTATGCTGTTGATGCTCACCATAACAAGAATACATTTAATTTTTACATGGCTTCAGCTCCTTCCCTAATATGGCTGCCAGCACTACTTACCATGATTAATTTCTGTTGTTACATGCACACATTTAAATCTGTGCATCTTTGTCCAACCTTCTTTCATTTGGAGAGAAAGAAACCGTGAATGAGTACAAGTTTGGCTTAGGTGTGTGTACTTTTATAAGAAAATTATCCTAGAAAATGTGTACTGGCTGTATAGTTGTAATTTACGAGTTTGCCTCATTTCTCTCACTGCGGTGCTTAGCATTTTAAAAAAAAGCATTGCAGGGCCAAAAAAACGAAACAAGATTCATCAGTTGTTTGAATACTACCTTAGATAACAGAAAATACTACATTAAGTTAGATACTCATCCCCACCACGATCGCTGCTCCACACGGATAGGTAAAATGGAGATTATTGAGAAGTCATTACATCTTCGAGTAATCATGTGTGTATTACATGTTTTGGTGCTTTTATTGCACAAAGAGAAGTGGTATAAAACCCATGTATTTTTAAGGAAATGTGGAAAATATTTCACTGTTACATGTTAAATACAGATTTTGTCATCATAATGGTAGGCCCCAAATCACTGTGCAGATGTTTTACATTGTCCAGGCTACTAGGATCATGCAGCTTGGAGGACCAAGGTTATCTTTATATTATTAAGCAAAAAATGCAAATTATGTGGCACTTTGTCTGGCGGCATTATTTTCAGGCGTTTGACCAGGAAACAACAATTTTGCTGAAAGCTGCATATTTTGGGAAATGTGTGTGGCAAATTCAGTAAATCCCTAATTTTGCTGTAAAGTCTGCAGCAGCAGATTCACATAACTTAACTGATCTCACCACCGCCTATTGTTTTATCAAAAGTTTATTTGTGACAGGTAAACAAAACCTCAACATATTAATTCCAGTCAATGCCCATTGTTAGATGCACTTTGGAAAAAACTGCTTGTAATATAAAAAATACATAATGGGTACCTTGTCATTGCAATCTTGTGTTTCTGGTGACATTTACAAACTACAGGGCCAAAGATATCACCAGAACCCCTCAAGGATAATGTTGGACCAGATTACACAGTTAACCTTTATGCATTCTCTGTATGTACTTAACTTTAAACCCTTGTGTATATGCAAACGGATAAACCTCAACCTTAAACAAGAGACAACTCAATTGAGTGCTACCCATGTATAACACATAAATACTAAAATAATTTGCATTCAGTCTACTCTCTAGACAGAATGAGGAATGCAGCCTAACAGCCATGTTGAAACATCAACAAAACATGAGTGTTTACAAAGAGTGGTGAGATCGAATGTTTGAAACTTTTTTTGAAAGCTCTATTACATCAATTAAGCAAGGAGATGTGGTCTAGTGGCTAAGATGTCGATATGAGGAGCTTGGATTGAATCCAGCTTGGCATTTGACTGAAATTTGTCCAGTTTGGGAATTCACCTAAACACAGTATACCTAAAATTTACATTTGTGAGATACTAGTGTGGGTGTAACAAAAAAGATTAAAGTCACCACTTCATGAATACAATCTTGCATCATTTTGCATCACTTCCCATAATGTGTAATGCTCTGTTCCTCTTGGCTTAGGTCCATGCTATAGAAATACATACACGTGCATTCTTGTACATTGTGCACAGGTACACTGCTTATTATTCCCTGTGGATACCTCTTCCTTCTGAGTGGTTGGTGTGTCACAGTCAGATAGAAGCTCTCCATGATTTTCTTTATCCTGGTTTATTCTTCACACCTCAGGTCTGCTTCTCAATGTCTGTGGGTGCACTTTCTTGGGCACATTGGAAGATTCGCCCACACACAACTTCTTGTTCCCTGGTAGCTTTTTATCCCTATGAAGTTTGTGCTCCTTTTCATCAGAAAAAACACTTCTCCAGTGAGCCTTCAGTGCTTTCTTCTGTGTGGCAGACATGCACAGGACTGGCTTAGTATCAACCACCTTACAGACATCCAAAGCTTTCAGGTCTGGTGAACATTCTCTGAGCTCCAGCTGTGCTTGGTGTTTCAGGGGAATGCATGGAGAAGACAAAAGATGTGGCCAGTGGCGGTGCCTTCATATGGGTGCAGGGTCGTTGACCCCCTGCTGCTCCGAGCAACTACCTCCCAGCCTCGTTTAGTCAATTTAAATGAGCCCCGTACATATCTTCATTCATTTTATTTTCTTATGGGCGGGGCTACGGGGCTCTCCGTGGATGGGATGAGCAGCTGAGGCTGAAACTGAGCTGCGCATGCCAGATTGGCCGGCAATTTCGCTCTGGCCAACCTGACATGCGCAGTCCAGGCTTCCACATTGAAGACTGCCATGGAGCTGCGTCAGCAAAGACACAGCTCCATCGGTCTTCAATGGAGCGTTTTGGTTGCATGCCCCAGCCAATCTTAGCACTGCTCTCATACTGCTTAGCATTATATGCAACATAAGAGCAGTGCTTAGATTGGTTGGGGAGCTCAGGCCACTGCTACGGAAGAAGTAAGTACTAGTCGGAGTGATCGCCACTTGCAAACGACTGAGATTAGTTCAAGCATACTGTCCATCACCTTAATGTTTGTTGGATCGTGGATGCTATGCAGATCCTAACATCCAGGTGAACCTCCTCACAGAAAAAAAATGTTTTGAGGTAAGATTTGAATTTTACAGGGGAGCCAACTTTTGTGTGGCCAGCCCAATGGCGTAGCCTGTGTGCCATCAACCGCATTGGGTCATATACCGCTTGTTGTTTACAGCGCTTCGTTGTGGCTAAATGCGGCGAGAAGTGATATATATCAGCTGTAGTGCACAGTCAAGCCGAGGTGCGTGAGTGGCCCGCGATTGTAAACCTTAGCTCAGCTGTATGTTTTTTAACACCCAAGCTTGGTGTCAAGGTGCTATTTTCATTTCTCACATTGGAGCCCAAGTCATCTTTGCTCTGCCACCGGCGTTCTCAACAACATGAAACAAACCGAATGTTGAGGGTAATGGAAAATGTATTCCTTAAGAGCTATATCAAAAAGTATTGATTGCATGAAAAGTCCACTGAATGAACAGGTTACAAACATTGACTCAAGTGACTCTATGTTCTTGCCCGTCATGTTTTTAGAATATTATAAAAACATCTAAGCAGGCCCATTTTTAGGTCGAGCATTCAAGACTTCTTGTATATACTTTAGTATATACTTATATGTATATGTACTTTGTGGGCTCTTGAGATCAGCCCTAGGACTTGTCTGCTTCCGCTTAGGGACTGTTTTTTTCTGTTCAACTGCCTCTATTTAACTGTCTTGATAGAAAACGACCAGTAGAAGGTCAGTAAAATACCAGAATTGCTTTCTGCTGAGGGACTTTCTTTTTTTAATTTTTCTGGCAACTGCCTTGTCACCGGCTCAAGTACCACAGACCAGTGATGAGTGTTTTACGGAAGATTTATTGTATATATTTTGAGCTCTTGATACGGTATGGATTTTCCAGTGTCTGTGTTCTTTGTTACTCTTCTTTTCCTGCGTTTGCTTCGTAACCCGATTGGGCGTTGCATGTCCCCTCGGTAAAAGAAGAAGGAGAGGCCGTCAGTATTGTGCTCTGGTTTTACATGCAGTTCTCCTGCCCCGGTTTACCCCTTTTTCTTCCTTCTCGCGACCCCTGCCCTCTCTTACCCAGGTGAGGACTCTTGGTGTTACTTCACACCATTCAGGGTCCACCTCCTTTAGGACTATCCTGGCCTTTTGGCTACTCCTCAGATATTCTTTCTCTGCCGGGGGTGTATCTTCACCGTGTCCTGCTATGAGGGGTTTGTGCCTCGGTGCCTGTGACTTGCTCTGGCGGTGAAAGGGTGACTGGTTCTGGGTGTGTGGGGAGGGAGGGAAACAGTGAACCCCTACCCTTCCTCCCTCTCCACCCTAATCCTTCCCTAGAGTCCCATGAATACGTTCTGGGACCTCCACCACCTCCCTAGTGAGTGCCCCGTTCCCTTCAGCACTTGCCTGAAGCCGTGACCCGCTGACAGGGTCGCGGCTGCCTTGTCCGTGGGGCCTTCCTCGGGGACGCCTCTCCCGTTTTCTCCTTGGTCGCGTTCTCCTTCCCAGGGCCTCTGTCCTCTTCGTCCTCCTTCCGACCTCTGTCCACATTGTTCTCCTTCTGACCTCCGGCCACGTCGTCCTCCTTCCGACCTCCGTCCCTCGATTCGGCTTCCTCTGTCTCCTGCACTGCTCCGCTGCTCTCCGCGTCGACGCTGTCTTCCTCCCTGCTCCCGGTGTCCCTCTCCTTGTTCCCCATCCACTTTATGTTTCCTGCTTCCAGACCACCTGACGCAGTAGGGCTCCGCCCCGTGACGTCACTGGAGACAGCTGAGGAGGGAGTCCTCCGATGCCCCCGGGGTATGCGGGCCCGTCCCCCAGGCAGGCCCCGTCACAGAGTCTCCCCGCCAGGCATGCACGATCGGGCCATGCAGGAGAAGCGGAGCGGGACAGGAAATCCACGGTGGTCTGGAGGGGTCCAGGACGGTGGGATACCTGAAACGAAAAGGGCTGTAAGGCCAGGAACCATCGGAGAACCCGGGTATTAGTGTCCTTGTGCCGGGCCAACCAGACCAGGGGGGCATGGTCCGTCAGGAGGAGAAAAGGGCAACCCAGTAAGTAGTACTGAAGGGCCTGGATGGCCCATTTAATGGCAAGACACTCTTTCTCAATAGTAGAGTACCTGTGTTCAAGGGGCAGCAGCTTGCGACTGAGGTATACTACTGGGTGAAGCCCCCCTGAGCCATCATCCTGGGACAACACTGTCCCGAGACCCCAGTTAGAGGCATCGGTTTGAAGGGTAAAGTCTTTCTTAAAGTCAGGGAAAACAAGAACAGGGTCACAGCACAACAGGTCCTTGAGCCGTTGGAAGCTCCGTAGTTGAGTGGGGGACCACTCCCTTATGGCGTTAGGGCATGTTTTCTTTAGCATGTCAGTTAGTGCGGCGGCCTCCTCCGAGACTCTGGGAATAAACCGGCGGTAGTAGCCGACTAGGCCCAGGAAGGCTCTGATACCTTTCTTCGTGGTGGGGGTCGCCAATGACCTGATGGCGTCCACTTTGTCCACCTGCGGTCTTATCAGGCCTTCCTGGATGTGGTACCCCAGGTATCGTATAGCATTGGTGGCCAGCATACATTTGTCCGGATTAGCTGTTAGTCCTGCATGGCGAAGGCTGGTTAGTGTGGCTTGTATGTGTGTGAGATGTTGGCTCCAAGTACGACTGTATATGACTATGTCATCCAAGTATGTGGCCGCATAGGACTGATGGGGTCTTAGGACTACATCCATGAGCCGCTGGAAGGTGACCGGGGCACCGTGGAGACCGAATGGTAGAACCTTGAAGTGATACAGACCCGAAGGGGTGGCAAATGCCGTCTTCTCTCGGGCCTGGGTGGTAAGCAATATCTGCCAGTATCCCTTCGTTAAGTCGAGTGTCGTTAGGTACCTGGCTGTACCCAGCCTTTCTATCATTTCGTCTACTCTGGGCATAGGGTAGGAGTCAAAGCGGGAGAGTTCGTTCAGTCGTCGGTAGTCCACACAGAATCTTACCGTGCCGTTTGGTTTGGGTACTAGCACGATTGGTGAACACCAGGGGCTCTGGGAGGGCTCTATGATGTCGCTATTGAGCATGTCCTCTACCTGTTTCTCCACCACCCTCCTTCTGGCTTCCGGTATCCGGTATGGTCTTTGCCGGACCGGTTTAGCTCCGTCTGTGATGATGTTGTGTTGCACTAATGGGGTTCTCCCGGGTTTGGGAGAAAAGACGTCACGAAAGTCATTTACCAAGTCAAGAAGTTCTTTCTTCTGATCGGTCAGTAACTGGGGGCCCCTAGGGATAGAGGCGAGACCGCGGAGCGCGTCTCCCCTCGGAAAAGGGATGGCTAAAGGCTGGCTATCGGAAATCAGCAGGTCGGCATCATCGGCTGTTTCTGGTGCATCAGGTGTGTCAACCCATTTCTTAAGAAGGTTAACATGATAGACCTGCCCCCTGTTCCCTGTGTGGGGTGTAGCCACCCTATAGGTGATGGGTGTTATTTGTGCCATTATTACAAAAGGACCCTGCCACTTGGCCAGGAGCTTATTGTCTGTGGAAGGTAGCAGAGGGAGGACCCGGTCACCAACAGCGAATTGTCTCAATGTGGTGTGGTGATCATATGTCCTTTTCTGTTTTTGTTGGGCCGTGTCTAGGTTCTGTTTCACCTCCTCCCACAAGCCTGTCAATCTGTGTTTGAGGTGTGCTGCATAGTCTACTAAGGTTTTCCCTTCATCTTCTTCTTCCTCCCACCTCTCGGCAGCCATGTCAAGTAGTGTTCGCGGCTTCCTCCCGAATACCAGTTCGAAGGGGCTATAAACTGTGGAGGATTGGGCATGTGTCCTGATTGCGAACAGGGTGAGTGGCAGTTGTCGGTCCCAGTCCCTCCCTGTGTCCGACACTGTTTTCCTCAGTATACCCTTGACGGTCTGGTTTCTACCAGACCGTCGGTCTGGGGGTGATACACAGAAGTGTGTATCTGGCGTACACCCAGGAGTTTACAGATCTGTGACAAGAGCCGTGACATAAAGGGCGTCCCTTGGTCCGTCAATAACTCCAGAGGGAACCCGACCCTACTGAAAAACCCTATCATGGCTTGCGCCACGTTGCTAGTGGTCATACTGGAGAGCGGTATGGCTTCGGGGTATCTGGTGGCGTAGTCCACCAGTACCAGGATGTACTGATACCCCCTTGCAGAGGTGGTCAGAGGTCCTACGAGGTCCATCCCCACCCTGGAGAAAGGGACCTCTATTATGGGAAGGGGGTACAATGGTCCTTTGGGTACGTGGGAAGGGTTGTGTAGTTGGCACTGGGGACAGGCAGCACAGTACCTCCTGATATCAGAAAACACACCTGGCCAGTAAAATCTGCACAAGAGATTCTCTTCTGTTTTTTCACGTCCGTAATGCCCCCCTCCCGCTTGATTGTGTGCCAGGACAAGGACTTGAGTACGAAAGGAAAGGGGAACAAGGAGTTGTCTCACTTCTCCTGTGGGTTTTCTTATCCTTCTATATAACAGACCCTTTGATATCAGAAAACAAGGGCCTACCTGATCGTCGTCTTCTGTCACCGTGTGGGCCCACGCGTTCCCCAAGGTCGGATCTTCCCTTTGGGCTGTCCCGAAACTATGCGGCTCTCTCTGCACTCCGTCTGCAATAGTAGAAGTAGAAGGAGGGTTAGTTAACCCGTTTAATACCACTATTCTGTTGTGTTCTCTTTTCTCTTTACGGGTCATTTTATTCTTGTACGTACCCCCTATTATGTTTTCGCTGGAAAAGGGGGCCACCTTCCACCACTCTTGTCCTTCCTTTTCTTTGATGGCCTGGGACAGGAGGATAGGAAACTCATCACAGTCAGTACCGATGATCATCTCCTCCACCAATTGAGGGATGCCCCCTACACAAATGGGTCTTTCCTCGTTTTTGCTCCCCAGGGATACAACTGCCACAGGGTATGTTTTCTGGTCCCCATGTACACAAGTGATCGCCACCCTGTCCCCCTTTTGCCATTGATGACTCAGGACTCGTTCCTCGGTGAGGACGGAATGGCGACAGCCGGAGTCGATCAGCACCCTGGTCCTAACACCATTAACCGGGAGATACAGGTGGTAGGCCTCTTTTCCTGCTCCTGCCCAGAGAACCCTCCCCCTTGTGTACCCTACTTCCATGGGTTCTGAGGTGTTGGTCTTCTGGGGGCAGTTTCGTGCTATGTGGCCCCAGTCAGCGCAGTGGTAGCACTGGGGCCCTTGTCCGCCTTCTCTGGGTAAAGGTCGAGGGAGAAACCGAGGGTCGATAAGTGGACATGGAGGGGGAGTTGTGGGTCCCGGTGTGGGGTGTCTCCATCTCTGAACCAGCGGGGTGGGTATACGAGGGGTGATAGCCCGCTGTTCAGGGACCCTCTGATGGGCACAGGCGAGGTCTATGGCACTAGTGACAGTTACATTCGGGTGTTGTTTAACCCACACCCGGGTAGTGGTTGGAAGACCCTCCAGAAACTGTTCTAAAAGCATCCGGTCCATGACCTCCTCTGTGGTGGAGGTGTGGGGTTGCAGCCACCGAGTTCCCAGATCCGGAACGCGATAGAAGAAAGCGCGGGGATTGTCTTGCGGTAGCCACTTCTCTTTCCGGAACTTCATGCGATAATGTTCCTGGCCATACCCTAGGCGCTCTAGAATCGTCTTCTTGATCACACCATAGGGGTGGTACTCTCCTGGATTGGCCGCCTGGTACGCGGTTTGAAGTTCCCCTGATAAGAGGGGAGCCACATACTGCCCCCATCTTTCCACTGGCCATTGTGCTGTGCTGGCCACCCTCTCGAAGTTGGTAAAAAAGAAGTCCGGATCTTCCCCTATCTGGTACTTCTGCAGTACTGAACTCGGTACATTTGGATGGACCTTGCTGCTGGCTATAGTATTGGTTAGGCGTTGAATGGGCGAGTCTTGGACTACCTTGTTTTGTGCTATTAGTCCGGCCTGGGCCTGCAAGGCCTCCTGCAGGTGTTCCCTGTCTTTCTGGGCTTCTGTGGTTTGTCCCTCCACCACCAACTGGAGGTGTCATTGCCCTTCAGCCAGCTGCTTGAACATATCATCCAGGCTAATGGTCTGGGTCATTCTGCTGGTACGGGTTGTGGATATCCCACTTCTGACACCACGTGTCACCGGCCCAAGTACCACAGACCAGTGATGAGTGTTTTACGGAAGATTTATTGTATATATTTTGATCTCTTGATACGGTATGGATTTTCCACTGTCTGTGTTCTTTGTTACTCTTCTTTTCCTGCGTCTGCTTCGGAACCCGATTGGGCGTTGCACGTCCCCTCGGGAAAAGAAGAAGGAGAGGCCGTCAGTATTGTGCTCTGGTTTTACATGCAGTTTTCCTGCCCCGGTTTACCCCTTTTTCTTCCTTCTCGCGACCCCTGCCCTCTCTTACCCAGGTGAGGGCTCTTGTTGTTACTTCACACCGTTCAGGGTCCACCTCCTTTAGGACTATCCTGGCCTTTTGGCTACTCCTCAGATATTCTCTCTCTGCCGGGGGTGTATCTTCACCGTGTCCTGCTATGAGGGGTTTGTGCCTCGGTGCCCGTGACTTGCTCTGGCGGTGAAAGGGTGACTGGTTCTGGGTGTGTGGGGAGGGAAACAGTGAACCCCTTCCCTTCCTCCCTCTCCACCCTAATCCTTCCCTAGAGTCCCGTGAATACGTTCTGGGACCTCCACCACCTCCCTAGTGAGTGCCCCGTTCCCTTCAGCACATGCCTGAAGCCGTGACCCGCTGACAGGGTCGCGGCTGCCTCGTCCGTGGGGCCTTCCTCGGGGACGCCTCTCCCGTTTTCTCCTCGGTCGCGTTCTCCTTCCCAGGGCTTCTGTCCTCTTCGTCCTACTTCCGACCTCTGTCCACGTCGTCCTCCTTCCGACCTCCGTCCATGTCGTCCTCCTTCCGACCTCCATCTTCCGCACTGCTCCCGGTGTCCCTCTCCTTGTTCCCCGTCCACTTTATGTTTCCTGCTTCCGGACCACCTGACGCAGTAGGGCTCCGCCCCCGTGACGTCACTGGAGACAGCTGAGGAGGGAGTCCTCCAATGCCCCCGGGGTATGCGGGCCCGTTCCCCGGGCAGGCCCCGTCACATGCGTCTATTTAACTTTCTTGATAGAAAACGACCAGCAGAAGCCAGTAAAATACCAGAATCACTTTAGCATTCTCTAGATTCCAGTCCATAGAATTTGTCTTCCACAAGCACCCGTAGACAATAATATTTTTTTCAAATCCTGTATTTTCAGTGATATGACCACCGAAGGCCCTGATTTTATATTAAAAACAGAGCTTTGGACTATACCATTTCCGCTGAAAGGCAATATTTCTCTCCATGTGTTCCCATACCTGGCGTGTCACGCAGTTTGGTGCTTACTTTCCCTCCATGGTAAAGAACAGTAGATGTTTCAGCACCCAGGCTAATGTGCTGCATACCTAAATACATATAAGATCCCAAAGGCGAGACCGATTGCATTGCGAATGCTTGTTCAGTAATACCATAATGCTGTGCTGGTCGATCGCTTTCTACGTGAACACCTTGTCTGGGGTTATTCGGATGCTGGGAATTATTTCTGCGATACCAGAGAGTTCAACTCCGAAGATGGTGTTATAATGATGAAGGCAGAGTCTTTTTGTAAAGAGTAAACAGAGCACTGTTTAACTGCGGCTAATTATAAAGTCGGCAGTCAGTCAAACTGCCAAAATAAATAAAACCTCCCAGAGGTCTGAAAAGCGCTTCTTTGTTTACGGTTGTTTCACGGCGCCGAGATACGGGCACAAGATGTATGTTAGCTGTTTACATTGAGTGCGTCAGTAGGGTGTACGGAGTAATGAGCCCAAACCATGATTTGTGCCTTCACATATCGGAGGCCCTGTGCGGGTCATATACTATCAGGAAATGTAAAATGCGAACCTCCTCGCACAACATTTTTTTTCTATGATTGGGCTTGCAATGGAAGTTTCTGATTGTGTGTAGGGGTAGCAGGTGTCATTGTGGTTTAAGTGAATAGCAATGACAGCTCTGAAAGGCGCCTTGTCCCTGCCTCGGGGAGCTGAGCTGTCTCTTCAGAGTTGGTTGCAAAACACCATTTTTGTGGTCAGGTCACCAGGCTCCCTTCCTGGGCTTTGTGTTTAAAAGTCATTGTTTTCATGGTGCAATCTGGATTTCTTGTATTTTAATGATGGCACATGTTTAGTAAGCCAGAGACTGACATATGAACAACTTTTGTCTGCCTATGTCATCATGTGTGACATTATCTACATACAAGCATGCATGACCTCAGTAACCTGCACATGGCCAGCAGAGCTATCCTTTCACACTGGCTCTAGAGCTGACTTGACCCCCACGCTAGTGGTTGCTTCAATGCTGTTGTTCATTCACAAAGGTTATCATGACCTTGACCCCTTTGCTTTGCGGGCACATTTGGAACATTATATTTGTGTAGTAGCCCCCCCCCCCTGCTGAAGTCACTTTTATTCCTCTTCAGCGTGTACATTACTCTTCTTTGTGACCACAACTCCCACTTTAGGAGTTGCAAACATACACAAATTGCTTCTCAGCAGTCAAGACAGTTGAGGCAAGATTTAGTAAGATATGGGGCATTCTTTAATGGTTTGACATATTTCAACCCCACACATTAAGAATTTTTTGTAAATCTTGCTTTTCACAAAATTCTTTATTGAAATTAGCTTTAAAGTACACCATTTGGGCCTCCTTCTCCCCTAAAGTTTCTCCAGAGGAGACCCACTTAACCTTCCGTTTTGTCAGCCGGGTTCTCACTTTGCTAGCTCACTACTTAAAACTCATCCACAACTTTTACGCCCCACTACTTTGAAATCTCACCACCCGCCACTGGATGTGGCTTTAATGTCCTAAAGCAGGAAAGAACTGACAGGCACATATGCCTTTTCCATGCATTATTAGCTCATTAAACCAGACCTATTGGCCGTCCAAATGTGTATTCTAATACTGTCTCTGCCCCAGTTGCGAAATGGTAGCCCCACCACCACAGTTTAGTACTAGTTGTTCGGGTCTGGTTGCACCCCTGGCCCTAAGGTAACTTTAACTCGTGCCCTTGCCATGCACTGCTAATTACCCCACATATTACATCACTCATTACATCTTCTATGACATTATTGATATCACTGCAAAAGGGCACACGTTATAGTTACCTTATGGCACGAGTTATAGTTACTTAAGATAACTCTAACTGCTGAATTTCTTTAGAACCTTTTGTTTTTTTAGTGAAAATAAAATTTTAAAAAATAATATATATATGTATTGCAGTTTTATATGGCACAAATAGTGGCCAAGGCCATTGGAGCACTCTATAATATTATATAAGCACCAGATTACATTACACAAGTTCAGATTCATTTTATTATAAGTATGGGAGCTTTTGTGATTTTCCTAGAATCAAAGAATGTTGAACCAATGCCAGGATTTAAACCTGGTTCCCCAGATCCAAAGTCTCAGGCCGATAGGCCACACCCATATTTCTCAATTTGTGTGTGAAAGTCATACATAAGCGGTATGATTGTTATGGTATAGTGAGCACATTCTATGTTGAAATGGCTTTGTAACGTAAAAAAGAACAGTAGCAACAGCTACTGGAAAGTTCACCTGTAGTCTTATGTGGGAATATTTGCACGGGTTTGTTTTATAACTGGACTTGGGGACTTTGCTCAAATAGGGGTTGTTAGAAATGGGGGTCTCTAGTTGGCAATGGCTGGCGCCACTGTCCAAATAGGGACCCTTCTTCCTAAGTCAGGGCAAGTGGGCTACCCCCTTTGATAACCCCTGCTCAACCCTGTGGTAACGTAGCACGAGCAGTTAGGCCTATCTCAGGGGCAGTGTGTGAAGCATTTATGACCATGCACAATAAGGCAGTAATGACACCACAAAAGGACAAAACTCGAGTAGGTATAGAAAAAAATAGTATCTTTATCTAAGGTTTAGTACGAGACTCTCAAAAGCGTTTTAACCAGTTACAATGCACGTAAATCAGTAGGGACTTAAAAAGGGCAATACGTATTCACCAGAACGTGGCACTGACTGAGTTCAAGGCCTGGGTCTACGCGACCCGTTGCACACCAAATACCTGCCGTTGGACGGGGACACAGCACGTAGCTTCTCGAAGAAGCGGAGGCGGTGACAGGCGGACTCCCAGCAACCACAGGTCTCGACGGCAGTGGTCCGCAAAGTGCACTTGCAATGATTCGGGCACTCCGGGACAGGCGGGCCCTCAGCGGCAGCAGCACGCGGCTGCGGCGGCCCGGGCTGGTGGTGGCGATGACTCTCGTCGTGCAGCTCAGTGGTGGGCTCGCGGCGGCAGCAGCGCTCTCCTAGCTACGGCGGCCCACGGGACGATTCACGATGGTGCAAGGTTGACAAAGACGTGGGCACTCAGCGGCAGCAGCTCTCTCTTAGCTGCGGCGGCCCACAGGACAAATCCCAATGATGCAAAGTTAGCAAGGGTGCAGAGCACTCCGCGGCAGCAGCTCTCTTTGCTGCGGCGGCTCACAGGACAAATCACAATGATGCAAAGTTAGCAGGGGTGCGAGCACTCAGCGGCGGCAGCTCTCTCTTAGCTGCGGCGGCTCACAGGACAAATCACGATGATGCAAAGTTAGCAAGGGTGCGAGCACTCCGCGGCAGCAACTCTCTTAGCTGTGGCGGCTCACAGGACAAATCACGATGATGCAAAGTTAGCAAGGGTGCGAGCACTCCGCGGCAGCAACTCTCTCTTAGCTGCGGCGGCTCACAGGACAAATCACGATGATGCAAAGTTAGCAAGGGTGCGAGCACTCAGCGGCGGCAGCTCTCTCTTAGCTGCGGGGGCTCACAGGACAATCCACGATGTTGCACAACTAACACAAGTGCGGGCAACCAGCGGCGGCAGCTCTCTTACCTGCGGCGGCCCACAGGGTTTCAGCGAAGGTTCCGAAGATTCAAATTAAGGCGGGCACTCAGCGGCGGCCCACACAGTTTCAGCGAAGGTTCTGAAGATTCAAATTAAGGCGGGCACTCAGCGGCGGCAGCTCTCCTTTAGCTGCGGCGGCCCACAGAGTTTCAGCGAAGGTTCTGAAGATTCAAATTAAGGCGGGCACTCAGCGGCGGCGGCAGCTCTCTCTTAGCTGCGGCGGCCCACAGTTTCAGCGAAGGTTCTGAAGATTCAAATCAAGGCGGGCACTCAGCGGCGGCAGCTCTCTCTTAGCTGCGGCGGCCCACACACAGAATTCACAAGGATTACCAGTTCGCGTTCCTCACAGTAGAACTAGAGGTTCCGGATTACTCGACGGAGGCCTCACCTGCAAGTAGAATTCCTAGCGAAGGAATTCGGGCGGCTGATGGGGTGAAGTCTAATGTCCCTGAGACTTCAGCAGGAGGCGCTCTCAATTCAGGCCCTTGGGTAGTTTCTTCAGCAAGCTTGGTGAAAGTTTCAAAGTCCTTTCCTCTGTCCCCTCGGACAGAGTTTCGTCTTGACATCCAGAAGGAACACACCCGAAACAGGATTCAGCGCAGCGTTTTATACCTAAAAAGTCTTTGTTCTCTGCAGTCACAAATCACTGCATCCAGCCAGAACCAGTTCGGTGGGGTCGGGGAGCACTTGGTTTATGAGGCGACATCCTGCCCTTTAAGAATCTGGGGGTCTGCTATCAGACGCCCAGTGGGAGATGGAGCCATCATTCACCTTGCCAGGCACGGCCCTGCTCGGATCAAAGAGTCACCCCTCCCCATACTCTAAATGCCGATCTCTCTCCAGCCAGGTCTGACCCAGCTGGCCCTGCTGCTCCAAAACCAGACGGCCAATACACACGCTAGCAAAAGCCTACAGGAAAGCTTCAGGCCAGAAAATACCTTGTTTCTAGTAGAGGCATTTTCGAACACGGGCTACGCTAATAATCCTTACTAAAAGATGCATCTCAATGTTCTGAGCTTAAACATATCAAATTCGACGTTCCTATCAGGTTCCTGGGGGCAGGTAGGATTAAGGCATGTAATGCTCAGCCTGCACCTTCTGGCCTATGAGAACGGGTGGCCTCGCAATAGTAAACAGTGAAATGGAGGGTAACTCGCTATTAGAACATGCTACACAGACATACTTTCACAGCTGCTTCGGTGGGTAGCGCAAATCAGCGCTGACGTCCCACCAGCAGTATTTGGTCTACCAGCCCTGGGCACACACAGTGCACTGATACTAGGGACTGACAGGTAAACCAAACGAGCCAATTATGATTATCCCAATTCATACAGTTATCTTTACACAGGGAGCATTTGCGCTGGGTCACTGATTGGCAGTGGCACAGCGCCCAGAGCATCTAAATCCAGCCAACATAAAAGGTCAGAAGAGAAAAGAGGAAGGGAGACCCGTGCCAATGATGCCAGGTCTAACACACGTCCCCTCCAGCTGAAATGTGGGGAGAACTAACCATTCCCTTGGGAGTTCTCATCACTAAGGCGGAAAAACCTGGACAGACCGTCAGCATTGGCGTGCTCTGTACCAGGGCGGTGTTCCACCGTGAAATCCATACCCTGTAGGGAAATGGACCACCTCAGCAACTTGGGATTCTCACCCCTCATATGCATCAACCATCTAAGGGGCCTGTGGTCTGTCTGAACCCGGAAGTGAGTCCCAAACAAATATGGCCTCAGCTTCTTCAGCGCCCAGACCACAGCAAATGCCTCACGCTCAATTGCACTCCACCTCTGTTCCCGGGGAAGTAACCTCCTGCTTAGGAAGGCTACCGGTTGGTCTAGTCCCTCCTCTTTGATCTGTGACAGAACAGCCCCTATACCATGCTCTGAGGCGTCTGTTGGACAACGAATTCCTTTGAAAAGTCGGGCGCCTGAAGCATGGGTGCAGTGCACATGGCAGTCTTCAGGGCGTCAAAAGCGTTCTGACAGGAGTCAGTCCAGTTTACCTTCTTTGGCTGCTTCTTAGAAGTCTGCTCAGTCAAGGGTGCAACAATGTTACCATATCCTTTGACAAACCTCCTGTAGTACCCTGTGAGTCCTAAGAAGGCTCTCACCTGCGTCTGAGTCTTGGGGGGTTCCGACGCCAGGATATTTTCAATTTTGGGCTGAAGGGGCGCCACCCTGCCGCTCCCCACCTGGTGCCCCAAATACACTACAGAACCCTGCCCAATCTGGCACTTACTGGCTTTGATTGTGAGGCCTGCCTTCCGCAGTGCCATCAATACCTCCCAGAGGTGGCGCAGGTGGTCCTCCCAAGAGGAGCTAAACACCGCAATGTCATCCAGGTAGGCGGCACTGAAGTCTTCCAGCCCAACCAACACCCTGTTGACCAGCCTCTGAAAGGTGGCAGGGGCATTCTTCATTCCAAAGGGCATCACCCAGAACTGGTAGTGCCCATCGGGTGTGGAGAAGGCTGACCTCTCCTTTGCTCCCTCGGTCAAGGCGATCTGCCAATACCTAGACGTCAAATCAAATGTGATGAGGTATTTGGCAGCCCCTAACTGATCTATGAGCTCATCAGCTCTGGGGATGGGGTGCGCGTCAGTCTTCATGACTGAATTGAGGCCCCGATAGTCCACGCAGAACCGAAGTTCGGGGGTGGTACCAGGTGCTGCCGCTTTTGGTACCAGGACCACTGGGCTGGCCAAGGGCTGCTAGAGGACTCAATCACCCCAAGGGCAAACATTTTGGTAACCTCATCCTTAAGGTAGGCCCTTACCCGGTCAGTCACTCGGTAAGCCTTGTGCTTAATGGGAGGACTGTCCCCGGTGTCCACGTCATGGACACACCAATCAGTGACACTAGGTACCAGGGAGAACAGATCACTGAATTGCCCCAACAGTTGGCGACAATCACCCTGCTGCTCAGGGGTCAGTGTGGTGGAGAGGACCACACCCTCCACTGACCCATTTCGCTCCCCTGCACACAGGAGGTCAGGAAGGGGCTCGCTCTCCTCCTCCATCCCAGCATCTGTGGCCAGAAGCATGCCCACTTCAGACCTCTCAAAGTGGGGCTTCAGGCGGTTAACAAGCAGGACCCGCAAGGGGTTCCTGGGAGACTGCAAGTCCACCACCTAGGTAACAGGACTCTTGCGCTCCACCACCTCAAAGGGGCCGGTCCACCTATCCTGGAGCGCACAGGGCTCCACCGGGGCCATGACCCAAACCTTCTGTCCAGGCTGAAACTCGATCAGAGTGGCATACTGATCGTGCCAGCGTTTCATCTCTTCCTGGCTGGTTTCCAGGTTTGCCTCAGCAAGCTTCCTGAAACGCCGAGTCTGGTTCCTGAAGGCCAGCATGTAACTAAACACATCCTGGGAGGTTTCCTGGGAGATTGCTCCCAGCCTTCCTTGACCAGACTCAGAGGCCCTCTTACCGGGTGACCATAGAGCAGCTCAAAGGGACTGAACCCTAGGGACTTCTGTGGCACCTCACGGTAAGCAAACAACAGGCATGGTAAGAGGACATCCCACTTACGCCTCATGGGCTCGCCTAGGCCCATAATCATGCCCTTAAGGGTCCGGTTGAATCTCTCAACCAGCCCATTACCCTGGGGGTGGTAAGGAGTGGTGAACTTATACGTTACCCCACACTCCTCCCACAGAGACTTCATGTACTTGGAGATGAAGTTAGTTCCCCTATCGGACACCACCTCTCTGGGGAATCCCACACGGGAGAAAATCTCCATCAGTGCCCGTCCCACCACGGGGGCCGTCACTGTCCTGAGCGGGATGGCCTCAGGGTACCGGGTGGCATGGTCCACCAAGACCAGGATGAACCTGTTGCCCATGGCTGTCTTGGGATCCAGATGCCCCACAATATCAATGCCCACTCTTTCGAATGGGGTGCTCACCACGGGAAAGGGCTGTAGTGGGGCCTCAATCTTCCCCCCACTCTTCCCACTTGCCTGGCAAGTCTCACACGTTCTGCAGTGAGCATCGGAGCTCCTGCGCATCTGGGGCCAATAGAAGTGGGTGACCAGCCTCTCAAAGGTCTTGGTCTGCCCCAGATGTCTGACCAGTGGCACATCATGAGCCAACCCCAGTAGGAAGGTCCTGAAGCGCTGGGGTACCACCAGCACACGGGCTGACCCAGGCTCAGCAACCTTAGGCTCGCTGTAAAGGAGGTCGTTCTCCCAATAGATCCAATGTGACCCTGTCTGGTCACCTACTGCCTGGGCGGCGGCCTGTCGCCGCACCCCCTCAAGAGAAGGGCAGGTTCTCTGCTGCTCGCAAAATTCCTCCCTGGAGGGCCCCCCTTCCTGCTGCCAATGGGTCAGCTCCGGTAGGTCCCCCAGTTCGGCCACTTGTTCCCCTGTAGGTTCCAGGGCATCCCCCTCAAGATCTGCTCCCTCCGGGACTGTGGGAACCGCGGGGGCCGGTTTCCCGCGCCCCCTACCCCTTCTCTTTGAGGCAGGGGCCTGGGTCATACTTTCAGGCTCCAGACCCTCCTGAACATCCTTCTGAGCTGTCATGGACCGAGTGGTCACACACGCCCACTCAGGCAACCCCAACATTTCAAAATGAGACTTTCTCTCTACCGTAGCCCACGGGGAGTTCTCCAGATCGTTGCCCAACAGACAGTCTACAGGCGTGGCGGCCCTCACAGCCACTTGAAGAGTTCCTGTGACCCCCCCCCACTCGAAAGGAACCTGAGCCACTTCACACTGGCTCTCTGAGTTGTCTGCTGACACTACGGGGCAGAATGCATGGGGGACAACTTGCTCTTTGGACACCAACCGGGAGCTGACAGCAGTCACACTAGCTCCGGTGTCCCTGAGAGCCTCCACCCTATGGCCATTGATGGTCACCCACTGCCGGTACTTCTGAGTGTTGATCGGCAGTGTGGGGTTAGGGACCTTCTCGAAGTCCCCTAGCGAGACAAGGGTTAACTCTACGGGATCCCACCCACCTTGGACCTCCATTTCCTTCCCCCCAGGGCTACACTGGCAATCTGTCGGGATGGTGCACGGGGTGGTGCACGAGGGGATACATTGGGGTCCCTCTGGGGACACTGGGGATCATAGTACCGGTGGCCCACTTGACCACACTTGAAACAAGTAAGGGGCCCCCTATGAACAGGCCTACCTGTCGGGGACACTGGCTCCTTCTCAGGGGAGGCTGGGACACCACTGCTTGGTTCCCTTGGGAATTACTTTGGGGCCCTCTCTGGAACTCCCTCTGTTTACCCTTGTCCCCCACTTTTCTGCTGGGGACCCTGCCCACCTCGGGCGAAGTCTCCCACAAAACCTTTGCGGACCCGGGTGCTCACCCAGCAGTCCGCCTCCTCAGCAAGCTTCCTAGGGTTAGTCAGATTGCTATCAATCAGGTGCTGGCGTAGCTCTGGAAAACAGTTACTGGACAAATGCTCCCAAGCAAACAAATCATACAATTGCTCGAAAGTTTCCACTTTGCTACCTTTTACCCAGTGATCCATTGCTCTGCAGAAAAAAGACACATATTCAACTCACGTGGTACCCTCTAACTTTTTACAGGTCCTATCAGCTGATTTCCCTCTGCCTTGCCACGGTTGCTCACCCTATTTTTTCGCGTGATATCATTTCCCTGTTTTATAGATTTTCGCATTAAATTACCTATTTGTATATTAAAACATGTGTTATATCCAATTTTTATTATAAAACTGTGAAATTGTTTTTCTGCATTCCAAATTGTGTTGGACGGAGACACAGCACGTAGCTTCTCGAAGAAGCGGAGATGGTGACAGGCGGACTCCCAGCGACCACAGTTCTCGATGGCAGTGGTCCGCAAAGTGCACTCGCAATGATTCGGGCACTCCGGAACAGGCGGGCCCTCAGCGGCAGCAGCACGCGGCTGCGGCGGCCCGGGCTGGTGGTGGCGATGACTCTCGTCGTGCAGCTCCGTGGTGGGCTCGCGGCGGTAGCAGCGCTCTCTTAGCTGCGGCGGCCCACGGGACGATTCATGATGGTGCAAGGTTGACAAAAACGTGGGCACTCAGCGTCAGCAGCTCTCTCTTAGCTGCGGCGGCCCACAGGACAAATCCCAATGATGCAAAGTTAGCAAGGGTGCGAGCACTCCGAGGCAGCAGCTCTCTCTTAGCTGCGGCGACTCACAGGACAAATCACGATGATGCAAAGTTAGCAGGGGTGCGAGCACTCTCGGCGGCAGCTCTCTCTTAGCTGCGGCGACTCACAGGACAAATCACGATGATGCAAAGTTAGCAAGGGTGCGAGCACTCCGCGGCAGCAACTCTCTCTTAGCTGCGGCGGCTCACAGGACAAATCACGATGATGCAAAGTTAGCAAGGGTGTGAGCACTCCACGGCAGCAACTCTCTCTTAGCTGCGGCGGCTCACAGGACAAATCACGATGATGCAAAGTTAGCAAGGGTGCGAGCACTCAGCGGCGGCAGTTCTCTTTTAGCTGCGGCGGCTCACAGGACAATCCACGATGTTGCACAACTAACACAAGTGCGGGCAACCAGCGGCGGCAGCTCTCTTAGCTGCGGTGGCCCACAGGGTTTCAGCGAAGGTTCTGAAGATTCAAATTAAGGCGGGCACTCAGCGGCGGCAGCTCTCTCTTAGTTGCGGCGGCCCACACAGTTTCAGTGAAGGTTCTGAAGATTCAAATTAAGGCGGGCATTCAGCGGCGGCAGCTCTCTCTTAGCTGCAGCGGCCCACAGAGTTTCAGCGAAGGTTCTGAAGATTCAAATTAAGGCGGGCACTCAGCGGCGGCAGCTCTCTCTTAGCTGCGGCGGCCCACACAGTTTCAGCGATGGTTCTGAAGATTCAAATTAAGGCGGGCACTCAGCGGCGGCAGCTCTCTCTTAGCTGCGGCGGCCCACACAGTTTCAGCGAAGGTTCTGAAGATTCAAATTAAGGTGGGCACTCAGCGGCGGCAGCTCTCTCTTAGCTGCGGTGGCCCACACACAGAATTCACAAGGATTACCAGTTGGCGTTCCTCACAGTAGAACTAGAGGTTCCGGATTACTCGACGAAGGCCTCACCTGCAAGTAGAATTCCTAGCGAAGGAATTCGGGTGGCTGATGGGGTGAAGTCTAATGTCCCTGAGACTTCAGCAGGAGGCGCTCTCAATTCAGGCCCTTGGGTAGTTTCTTCAGCAAGCTTGGTGAAAGTTTCAAAGTCCTTTCCTCTGTCCGCTCGGACAGAGTTTCGTCTTGACATCCAGAAGGAACACACCCGAAACAGGATTCAGCGCAGCGTTTTATACCTAAAAAGTCTTTGTTCTCTGCAGTCACAAATCACTGCATCTAGCCAGAACCAGTTCGGTGGGGTCGGGGAGCACTTGGTTTACGAGGCGACATCCTGCCCTTTAAGAATCTGGGGGTCTGCTATCAGACGCCCAGTGGGAGATGGAGCCATCATTCACCTTGCCAGGCACGGCCCTGCTCGGATCAAAGAGTCACCCCTCCCCATACTCTAAATGCCGATCTCTCTCTCCAGCCAGGTCTGAGCCAGCTGGCCTGCTGCTCCAAAACCAGACGGCCAATACACACGCTAGCAAAAGCCTACAGGAAAGCTTCAGGCCAGAAAATACCTAGTTTCTAGTAGAGGCATTTTCGAACACGGGCTACGCTAATAATCCTTACTAAAAGATGCATCTCAATGTTCTGAGCTTAAACATATCAAATTCGACGTTCCGATCAGGTTCCTGGGTGCAAGTAGGATTAAGGCATGTAATACTCAGCCTGCACCTTCTGGCCTATGAGTACGGGTGGCCTCGCAATAGTAAACAGTGAAATGGAGGGTAACTCGCTATTAGAACATGCTACACAGACATACTTTCACAGCTGCTTCGGTGGGTAGCGCAAATCAGCGCTGCCGGCCCACCAGCAGTATTTGGTCTACCAGCCCTGGGCACACACAGTGCACGGATACTAGGGACTGACAGGTAAACCAAACGAGCCAATTAGGATTATCCCAATTCATACAGTTATCTTTACACAGGGAGCATTCGCGCTGTGTCACTGATTGGCAGTGGCACAGTGCCCAGAGCATCTAAATCCAGCCAACATAAAAGGTCAGAAGAGAAAAGAGGAAGGGAGAGCCGCGCCAATGATGCCAGGTCTAACAGGGGTGATCATTATTTATATTGTTTACATATAGACCAAGACTTCCGCAACCCACCAAAAATTGGTTTGCGACCTACCAGTGAGTCCAGACCAACAGTTTGGGAAATGGAACCCTAAAGCCTTTTGTTATGGCTGGAACTGATAGCCTTAGTACTGTTGACTTATGGTGGGGGGAGATGTTATGTCCCGGTCAATGAGAGGAGTCACTTCTACTTGGTTCAGTCCACTCTCAACCAAGATGCAAGAGCTTCTGTAAAAGCACGTGGCGGTGGCTTGTGTGCAGGCACAGAGAGTTCACTGCGGACGGAGCCTGGCGGAGGGTGCCTGTGCCCAGGTGCCATGACTCAACAATGGCCAAGAGTATTTCTGCAGGACTAAACGTAAAAAGGCCCAGGTGTGCCTCATTGCATCATCTGGTTAGATTTCCTCGATCAAGTCCAGTTTATGTATACCGATCGGAAAGGAGGGAGGTGAAATTGTTAGTATGGGTTGTCAAATGTTGTAAAGGAGACCAGGGTTTGAGTCCTAGCCTCCCTCTTGCAAACATCTGTGTTCCTGGGAAATTATTTAATAATCGTGTGTATTACTGATGTGGCCATTTTCTTTAGTTAGATCAAATACGCTGGCTAACAAGTAATTCAGCCTTTGTCTAGCTTCTGTTGAGGGAAACAGTGATTTGCTCACTGGGAAATAGGTCGTTCTTAAAAAAACAAATTTCTCTATTCATTACTCTCGAGCTACCAAACCATTATGAGCTCTTATTCCAGACAGCAAAACACCTGCATCTGTCATTTCGTGTAACCTGTGTTTGCCACACCATACACAACGAAATGGCCTGTGTGTGTTTTCGGCATCTCCACTCACAACTTCCGGTTTGACGTAGCGGATGTTAGAGAGAATGCTTTGTCGTTTGAATGGAAGCGAGCTGCTGTACTATGAGCACAGTCAGGCACCTGCCCAGCTTCCGCCTCCCTCCCTCACCTACTCCAGCCTCAAGAGTGAATGCTGCACCTGGCAGGTCTCCAGAAAACAAACAAATATTCAGAGAAAATAAATGCTCGGGTTGCTGGCAGTACTTTGAAGCTGCTTCAAAAAGTCTGCATTTATTGTTTTCGAATGTATGATGACTTAAGTTCAGAGTACAAATTGCACACGCCTCTGCCCCACCTTACTCTTATAGACTTATGGACCGCCAGGGGCGTAGCTTCAGGGAGTGCTTGGGGTGTAACACCCCTCTAAAAAATGTATTATTTAATAAATAGTTGGGTACAGGAGCGTTTAGTCGGGTATGGTAAGGTGTATCTTGGATTTCACCTGGTATTTTTAAATACTCACTCAGACAAAAACACATGCAAACTCTTCTGTTTTGAAGGTCTTAAAGCATGGCTATTTGACAAAATACTGTGTGGCTTATTTACAAGCCCCTATCCCCACGGGAACGTCACTTTTACGACGATCCTGTGGCGATAGGGGGCTTCGCCTAATTTACAAGGCAGCGTTAAGCCACTTAACGTGGCCTAACGCTGCCTTGTAAATAAGGCCCCCTTTCATGCTATGCTTAGCGTGAAAGGGGAGGGCAATGGGTGTTGCTGTGGGCGTTCCACCGCAACACCCATTGATCCTGACGCTGCCTCCTATTACAAGGGAGGCGTAAATAGGAGGTAGTGCCAGAATTAAGACCAGTGAAAACCTGGTCTTACCCTGGCGCAACGAGGAGAAATGTTCAATTTCTCCTAGTTTTTTCTGTTTTTATGTGTGCAGCACACATAGAAACAGCAAAAGGCCAATGATTTTTTATGTACAGGAAGATCCCCCTTCCTGCACATAGACAATCATTTTAAAAAAATGCTGTTTTGCAACTTCTATGTGTGCTGCACTTCCCTTATATACCGTATTCAGGACCTTAAAGGAAATGCGCTTTCTGATGAGGAGCCAATGCAAGGCTCGAATCCCTTGCCTGGTCGACTGATACTTCGGAATGTTTAGAATCAGCCTTGCCGCTGCATTCTGTACCACCTGGAGCTTGTTCGGGGAAACTGTATTAATGTTAAGGTACAAAGCGTTGCAGTAGTTCAGCCGGGAGGTGACTAGTGCAATGATAGTGGACCGATGAAGTTCAGATGGAATATACGGCATCACCTTTCACAGGGTTTTTAAAATATAGAAAAAGGTGCTGACTGTACGGCTGACCTGAGCATCGAAGGTCAGACCCTCGTCAAAGGTGACCCCCAGATTTTTTGCTGTCCTAACCTGGACAGGAAGGGGACCGCAATCTGCAGGCCACCAGGCATTGGACCAGATTGAATTCTGTGAGCCAAATACTTGCACCTCGGTCTTGTCTGCATTAATCTTTAATGAGTTGCCCTTCATCCAGCAAATATTGTTGGACATACATTGATTAAACTTTTGTGAGACCGATTACAAATCATTCGCGATGGAAACAATGATTTGCGTGTCGTCCGCGTAGGAGAGCACCTGAAATCCAAATGATCTCACCAACTCGGCCAGAGGGGTCACATAGAGGTTAAAAAGAGTGGGGCTCAGCGGCGATCCCGGGGGGACCACACAGGGAAGGCCAAAGGCCTTTGCTGTAAAGCCACCGCAGCTGACGATGTGCGTTCTGCCGATCATAAAAGAGTGGAGAAGCTGCAAGGCCCTACTTGTGACTCACACTTCCCGCAGACGTTGGACCATGCGCACTGGGGAGACGGTGTTGAATGCTGCCAAAAGGTCGAGCATAATCAGCACCGCAGATCCGCCTTCGTCAACCTGCGTGCGAATACAGTCAGTGGCCGCTATAAGAGCGGTTTTGGTGCTGTGACCGGCGCAAAACCCGTTCTGAGAGCTATCGAGGATTTCCCGGGATTCAATGTGTTTCGTCAGTTCAATGTTGATGAATTTCTCCAAGATTTTAGCAGGGGCGGGGAGAAGGGAAATTGGTCGAAAGCATTTCAATTCTGAATAACCATCCTTCTAGTAAATGCTTGCGGAGCCTTGTTTAGCTGCCCGCCTCCATCTCATTTCCTTTTTTATTGCAGCAGGTGCTGTATTGTGGGCAGCAAAGCTGGAGCTAGTGCAATACGTTAAACTTAACACATGAAGTGTAACTTTTCTCTAACATTTTTGGGTACCTTTGCTACTTTGGGCTATTCACCATTTATGATTGTAAAATTACTCAAAAGTGTAGACTTACATGTCCCTGCACTCTGAAATAAGGGGTGGAGTTACTAAAACATAAAATATGACCGAAATGTATTACTAGTAGTGACTTTACAACAGTATTTGCTGTTCCAGACACTTCACAGAGACCTCGGCTATGGGGGAGGAGATCTCTACATGATAAAGTATAGGGAAAAGTTCAAAAGCTTAATAAACTTTGAAAAAAATAGCTACAATATGTTCAAGTTAAATATTATTATACTAATGATATATATTTATTTTATATGTAGCATACTAGAATATAATATTACAGCATTACTAACTTAATGTTAAATAAAAAATAATTATTTTGACTATATTACATTTAAAATAAAAATATTTTTCTGAAGTTGAATTACAAAAAATCCCCACCAAAAGTTAAAGAATTATATATTTTATTGTTTAAAATTATTTAAACTGATGTACAGAAATTAATTGAGTGATGTAATTATTTTTAGCAAATATTAATGTAATATTAGGTTTTACATTTTAAAAATGTTAATAAAATATGGTAAACTAAATTAATGAACGTTTTTAATTTTTTTTTAACAAAATACAATTTACTTATTGTTAACAGTTAAATCATTTAATTTATTTTAACGTTAGTTCCTCTGGGGTTCTAATATAAGTTCTTACCTCCATTATTTTCAATATCACGTTGTTGCCATGGGTGGTGCTGGACTTACTCCAGCTCTGAGAAGGACTACATTTACAACTGTTTGGGGTCCTTTTTAGCTCTAGTAACATTAGAAGTGCAGTTTGTAATTATTAATTGGTTTACGCTTTTGTGGGTGGGTGCATGTCCCTCCCTAAACACCTCCCTAACTCTTCCTTAAGCCCTCTTTACTCTTCCTTTAACACCCCCATTAGTAGTAAGTATGCCCCATTTTCCAGCTATTCCCCTATGACCCTCTCTCATTTACTACTAAAAAAATATACTTCCATATGCACAGACTGCATTCAGAGTAGAGATCTCCTCACAGAAAAAGATAGGAGAGGCGGAGGCAGAACCTCCACACATATGTTTTTGAATAGCATTTTGTAGTACGTTGGTAGTACTAAAAAAGTATTATTAACATACTACATGATGCAGTTTGTCCAACTCCAAACAAAAGCTGCCCTGCCACAGAACTGATCGCTGGTCTAGGTCTGCCCCTGCATAAGGACAAGGAAATCTAGATCAGTGTAACTCCTCCTCTGACCCCACCCATTCACATCTTGTCACAATTTGGGGTTGGGTCAGTAAGCCTTGTTGAGCCAACACTAACTAGGGTAGGACGGCCATATAGGACATAGGGAAAAACACTGGGAGCTAAAGACCTGGGACAGCTGTTTGGGGTGTATGGACGGAAGGATCATCAGCTGTCTAGTCTGGAAAACATAGCTGAGGTAATACACACAATATTCTACTTTTAAGTATTTGAAAATATGAATGTATTACATTTTAGTACTGGTTATTTGGGGACATAGTTTTAACTTGCATCTAAGATTGTATGTATGATATTTTTTTGTTGTTAATTTGAATTGAATTTTAGCACATTTGTTGATTTTTGGTATGCTGAAATTGCTGTCTGGAACTAAGTTTAGTTGCATGTTCTTTTGTGTGGGGTTCTGACCTATTGCCAGATTTAAGGCCGCCATGCCATGCAAAGAGTGGATGCAGGTCTCGACTGCCAGTAGGAAAGGACAGCCGACTCACTGGCCATGACCAGTGTGACCCTTCTGGCTTATCGCTTCAGGTTTGCTACTGCTCTGCTTCAAGGAACCTAGTACTTGGAGGCCGTAAAAAGCAATACCTGCTTGTTGTTCTGCCCCCGACTATCAAGCTGTGCGTTTTAGAAGAGGCACCAGTTCAGCCTAAAAGGTCTCTGTAAAATTCAGCAGAGGAGTTATAAGAAGCCTTGAGCTGTTGACTCTGTAACAGTAGGAGTTGGAACCTGCCAATAACTGTTTTGTGCTAGAAGAGTAATGTAAGACTGGGGGAGCAAATGCAACTCTTTATGGCCAGCAGAAATTTGTCTGATAGTCTCTGCAGATGTTCTGTGCTGGCCTCTCTCAAAACCCACATAAACTAAGAGAATTAAACTGTCTGATTGATCCATAGAACTTCCCTACTCATTCGTATTTTCAACTTAACCAAAGTATTTTCACTAACAAGCTGATCCAAGGTAGTGGAACCCTCTTCTGACACTGCAAATGACCCACTGCCAGTTGGGAAAAGTTTCATCCAGAAATTCATGTATGAGAGATTCAACCAGGACAAACCTGGAGCATTGAACAGAAGATGGAATGTTCTTCAGCCCCAGTCTTTCTCCTTACCTCAAGACCACTTAATGAAGAGCTTCCATCAGGAAGTTCTAAGTCCATGGGTCCTAGTTTTGAAATCGCCTGTGAATATAGCTTTTTGCTTTTTTTTTTAACCCGGTTCCACCTCCTCAGCGAGCCAAACTAGTCTTTATGCCATGACTTTGAAAATGACTGCAGTCTTGCTAAAATAAGCCATAGAAACAACTAGGAATTTTACCTACTGTAGCCGTTATTGGACCCTAAAATTAACCGAACCTATTTAAATCTTCAGTTCATTTTTATCCCTGTTCTCATAATTGCCAGTGAATATTTAGTGATAGTTAGCAAAAACTTTTTTTTACTTGTTTTACTAATTTTCTACCGTCTTTAAGAGAATAAACCAAACAAGAAGACTTCATTTCAGGTCACCCATCAGCTAAGGAAATGGCATCAGGGCACCCTACACTTCTCTTAGGACCTACTTAATGGCAGCTGTAACAAGGACACACAGCTGGCGCACCAAACAGTGCCTGCACCACACCCAGCACCAGGAACCCTGGTTCATTCACCGTCCAGCAATACTCTGCAGCACTCCTTAGTTCGCTAGACACTGGATGCCGTTCCCCCAACTGCTGCCATGCCTCACACCACAATAGCAGCTTTCACGTGCACCCACTGCTGGTTCTCCAGCAGTCACCAGCCACCCCCCATGCAAATACTAACAATGCCCTCAACACCCACTCCTAACACACACGCCACACAAGCACCCACAACACCTACACTCCACGCTACTATACGCACCACAGCAAATCCGCACGTCAACACCCACTCACATGTATGCTTCTAAACACACGATCATTCAGCAAACACACAACCGAAATATGAGACCTGCTGAGCAGAGACACACCCAAAATCCTTTTCATCGCAGAGACCTGGCTCAACCCCTCATCGACTCCCGACATTGCCACAACTATCCCATTGGGCTACAAGATCGCTCGACAGGACTGCCTTCAGAAGTCAGGAGGAGGACTCATTATCATCTACATGCAATCCAGCAAATGCACAACATCCACAGAGAACTCCACCCCAATCACGGAACACCTGCACTTCATGCAGCAAATCCCTGAAAACTTCACCCTGAATGCAACCCTCGCCTACTGACCACCCGGACCACAGGCCACTTTTACTAATCTCATCACCAACTTTGTTGCTCCGCTCGCCATCAACTCCAGAGCCCACATTATCCTCGGTGACCTCAAATTCACCTGGAAGACTGAAACAAGCCGGGCCCTACAGCACTCCTCGAAAGCTTGAGCAATATCGGACTCACCCAGCTCATCCCAGAACCAATTCACACTGCAGGGCACACATTGGACCCTATCTTCACTACAAGCGACAGCAGAAAATAAACTCCACCACACTGCTCACATGGACCAACCACTCCATAATCCACTTCCATATCAACACACCTCGAATCAAAACCCCTACTAGGTTCAGCATTCCAAGCCTCAGCTAAGGCAAAATCACCGAAGCATAGTGGCTCCGTACTCTCAGCACAGATCAACCTAGCCCCACAGACAACCTCGACAAGGACACTGAAAATGTCAGCCACTGGGCCAATAACTGCACGGACTCCCTTGCACCCATTAAACCCAACAAGCATAGTAAATCAAACAAGCAGGCTAGCTGGCACACAGAAGACCTCAGAGACACCAAACAACACTGTAAACAGCTGGAAAGAAAATGGAGAGCCAGCCACGAAACCACCAAGAGCACTGCCTACAAGGCTGCACTCAGATGCTATCACCAGCAAATAATAGTCACCAAGAAAAAAGCACTAGCGGGCTGCATTGAAGGAAGCTCAAACAGTTGCAAGGACATCTTCTTTATCATTATGGATTTCACCTTTCACTCTGCCACTGTCAGCAACATCGCTGCCTCTCACCAACTCTGCGACAACCTATCTAACTTCTTCCACAGCAAAATCGCAAACATCTACAGCACCTTCACACGCCAGCCCAACCCCAGAGAACTTATGCTAACCTACCCATCACCAACCAAGATGGCCACCTGACTGAATGTACAAACCTCATCAGAAACCACACAGCTACAATAATGTGGAAAATTCACTTAGGGTCCCCAACAGACCCATGCCCCCACTACATCTACAACCTGGGAACATCGCCAATCAGCACCACCCTGACCCACATCATCAACACCGCCATCATGTCCGCCACTTTCCAGGATGTATGGAAACTTGCAGAAATCAAAGCCCTCCTGAAGAAGCCCACAGCCGACCCAAATCAACAAAGCAGCTTCTGACCCATCTCCTTGCTCCCCTATCCAGGGTAAGTGATTGAGAAGGCCATCAACAAGCATCTCACAACCCACCTTGAACTTCACCATCTTCTAGATAACACTCAATCAGGTTAAAACAAAAAAGAACAGCACCGAAACAGCACTCATCGCGTCCAACGATGACATTCAATTAATCCTGGACCGAGGACAAAGAGCGACCCTCATCCTGCTTGACCTCTCCGCGGCCTTTGACACGGTCTACCATAACACCCTCATCAGAAGACTCCACAAGACTGGCACACAAAGATCCACTCTCAAATGGATCTGTTCCTTCCTCCCAGGAAGTACCCAAAGGGTCAGGCTGCCACCCTTCACATAAGAGACCAAGACATTTCTATGCAAAGTTCCACAGGGATTGTCCCTCAGTTCCACCCTTTTCAACATATGTATGACACTGCTCACCAACATCATCCAATCACAAGACATCACCATCATCTCCTACGCCGATGATACCCAACTCATCCTATCCCTGACAGACAGGACAACCACCACCAGAACCAACTTTACCAACTGCAAGACCATGGTAGAAGACTGGTTGCGAACCAACTGCGTGCAGCTCAACTCGAAGAAGACGGAAGTATGGGTTCTCGGCAACAAGACCTCCCCATAGAACTCCACTTGGTGGCGGTTGGAGCTAGGACCAACACTCACATCCACAGACCACACAAGAAATCCAGGGATCATCCTAGACAACAAGCTCAAAATGACAGCTCAAGTCAAAGCAGTGTGCACCTCCTGCTTCCATATCCTATGCATGCTATGAAAGGTCTTCAAATGGTTGCCTCAGAACACCAGACAGACTGTCACACAAGCACTCATCACCAACAGGCTGGACTACAGCAACACTCTCTACACCAGAATCCCCAAACAACTCCTACACAGACTCCAGACCATCCAGAACATCGCTGCAAGACTCATACTCGACCTCCCACACCGCATATACATCACACCGCACATCAAGAAGCTTCACTGGCTCCCCATTCATAAGTGCAGCCAATTCAAACTTATCACGCACACATACAAAGCCCTACACAATACAGGACCAGAATACCTGAACAGCTGTATACACTTTCACCAACTCACCAGACACCTATACCCTGCCTCACTCTCACTTGTGAACATTCCCTGCATTGGCAAAAGCAAAACTGGAGGTAGCTTATTCTCCTACATCGCACCAAGACATGGAATGACCTCATTCAACACATCAGAGCCTCTTCCTCCTCACTTCTTGGGTTCCGCAAACAAACTGAAGGCCTGGCTCTTTGGATAAGCACATTGGGGACCACGCAATTACACACCTGCCCAAGCTTCTGGATACTCTCTGGGCTATACAATTCAATATTAAATAAGATAATATAACATAGTTCTTTTACTAGTTACCTAGCTATCATTTTCTGGTCTGTCCTGCTGTCTCCGTCATCTTCCCCTTTTTCAGGATCATGTTAAGTGCCTGGTGCAGGGCCATATTAGCAAGAAATACATTATAAGAGCAATTATGTATGTGAATTGCTGGGATGATGGAGGTGTTGTGGAAGTACATTGGTACTCCAATTTCTCGGATGTATGTATATATTCGCTTGTGACCATAAATGCTATAATACACTACTTCATGACAACTTGTGTAATGTGCACTGTCTTGTCCTAGAGAAATCTGTCAGTTGTAACCGTTGGAGTAGAGCAGAGAGCTGATGGCTTGTAGGAGGATGGTGCGTGGGAGGAGGGCATGGGCACAGTATGGAGTCACCGGCTGGGAGAGTGTAGAAGACTTCCCTTTGAGTTTGTTAAACTCCTACTCGTCTCCCACTACCCCATCAAAATCATTCCTGCTAAATATTTAGGGCCTTTTAGGCCTATTTAGGACACTTTTGCGCCCCCGGAATGTCACTTTTTTGACGTTCCGGTGGTGCAATGTGCCACCGCATATTTATAAGGCCTCGTAAACCCACTTTATGTGGCTTTTCATGGCCTTATAAATATGTGTGGGTGTGCGTGGAAACAACTATGCTAAGCAGGAAGAGAGGGAATCCCTTTTGGGATGGTTTTCCTCACACACCAGAGGTGTCATGCTTCATCATAGGGATACCTCCTCGGATCACGAACCTAGTTGTGATGCGGGCTACAACCCCCTCGCTGCGATGGAGGAGCTCAGGGATGTTTTTTTGGTATGCAGGGTGGTCATAAAACCCAATGTGAGCGTCATGTGTGGTAGAGGGAGTGCAGTGCTGGGTGGACTGTGGTTAAAACTAGCTAACAGGTTAGCCTAACTCAGTTTATTGATGCTACCTGGTGCTAGGATTAAAAACAAGTAGTGGGTAGTGCAACTGCCGACATTAGAAGCTGTTGTACTAGAACGTGATCGACATGTTTCAGCCTGTTGACCTAAACAAGTGTCGTGGCTTTCATCAGGATCTATTCTTGAAGCTACTGCGACGTAAGTGAGAGATACTTAAAATCGTATTAATAAATCTGTGTGTATATGAAGATACTTAAACCAGTGATCCGGCACTTCTCAGAATTCACAGGTAAACCTGTGAACAACATAAACAACATACAGCGCTGTTAAAGCAGTATTACACATAATAGCAAAGTAGGACCACACTCACAAATTAAAATGGACAAATACATGTAATGTATACACGTTATCATGCATTATGCGTCAGAGCTAGTGTAGCACTTTGCTAACGTATTCCTAGCTTATAGTCACTCACCTGCAATAGTCAGGTAAATTACCGCATCTGTCCCTGGCGGATAGCCAATGGGATCAAACGCCGGTCCAACCTAGCAAGTGAAGGGTGGGCCGTTAGAGATCAAAGAAAGAAAGGTGCCCAAATAATTCAAAACAACAAGACAAGCATCTTAAGCAATGGGTAGGTTAATACAGCAAAACCACGTCTGTGCACCCCCAAGCAAATGCTAGAGGGGGCCCAGGAGGACACTAAAAAAACACAGAGAGGAGGCCACTGGAACTGAGGTTCTGCGTGGCTGACATAGGAACTGAAAGCCTACCAAATGTATGTATGTAGGCTGGGCAAGCAAGGGGAGCTAGCGCGCCTCGACAGAAGGCAGCCCCAACCCCACTACCATGCAGTGTACTACACAATCTAACATCATAGGAAGTAGCCGGGGGAGGGGTGGCTGTCATGTCGCTGGGGGAGAAGTGCTGTGTCCGTGGGAGAGGTGGACTGTGGGCCTAGGCGTTTGGAAGACCGCCTGAGGTGGGTGGTCAGATTACGAGCGCGCGTGCGGACTGCGCAGGTGGGATATGAGTGGTATGAGGTGGGCACCACACACGAGTATGGAAGGTGCAGTGTTCCCAAACTGTGCGAAGCAAACTGCACAGATGGCGTGGAGAAGGAGGGAGCGGCTGGCTCCGGTGTCGATAGGGATAGTGAATAGGAATGGGACAAGACCACTCGTGATAGTTTGACGGTGTGCGAAGGCTACCGGGGCAGTCACAGGTAATAAACGGGAAAACGCGCATACCCGGTGTAAGCCATGGAAAAAGCTAGCGGTGCCAGAGACCAGCTGAGTGAGCGCTGTCCCGGGCCACGAAGAGAGACCCTGAGTGCGGTCGGCCGTGAGCCGTTTGTCTACAGGGAAGGAAAAACGGCATGGACAGCACGAGTTGTGAGAGCACTTACTGCTCGGAGGGAGCGTTGTATACGCAGCGTCTGTCCCGGGGGCAGGTGTGGATCCAACAGAAAGATCCAGATTATATGAGGAAAAGGCAGATGACCTTCAGATGGCTTCCGGTGGAAACCCAGGGCATGATGGGAAAAGTAGTTTGTGAACGGCAAAACGGGGGCAGAAAAGAAAAGCAAGATTATGGTCACAACGGCCACAGCGATACGGGCGTGTGAAAGATGGGGGTCGGGTTGATCCAGCCTCTCATAAAATGATACACTAATAATAGTAAAAATGATAATGGTGAAAATGAAGATGAAAGGGGCCCCTTGAGGCACGGACACCTGGCAGTGTCACTCTACCAGGGACCTAGAAGATAGATAGGACCCGGTGCAAGCCTCCACGGCTCTTACGGTAGTACGTGGACCCTCAATGTGGAATGGGGGTAATATTACATGGTCTGGAGCAAGGGTGCAGACCTAATGTTATTGTATCAGCAGTGGGGGATGCGGACTGATGGAGAAGGTGCCCAGGTGTGAAAATAATGGAGAGAATGTGGCCTCATCTCCACGGTCGGGGGCATTGGACCCAAGGGTGTCTGCTGGAGGTGAACATTGTGGCAGGGCTGTACACAATAGAGTGAGCGTACTGATGTCGACTAGATACTGGAAATCAAGTGGACGCTGTCTAGGTGTGGGGAGGCAGCTAGGATTCAGGATTAGGCGAGTGATAGCCAAGGTATGTCATTGTTAAGCCCATTGTGAGATGTACCCAGTCTAAACACCCATCTCTGCTCGATACGCAGCAATCTCTTAATTAAGTTGGGTGTAGTCGTGTGGAGGTGGGTTTGTCCAGTACTGTCCATCTCAAAGTGTCTGCCTGGTGATTCATTTCGAGGAAAGGTTTGGTTAGTTTAATGGTTTGTTTGGCACATCTGATCGTGCTCTTGTGCTCGAGAATGCGGGTCCTTACTTTCCTGGTGGTCATCCCTACATATCGCAAGCTGCATGGGAAGGTGATGAGGTATATCACCCTCTCGCTATTGCAGTTGGTATGGTGTCTGAGTTCCCACGGTTTGTCCATGCCAATGCCGAAAGTTTTGGTAATAGATGTCTGAGCGTATACTGTACAAGTACTGCACGGGAAATGGCCTTGGACTGGTGGAAGGTCCCACAAGGTATTCTGCCTAGTGGGTAGCTCCGGCGGGGCTTGGTGTGCACTAGGCTATCTCTGAGATTGCGTCCCCGTTTAAATGCAAAGAGTGGCCTCTCTAGGGTCACTGATCCTTTGTTCAGGATGTTCCAGTTTTTATTGATGGAATTTTTTACCTCTTTCGAAAGGGAACTGAAAGTGTTAACACAGACCAGTCTCGTTTGTGTTTGTCTGTTAGAGGGAGTATCCAGCAAGGCATCCCTATTGTTATTTAGTGCTCGTTTGGCTGATCTTTTAATGAGCGATGCTGGGTAATGTCTGTCCATAAGGTTGCTTTGTAGTCTCGAGGCATGTTCCTTGTACTTCTCCATGCTGGAGCAGTTGCGTGTCAGCCTGAGGAACTACCCAATAGGAAGATTGACGCGCAGAGATTTGGGGTGATGGCTTTCATATTGCAGGAGAGCGTTACGGGCCATGGGTTTTTGGTACAGTTCTGTTTCCAGGTGACCCTACAGGGGGACTATAAGGAGATCAAGAAAAGGGAGCCTCTCCTTACTGTAGTCACAGGTAAAGCGGAGGTGTTAATTTTGTGTGTTCAGCCACCGGTAGAACAGCATGATGGATGCGGAGTCACCGCGCCATACCACCAAGATGTCGTCGATGTATCTCTTCCATAACAGGAGCTGTGCCAACTATGGGTTATTGTTAGATAAGACCACCTCTTCCTCGAAGACATGCATATAGAGGTTCGCCAGGCTCGGGGCGAAGGTGCTGCCCATGGAAGTCCCGGATGTTTGCAGGTATAGTTGGTCTTCGAATTGGAAGTAGTTCTCATTCCAATTCGAAGACCAACTATACCTGCAAACATCCGTGACTTCCATGAGCAGCACCTTCGCCCCGAGCCTGGCGAACCTCTGTATGCATGTGTTTGAGGAAGAAGTGGTCTTATCTAACAAAAACCCGTAGTTGGCACAGCTCCTGTTATGGAAGAGATACATCGACGACATCTTGGTGGTGTGGCGCTGTGACTCTGCATCCATCATGCTGTTCCACTGGTGGCTGAACACGCAAAATGAACACCTCCGGTTTACCTGTGACGACAGTACGGAGAGGCTCCCTTTTCTTGATCTCCTTATAGTCCCCTTGGAGGGTCACCTGGAAACATAACTGTACCAAAAACCCATGGCCCGTAACGCTCTGCTGCAATATGAAAGCCATCACCCCAAATCTCTGTGCGATAATCTTCCTTTCGGGTAGTTCCTCAGGCTGAGACACAACTGCTCCAGCACAGAGAAATACAAGGAACATGCCTAGAGACTACAAAGCAACCTTATGGACAGACATTACCCAGCATTGCTCATTAAAAGATCAGCCAAAACAAGCACTAAATAACAATAGGGATGCCTTGCTGGATACTCCCTCTAACAGACAAACACAAACGAGACTGGTCTGTGTTAACGCTTTCAGTTCCCTTTCCAAAGAGGTAAAAAATTCCATCAATAAAAACTGGAACATCCTGAACAAAGGATCAGTGACCCTAGAGAGGCCACTCTTTTCATTTAAACGGGGACGCAATCTCAGAGATAGCCTAGTGCACACCAGGCCCCCACCGGCGCTACCCACTAGGCAGAATACCTTGTGGGACCTTCCACCAGTCCAAGGCCATTTCCCGTGCGGTACTTGTGCAGTATGCGCTTAGACATCTATTACCAAAACTATCGACATTGGCACGGAGAAACCGTGGGAACTCAGACACCATACCAACTGCAATAGCGAGAGGGTGATACACCTCATCACCTTCCCATGCGGCTTGCGATATGTAGGGATGACCACCAGGAAAGTGAGGACCCGCATTCTCGAGCACAAGAGCACGATCAGATGTGCCAAACAAACCACTAAACTAACCAAACATTTCCTCGAAATGAATCACCAGGCAGACACTTTGAGATGGACAGTACTGGACAAACCCCACCTCCACACGACTGCACCCAACTTAACTAAGAGATTGCTGCGTATCGAGCAGAGATGGGTGTTTAGACTGGGCACATCTCACAATGGGCTTAACGATGACTTACCTTGGCTATCACTCGCCTAATCCCGAATCCTAGCTGCCTCCCTACACCTAGACAGCGTCCACTTGATTTCCAGTATCTAGTCGACATCAGTACCCTCACTCTATTGTGTACAGCCCTGCCACGATGTTCACCTCCAGCAGACACCCTTGGGTCCAATGATCCCGACCGTGGAGATGAGGCCACATTCTCTCCATTATTTTCACACCTGGTCACCTTCTCCATCAGTCCACATCCCCCGCTGCTGATACAATAACATTAGGTCTGTACCCTTGCTCCAGACCATGTAATATTAGCCCCATTCCACATTGAGCGTTCATGTACTACCGTAAGTACCGTGGAGGCTTGCACCGGGTCCTATCTATCTTCTAGGTACCTGGTAGGGTGACACCCCCAGGTGTCCGTGCCTCGAGGGGCCCCTTTCAGCTTCATTTTTACCATTATCATTTTCACTATTATTAGTTTATCATTTTATGAGGGGCTGGATCAACCCGACCCCCTTCTTTCACACGCTTGTATCGCTGTGGCTGTTGTGACCGTAATCTTGCTTTTCTTTTCTGCCCCCATTTTGCCATTCCCAAACTACTTTTCCCATCATGCCCTGGGTTTCCACTGGAAGCCATCTGAAGGTCATCTGCCTTTTCCTCATATAATCCGGATCTTTCTGTTGGATTCACACCTGCCCCAGGGACAGACGCTGCGGATACAACGCTCCCTCCGAGCGGTAAGTGCTCTCACACCCCGTGCTGTCCATGCCGTTTTTCCTTCCCTGTAGACACACGGCTCATGGCCAACCGCACTCAGGGTTTCTCTCCGTGGCCCGGGACAACGCTCACTCAGCTGGTCTCTGGTCGCCGCTAGCATTTTCCACGGCTTAACGCCGAGTATGCGCGTGTTCCCGTTTATCACCAGTGCCTGCCCCGGTAGCCTTTGCTGTAGCGCCTGCCTCATACCACTCATAGCCCACCTGCGCTCGGGCGGTCTTCCAAACTTCTAGGCACACAGTCCACCTCTCCCACGGACACAGCACTTCCCCTCCAGCGATGCGACGGCCACCCCTCCCCCGGCTACTTCCTATGTTAGATTGTGTAGTACACTGCATGACAGTGGGGTTGATGCTGCCTTCTGTCGAGGCGCGCTCGCTCTCCTTGCTTGCCCAGCCTACATACATACATTTGGTAGGCTTTCAGTTCCTATGTCAGCCACGCAGAACCTCAGTTCCAGTGGCCTCATCTCTGCGGTTTCTTAGGGTCCTCCTGGGCCCCCTCTAGCATTTGCTTGGGGGTGCACAGACGTGGTTTTGCTGTATTAACCTACCCATTGCTTAAGATGCTTCTCTTGTTGTTTTGAATTATTTGGGCACCTTTCTTTCTTTGATCTCTAACGCCACACCCTTCACTTGCTAGGTTGGACCGGCGTTTGATCCCATTGGCTATCCGCCAGGGACTGATGCTGTAATTTACCTGACTATTGCAGGTGAGTGACTATAAGCTAGGAATACGTTAGCAAAGTGCTACACTAGCTCTGACGCATAATGCAGGAGACCGTGTATACATTGCATGTATTTGTCCATATTAATTCATGAGTGTGGTCCTACTTTGCTATTATGTGTAATACTGCTTCAACAGCGCGGTATGTTGTTTATGTTGTTCACAGGTTTACCGGTGAATCTGGAGAAGTGCCGGATCACTGGTTTAAGTATCTTCATATGCACACAGATTTATTAACACGATTTTAAGTATCTCTCACTTACGTCGCAGTAGCTTCAAGAATAGATCCTGACGAAAGCCACGACACTTGTTTAGGTCAACAGGCTGAAACATGTCAATCACGTTCTAGTACAACAGCTTCTAATGTCGGCAGTTGCACTACCCACTACTTGTTTTTAATCCTAGCACCAGATAGCATCAATAAACTGTGTTAGGCTAACCTGTTAGCTAGTTTTAACCACAGTCCAGCCAGCACTGCACTCCCGCTACCACACATAACGCTCACATTGGGTTTTATGACCACCCTGCATACCAAAAAAACATCCCTGAGCTCCTCCCTTGCAGTGAGGGGGTTGTAGCCCGCATCACAACTGGGTTCGTAACGCGAGGAGGTATCCCCATGATGAAGCATGACAACTCTGGTGTGTGAGGGAAACCACCCTAAAAGGGATTCCCCCTCTTCCTTCTTAGCATATTTGTTTCCCCACACACTCACACCTTGTACGACCCCAGACCCGAGGGCATCTTTATGTGCTTGATAATCGTGAATTGGGGAGTCTGTCCTCGCTGGTCCCTTAAACCTCCTCAGGCCCCCTTTTGTGTTTTACTTATAAATATGTGTCCCTTTCACGCAGAAAACTGCGTGAAAGGGGCGTTTCATGGGTGTTGCTGTGGGTGTTCCCACGCAACACCCATGGAACTTGACACATTCCCAGATTTACGAGGCATCATAAAGCTGGGAATGTGTCAAAATCTAACGCCACCCCAGGGGTGGCGTTAGGGAGGCGCAACGAAGAGAAATGAAAACATTTCTCCTTGTGCTTTCATTTTTCTATGTGTGCTGCACTCTGCAGCACACATAGAAAAAGGAAAGCGCCTGAATGGGTTGATTTTGTGCAGGAAGGGTCCCTTCCTGCACAAAATCTATCATCCCTGCAACGCAGGCACCCTTGCACCATGGTACAAAGGTGCCTGCGTTGGCGCACGGCAGCCCATTGTGCGTCGGCGCAGGGGAAAAGGACAGGAATGCGCCGTATCATATAGATACAGCGAATTCCTGCCCTTTCCTTTTGTCGTAGGGCAGCGCAGCAGGGAGGCCTGCGGCACTGCCCTAGGGCAAATGTCCATAAATAAGGCCCTTAATCTTCAATCTCTCTAATGTGATCAGTTTGTGTATGCCTTCTTTGATAGATATATTTTGCCTTCTCTTCCCCACAGCCCACCACCTCCCAGAAATCTGTCCTACTACATATTTGCCAACATGCCAGTATCTGTAGTGTATATTCTGGTACTGTATGTGTGTGGCTTCCATCACTGACTTATTTTGCCTAGTCTCCTCCTCTCTCCCTTATTAATATCTGTCCTATTAGATATGCAATATTATGTCTCTATATTTGCATATTATATCTGTTTATGACTTCTTGTATACGTAAACTCGTGACTCCATCACCTATCTCACTTGATGACCTATAGTCCTAGATATTTAATAATGCAAGTACAGGCATCTGTATCTATATTGCGGTATCATTTCTGTCTGACTTACTCTATAGATCTATTTTGTCCCTTCCCGACTCCCCCACCCCGGCTTCATCTCACCTCTCTTAATACCACTTTAAAGTATTAAGACTCTAGTTTGATATACTATTTGTTGAAACGTTTTCAGTGACTTTTTCCTCCCCCAGACCAGTCTTCCTGTTCCTGAGGCAAGCACTTCCGCTTTCTCCTGGGAGGGATTAACCAGTGTGTGTCTGGGCCTATATATACACTTCCCAATACCTAACTTGGGGAGGAGCTGACACTATGTCTAGACAAGCCCCAATCTGCATGGCATCCTCTTCTTACATGCACCCCCTAACCCCCGCCACCTCGATGAGAGACCATATTTTTTTAGCTCATACCACTGGCATCTGTGGCAACGGTAAGCACTCTGAGAGTGAGTTTGCTGCTCCCTTTCAGAGACAATCTTTTGAAAAAAACGTGCACAATCAGAAAAACTTAATGGAAGAAAGCACTCTTGGCTTTTTGTTTTCTCCCCCACTAATAAGATTGAGCCATGTTTACAGCATCATCTGCAGGGTCTTATACGTGTTTATAAAAATTGTTGGGAAATGAAGTCAGTGATTTATTTGTGGAAAAATAAGTGCCCGGGCCCAATATATACTGCAAAAGCAGGATCGAACTGGTACAGAACATAGGCCCAGGACCCCAAAAAGGTGCCCCTTCAGTGAATTATATAGCTAGAAAAGAGGGCCAAGTTTTGAACTTAAAGACACGCTGTATAAGTGTTTTGCAAGGTATGGAAGGCTGCATGGATTTGAGCTTGCTGCAGGCAATGCTTGTTTTAATATCAGGGAATTCAACAATAAAAACCCTCCCAGCCGACCGTAAAACAAGCCACACACTGACCTGTCAGACCAGCCCTTCAGGAACTGTGTGATTGCCCTATAGGCCAGTCCGACCCTGCGCAGAAGGCCAGTGCAACTTGCATCATCTACTGTCCCTGAAATCGCTGGCAAATGCCAGTACCAATGCTACCTGCTACCCCTCAAAACTCTTGCAAAATGTGGTAATATGGAATAGTCTGTTATGTTATGTTACGTTATCAGGATTTTTATAGCGAGCTAACCACCCATGAGGGTATCCAGGCACTGTGTAGCTTGCATGTGTGGGCAGCCCTACAGGGCTTACTCAAAAAGGCAGGTCTTCAGCTTCTTGTGAAAATTCGTGTGCATTGTTATTTAATTTTCTTAAGCCTTTTAATTCTGCCTTTGTTCTGCCTTATTTAATTTTCTTTAGCCTTTTAGTTCTGCCTTTTTCCCGCCGCTGCTGCCCCTGCGGCCCCTCCCACTGACTCAGCCCCCGCCTCCCACCTCCAGTCCCGCCACCCTCCCCTACTTAATGTCGGCCGCCGCTGGTGCGCCTAAGGCAAGCCCGTCTGCGCCCGTCCGTGTCCCGACCGCGGCCAGCGCCAGGAACCCTGGTTCTCCTAGGCCCCACCGCTACGACTCCTCCACCCTCCACGCACTCCGGGAAGACACACCGACACCAAAGCCGCAGCCAAAGAATTTCCCCGCTGGATCTCCTGCTGCGCCGACAAGCTCACACCCCTCCGCCACCCCGCCAAACCATGCCCTCTGAAGGCCGCCTGTTTCACCACAGAACTACAAGAAGCCAGGCGCTCCTGCAGACGCCTAGAGAAAACCTGGCGAAACCAGAAAACCACGGAAGCACGGAACAACCACAGGAGCGCCCTGAAGGAATACCACCAGCGCATAAGAGACACCAAACGGACCTTCATAAGAGACAAAATCCAGACCAACGCCAAGGAACTGTTCAACGTCATACAGCAGTTCGCCAAACCCCCCAGCGAAGCCACGGACGTCACACCTTCCCAGGAACTCTGCGACAAGCTCAGCTCCTACTTCCATCTGAAGATCAAGGCCCTCTTCGACAACTTCAGCGAACAGACGCCGGACACCGCCCCCCTCCCCACCGCCGCCGATAAGCCTACCATCATGACCTGGAATCCCGCCACCATCGAACACATCACAGCGATCATGAAGAAAACCCACTCACGGACCCCTGTCCACCGCACATTTTCCACAGGGCCAACGCCGCCATCGCACCCGAACTAGGACGGACCATCAACGCCTCCTTCAGATCCGGCATCTTCCCAGACGACTGGAAGCGGGCGGAGGTTAACCCCCTCCTCAAGAAACCTACGGCCGACCTAATGGACCTGAAAAACTACTGGCCCATCTCGCTCCTCCCCTTCGCGGCCAAAGTCACCGAGAGACTCGTTAACGCCCAGCTGACCGCCTTCATCGAAGAGAACTCTATCCTAGACACCTCCCAGTCTGGTTTCCGCAGCAATCACAGCACCGAGACACTGCAGCCCTAATCCTTCTAGACCTCTCCACAGCCTTCAACACCGTTTCACATCGCACGCTCGCAGCAAGACTTCACGACGCAGGGATACAAGGAGCCGCCCTCGACTGGATCCAAACCTTTCTCTCCGGCAGAACCCAGAGGATCAAACTCCCTCCCTTCCTCTCCGCCCCCACCGATACCAACTGCGGAGTACCCTCAGGGTCATCATTCAGCCCCAAGCTCTTCAACATCTACATGGCCCCCCTCGCCGCCATCGTCAGACAGCATGGGCTCAGCATAGTATCCTACGCCGACGACACCCAGCTCATCCTCTCACTCACAAAGAATCCCGAAGACACCAGACTCTGCTTCCATGAAGGAATGAAGAACGTCGCATCATGGATGAAATACAGCTGCTTGAAGCTCAACTCAGAGAAAACCGAGGTCCTCATCCTCGGACCCTGCACCTCCGCCTGGGACAACACCTGGTGGCCTTCCGCCCTAGGAAATCCACCCACCCCTACAGATCACGCACGAAACCTCGGCATCATCCTCGACTCCTCCCTCTCCATGAACCGCCAGATCAACGCCGTCACTTCCACCAGTTTCAACTGCCTGCGCATTCTCCGCAAGACCTACAAATGGATCCCCCCCGACTGCAGAAGGACCGTCACCTACGCGCTCATAACCAGCAGACTGGACTACAGAAACGCCCTATACGCCGGAATCAACAGAACGCTTCTACTCAAACTCCAAACCATCCAGAACGCCGCAGCCAGACTCGTCCTCGGGACACCGCGTCACAAACACATGACCCAACACCTACGACACCTCCACTGGCTCCCCGTCGAGAAGAGGGTCACTTTCAAACTCCTCACCCACGCCTACAAAGCGCTCAACAACATCGGACCCAAATACCTCAATGAGAGAGTCTCCTTCCACGTACCCAAGAGGAACCTCCGCTCCACCAACCTCGCCCTGGCAGAGGTCCCCCGCATCTGCAGAAACAGAGCAGGCGGGAGAGCTTTCTCCTATATCGCAGCCAAGACCTGGATCGAGCTCCCTGTGAACATCAGACGCTCCCCGACCCTGCACACGTTCAGAAAGGACCTCAAGACGTGGCCCTTCAACTGATCCGGAGCTGCTTCCCCCCCTCCCCCCCAGTCCCCCCCCACCCACCCACCAGCGCCTTGAGACCCTCTCGGGTGAGTAGCGCGCTTTACAAACCCCTGATTGATTGAAAATCAAGGAGAGGAGGAGGCTCTGATGTGATATAGGAGGTGTCTGAAAGATTGGTGGAAGTGAATGAGTCTGCTCAGTTAGGCAGGGCCAATGTTGTGGAATGCTTTGTAGGTGTGAGTGAGGAGTTTGAAGTGTGTTTGCTTGTGTATTGGGCGCCAGTGGAGTTCCCTAAGGTGTGGTGGGATGTTTGCTTGGCGTGGGAGGTTGAGCACTAGTCTGGCTGCTGCATTTTGAACGGTCTGCAGTCTTCCTGTGAGCTGGTTGGTTATCCCTGCCTATATGGGGTTTCCATAGTCTAGTTTACTGGTGATGAGGGCTTGGGTGTTCGTTTTCATGGTGTTGTCTGGTAGCCACTTGAAGATTTTCTTTAGCATCCTTGGGCTGTTAAAGCAGGACGAGACCACTGCGTTGACTGAGGCAGTCAAGTCCTGTTTGTTGTCTATAATGATTCCGAAGTTTCTTGCTTTGAGCAAGGCGTGGAATTTCATGCAGGTGGCCACTTCAGTCATGCATGTGATTGGCTTGTTCCTGGTGTTTGGTGTTTTGTCAGAGAGGGACACTATCAATTGCGTGTTGTCGGCCTAAATTAGGATGTTTATGTTGTGAGCTTATATGGCATCAGCCAGAAGAGTCATGTGGCTGTTGAAGAGCATCTGGCTGAGTGAGGAACCATACAGTAGTCTGCAGATTAGATCTTGTGCTTCAGAGCAGTAGGGGGCATGTTGACGGTTTGGGTTCTTCTGGTGAGGAAGTAGCAGATCCATATGAGGGTGTGTCCCTGGATGCCAGCTTTGTGGAGTCATCAGACAAGAATGGGATAGGAGATGGTATCTAGAAGGATGAGGGCAGCGGTTTCCTTCTTGTCGAGGATCATTCAGATGTTATTCGTTGCTGCTATGAGGACGGTTTCCATGCAGTGGTTGGGTCAAAATCCTGATTGGGAGGCATTGAGAAACTGATCTTTAGCGAGGTGGTTGGAGAATGATTGTTGATGCTTTTTTTTAAGACCTTTGATTGGGTAGGGATATCGGTCAGTAATTAGCAAGTTTGGTCATTTTGGCCAAGGGTTTCTTTAGGAGTGCATTGACGGCTGCATTTTTCCATGGTTTCGGAAAGGTAGCTGTACTGATGAAGGTGTGGAGGATGGGAGTGAGTACCTCACTGATAGGGATCGCTCCTTTGTCAATGGCATAGTGGGGGCAGGGGTTCGCCGGGACCCCAGAATGTATGGTCTTCATGAATGTTGTGGTTTCCTCTGTGCTGATGGTGTTCCATGTGGTGATTGTGTTGTCTTCATTAGTCACTAGGAGACTTCTCGAGAGGGTCAAAGGGTCTGGTTGTGGGGCAAAATTGCTGTCTATGCTTGTGATCTTGCTGTAAAAGAAGTTCAAGAGGTCATTACACAGATCTTTTGATGGGCGATGTTGCCAGTGGCAGCTGTGGGCATGGTGAAGTCCTTGACGATTGCGAAGATTTCTCTGCTGCTGTTGCAGCTGGTGTTTATTCGTTCAACTAGTGCCTTCCTTTTAGTTTCTCAGATTAACTGGTGCTACCTTCTCTGGGTGGCTTTGAAAGTGTATTTTTCCACTTCCCCTTTGCTGGTTCTCCCTTTCCGTTCCAATTGCTTGCAGTGTTTGCTTGGTCATTCTGGCGTCTTTCGTGTATCAACTGGCCTGTGTTCTAGTTTTTACAGTGTGGCTTTGTTTCATGAGGGCCAAAGTGTCGGCGCAGGTGGTGATCCTTTTGTTGAAGTTTTCAATGTCATGTGCCTGGGGGCCTATGGGTTTAGGTTTGCTCTCATGTAGGTCCAATCCACCTCTGTTAGGTTGTTCCAGTGTCTGTGTGCTGGGCCTCTGGTGGTGTTCTTCTGTGTTGATGGATGTTTTGTGTGAAGCGGACTATGGCGTGGTCTGTATGACGAGTGTTGGTGTGTTGTTTGTGATATTATTGAAGGATGTGAAGACGGGATCTAGGATGTGTCCAGCAGCATGGGTGTGCTCCGTGATGAGTGGGATTAGTCCCAGGTTTCCGAGGCTGCCAAACAAGGCACCCGAGTTGGGGTCGGTCCTGTCTTCTAGATGAAAATTGATGTTTCCTAAGAGGATAAAAGAGCTGTCACCCAGACCTGTTTGAAAGGCATGGGCGAGCTGGTATTATTTTTTTATATACATTGAACTATTAAATACTCTGCTAATGTTCTCTGTTTAGAAATAGGTGGACAGCACCACCATGGTAGTGGAATGTCATACAAATGTGCCAGTGTTAAAAAACAAGTGGCCTTGCCAAGCCTCAGCAAACACTTGGACAAATTAAGCACTGAATGAGGTGTTGGTGTTTTCTTCTATTCAAGTCATGGAGAACCATAATACTTGGCCTACTTCAGACCTCCTTCCTTCCTCAGTGCCATGCCCAGCACCAGCTTGCTCCTCCCTCTCCACCCATCTATGATCCTTTTTCACTTTAGTGTACATTCTTTAAGTGGCCCCTTTCCCATTGATCTTCCTCAGCTTACTTAAACCCTCCTCCCAGGACACCCAGCCCTCATGCCTAGGTAAAGGGTAGCAAGGTTAAGTTGACTTCCTCTAGTGACTTACCTCTGCGGGCCTGCAATGTTCAGTCACCCTGTTTCTTTCCATAACTCCTTGACCTTTGCTTCTTAGAATCCCCCTTGCTACATCATGGTCCATCCTTGCCACTTCCTACGACATAGACCACATTGCTTTAGACATAATTGGTGGCTGTGGGATTTGTGTCTTCAATGGGCTACAACTCCTAGGTATACCTCATAGACTCTGTGAGTTCCAGGTGGTTAGGAAGCTTCCACACGTGCACTTCTGTGTGGACCTCAGAGACTCTGTAAAGCACTAGTGGTTTTAGGAAGCTTTGTCTTCCATGGCTCTCACTTCCTTTGCTCCTTAATGGATCCCATACTTTGTTAAGCTTTGGTGAGTTTTAGAAAGCTTTATATCCCACGGATCATCTTTCATTGGTGGCTCCACACAATTTGTTATGTTCTAGTGTTTTAGGAAGGCGCATCTTCTCTGAATTGCACCTCCTTTGTAAACACCTTAAACTCAACATTTTGGGCGTTTAAGGAGGCTGTGTATTCCAGAATTGCAACTTCTGGTAGACTCATATCATCTGATAAGCTCTGTTTTGTTTAGAAAGCTGTGACTCCCAGAGGTTCCCCATCCCACATAATGTCACTGAGCACTTGGAAGGACAATACCACTTTGCAATAATCTTGTAGGTGCTCAAACCCCCATGACATATCCTACTCCTTTGATTAAATTCCAAACCATTACCCCTCCCATCCTCCTTCACACTTGCCATGTTCTATCATCTTGCATTCTTTAAATTCTCCACCTTCTGCCCATGTTGGGATACAGCTTCTTAATTTCCCTTCTGCAGCCTACTCTCTGTGTCACACCTGCTTACCTAGCCCTCTCCAGGACACTCTCAATTTTGTAATCACTCCCTTTCTCTCTCTCCTATTTCCTTACTCTTGTTGTTTGTCCCCATCTACCCCAGCTCCTTACCTCCTACATGATGTCTCGCTTACTTAATCTGAAAACTTCCACCCTCCTCCTCTTACCCCTGGTACTACCCTCCTTTACCCCACCAGTTAATATGCCTTCAGTCGTCTCTCTCCTTTCACTCAACCCTTTCTCCCAAATCCTTTCCTGCACTAATGATTCCGGTTCTTTCTTCTTTTCACCTCTAACACTATCTCCCCAACTCCTAAACACACTCTCACAGCTCGCTAAAATCATGCTCTCCAACACTTGCCCCAGCTTTCCCCATCGCAAACAATCCGCTTCTCTAACTGTGCCGTCAAATCTGTTCCTTTCAAGCACCACGCATCCCACTACCCCTTTACCAATGCTCCTCACTGGAGTCTTGACACAGAAGACAGAGTCCTCCCTATTCTCTCTGCCATCCATCCTCCCTCTCAGATGACTCTTACTCCATCCTTTCCCCATCATTTCTTTCCCCTCACCATTCCCTCCCCTTTGTTTCCTTTCCTTATCTTTCTCAGTCTCTTCATGTCCCTCAAAAAACCTCTAAGCAGATTCCTTCCTGCCTTTGTTTCCCCTACTTCCATAATCCTGTCACATATCTCCCCTCAACCTCCTTCAACCCTATGTGAAACACCATTGCCCATACTTCGTGCCTCCTTTCTACTACTCACCTCTTCCTGCTGCTCTTCCAAAGCACCACCTGTCCTGCATCCTCATCTGTGCCAAAACAATGAACAAGATCTATCTGAACATCCATGACCTTATCAATGAAAGCAGCTCCCTGAGCTCCTCTTCACAATAGAAACATGACTAGGAGTTGATATCGTCCAGCCTAGATGCTCCACAAGGTCTTCTAGGCTGGTTAAAAAGTTCTTATAAGAAAAGCAGAAAAGGAATAGCAGGCATCTTCAAGAGTTCCTTATATATGATTAGTCTCCTTGACTTCTCAGAAACAGAGTGTGAATCCTTAATGGTCACATCTTTAACTTTCGTAAGATCTTGAAAGAAACTTGACCTCTTCTTGCTTCCAATACTCCTTTCTGAATTTCTGCTTAACAATTCTATGTCATAAACACAACAGTTCAGTTATTGACTGAAATCTGCATTTGGCATTTAGAGCCCTCTCATGACCTCCACTCTCACAGGAAGCTGATACATAATGGGCTGAATCTCAATTGATTTGAAGATAGTTAAAGTGGAAAGCAGAGTCTTTAAAAGACTTTGGAAGGACCAGTACAACAAGAATGCCAAGCTTCACTTCCAGTGTCACTGTAGACTATACTATATAGTGCCACCACTAAGAAAGCTAAGCGGTACCACTACATGACGCTCATCAGCAAAGCAACCTTCCCTTGTAGAGAGCTCTACAATATCATCACTAAATTCCATAGTAAAAAATGTACCTCTCTCTCTTTCATCATCTATTTAGAAGTCCTCTCCAACTCATGGGCTACTCACTTGATGTCCAAAACCAAAGCCCTGGACAGTTTCCTTCAGCCCAAGTTCCTGGAATGCATAACTCCTCCCCAATTCAATATGTCTTGTTCCAGCTTGCCCCTAGATTTTTTTCCTGCAGCCTCTTACCACCAAAAAACTCAGAGCCCATCAAAGTCATTGGCACTGGGGCCTTCTGCACATCGTCTTCAAGAATATTCCCATCCCCACCTCAGCAGAACACCATGCCAGAGCTATCACCAGCCAATCCACACTGATCTGAAGACTTCACACATCAAAACCATCCTCAGGAAGCAAGGCCTCAACCCCTCACACTTAACAGTGAGCCGCAATGGACCTTCACATGCAAGATCAGTTTTCACATAACATTAAGGAAATGTCATACTCTCATGCTGTCAAAGAGGAATCTTCTGTGGACATAGCACTGAATCCTACCTAATCACCAGAGCCTCGCCAACTTTGTTTTTCAAGGATCTCATCAAATCCCGCTAGGAAATGTCACATCATCTTGTTTCTTTTGTTTATGTCCTCTCCTTTCTCTTTCCTCTCTGGCAGAGTCATTCTGCAAAACTCCACTATTGCAGCCTTTCGATTGAACACTTACCTCAGCCCCCTCCAGGACATCATGAAATCCTCCGGCCTTATCTACTACAACTGCACAAATGGCACCCAGGTCATCTTTTCTCTGGAAAATCATTTGGACCTCGATTCTTGTGCATAAGTACCTGCATTTTAGTAATGGAATGGTGGATGTTATGTGACTACCTTAATGTTATGTGACTGCCTTAAGCCTAGCTGTCCGAAAAAACAGAGATCATCACTTTCAGAAACCAGTTACTTCACCACCCCACTGCCCTACAAGCCCCGCAACTAGAACCTACCCTGAAATCACCAGCAAAATTAGGAACCTGGGGAAGGGTCATTATTGTCTCCTTTTTACAGCTGTGATTACGTCAGTGGGAAGATGCATCTCCTTCGAGGCAATCTGTATCACCCATGGGGTCAGTCAGAGCCCTCACCCAATCTTCCTTCTGCATAAAGTTTGCATCCAGCACCCAAGAAGGACATTCCAATTTAGACTGGCCACATTCGTGATCATTTCATTTTTCAAGACATCCTGCCTTGCTTGAAGATCCTTTATGATGCAGGGTGCAGACAGCTAAGCTCTGAAAAACTCTCTGACAGCAAAGATCAGAACCCTTCAAAATCGCTTGGGCTTCTAAAGAGCTGTAAAGACTTAGTTGTTCCATACACAACTAGATTACCTCCACAGTGTACGCTGCATGCATAAAGTGTCAATGAGCCGATCATGGAGACCACCCTGACATGGTATGCAACAGAAAGTGGGACTTTGCCTAACTTACACTTCTCTGCATCATTAACATGCTTGGTCACACCAAGTCTGGGGCGATCTGACTGGAGCGCTTCTCCAGCCTTTACTACACCCAATGCTTCTGGCATAGGTTACTCTATAAACATAGTCTCCTAACCATATATAGCAATCTAGATAGCCTTTTGCCGAGCCATACCAGAATGTGTTTTGGGCCACAGGATGGTATTAGGCACTATGCAAATTATACATCACAATGCATTACCATATATGCTGACATGTATTTTGCTTCTGACCAACAGATTGATCACACATGTATAGTGCACACTACGCAACTTGTTCTCTTGGCTCTGGTGTTAAATAACCTGCCTATCTAAACTGACTTATCTTCGGGTTTATTCTTGAACACAGTTAGGGAGAGAGGCTAGTGGCAAAAAAAATGAGTTCTACATTGTAGTTGCCTTGTCCTTACTCTGCAAGTTATGACTATGAAAATATGGCTATTATCTAGAGGTGGTTAAAGCATTTATAGGGCGGAAAGGGCATCAAAAGTTGTGGACATCCACTAGTGACCACTTCACAGCCCTTGTCATATAGAGATGTAGTTAGTGATTGCACTGATGGCTATCTTTGCGCTCTGTGGAGCCATCACCAGAAAGGACTCAGCTATCCATTGTAAAGAGCATTACAGTAGCCAAAGCAAGAGTTAATGGGATTTCATCTACTAATATTTGATGCTTTTCAGACAGAAATGGAAGAATGAGTTTCAGACTATACATTGATGTGAAAAAGTAGTGTGAGCGGGAAGGGGTTTGGGATAGTGGGACAATGTCAATTTTCTTAGTCAAGGAAAAAGCAAACATTTGTATACGTTTTGGCTGAAAGTCAAAGACGACCATTTGGGACAATCAATAATAGATAGTGAGGGTCTTTCTTTACGATCAAACATAAGGACCTTAGCAATCTGGGTTTCATGCAAGCCAAAAGCGATATTGCTAGGATGTGGGGTGGAAAACGAGTGCCTACTAGACAGCAGTGGATCACTGGGATGGCTCAATGTATGGGGGCGGAGAGGGTAGTCTACACCCGTAGGGGTTGACCTAGGAAATTTGAAAGGGTTTGGGTAGATGGAGAGAATACTATGGTTTGGGGGTTAGGCTCAGACACATGAGCAGAGACATTAGGGAGCTTGATACCGAAGGAGGAGGTCCAACCTGGATGTAGGTCATCCAACGGAAGAGTGGGAAGAGAAGAAGGGCAGGGTGAAGGAAGGCAACACCTGGTTGTTACAGTGTTTCAAAATAAGGCAGTGTATGACAGAGACGTGTTGTAAGAGAAAACTGGCAACTATTGTATCAATGTGGATGTCACTTGTTATATGTTTTAAAAATGCAATAAAAAATTGTGATAAAAAAATAACAACCTCAGTCTTAAAGCTGTTCGACTGGAGTAATTGCCTGACCTCCACACAGTGAGATTGTCTCGGGATGTACGAGATTTATACCGGGCATTGGGTCCAGGGAGAATTTAATATAGATTAGTATTGTCAGCTTAGGACTGAACATACTCCTTCCTCTCAAGAATAGTGCTGGAGACAAGGAGAAACCCTGTGAGACCCCACAGTCAAGCCTAGAGATCACAGAGATAAAATGGTCCTGTTTAACCTACTGGTTGCGATTTTCCAGGTAGTCACTTAGTCATACTGTGCGAGCCACGTGGCATGGATCAGGCCTCATAACCCATGAATCTTATTGGGTTCTTGGAGGTGAAAAAACATGTCCTCCTATTAGGGATGGTGACAGAGCTCAAAACGGTGCACTCACAATGTTTTTTTCTTTTTTGTAATTATTTTTATTGATATCAAGAACGCTGAAAGTAACAATGGTGACAATGTCATGTACATCCATCATGGGTACAGAAAAGGTGGACGACCATCAACAGTAATACATGCATACCCAACAATGGGGGCACAACAAGTCCAACCATATGGGAACACCATGGGGAGAGAGCGGAGGGGAAGACAGTGGAGCCCAAGAGGGCGTGAGAGAGGGAGTAAGAGGGAAAGAGGAAGGAAGGAAAAGAAAGAGGTGTGAGATCAGTGGAAAGAGGAAGTTGGGGGACAGAGGACAGGTGAGCCATTTGAATAGGCGGTGTCTGCAGTAGGCCAGGTGGTGAGGAGAGGACTAGAAAGGGAGAGGGGAAGGGGAGGGGGGGAACACAGATTAGTCGAGGGAAGAGCCAGGGCATGGTTAATCCTCCCGCAAGAATGGGTACCATATAAGGAGAAACAGGTCAACTTTATCCATCAAGCTGTAGATTATTTTCTCATAGGAGGTAGTTTTATATATGACCGGGAGCTATTCCTCATGCTTTGGCAGCTGTGGGGAATGCCAATGTAGCAGGGTGCAGTGGTGAGTAAACGGCGACCATGGTTTGCCAGCTGGGGGAGGTCCGCCAGGTTGTGAAGGAGGATCACTGGGCCCGGGAGGGGCTTGGGCACCCGCATGGTTTCCAGCAGCGTGAATCCCACTGCGGTCCACAAGAGGCGGGTGGCAGGACATTGTAATAAGACTGCCACAGGACATGCGGTCACATCGCCAGCACAAAGAGTAGGGTAATAGTCCCACGGAATGGAGCCGCGCCGGTCGGCCACCCCTGGAGGATCTTAAAGAGGCTAAGCTGCATCCGGGCATCCCGGACCCCCTGACCCAGATTCTCCAGGAGCTCTGCCCAGTCCTCCTCTTCACACTCCACTTGCAGATGGGTCTGCCAGGATGCCCTGAGACTTGCCGTTTGTTTCGTTGTGGGAGATTTCCCAAACAACTTCTTCAGGGCTACAAGATAAAATATGTATATTTGGGATCAGCCGATCCACACTGAATTGCGGATAAACATAACATATATAGAGAGTGTTCACCCAGTGATTTATTCGGATATGTATATCGCATGTAATCACACTTAGTGAATTACTAATACGGGTCACGGAACTGTGAATATTCACAAGCTTGTACCACTTAATCCCATTCAACGTAATTAAAACAACATATAATTAATTTCACCATCAGAATACTTATGATTTTTACAGGGTTATTTTGTGACAAAATCATCCTTTGCATCTTTAAATTATTTACCAGTGTACGGTGATAACATGGGGAGCGGTGTATAATTGGCGGGAAATGTGAACGCGAAGATATGGGATCAAAAACGTCCTATCTTCAATTTATGTTAGCCGAGGTGAGACATTCATGTATATATCGCTATTATACCATAAGATGTGATCTGACTGCAAAATAAACCCCTACCTGTTGAGCAGGTGGATGTGATATATCCTATTCTGAAAAGATAAATCATGAGCGGACACTCATATTAGTATTGAGTAGTCCCTATTATCAGTAGAGAAAATCAATGAGCAAGTATCATGAGAGGACGGTGAAGTTCACTCACCTCCCCGCCGGTTTTACTTCCGTCCCGGCCGTAAATAGGTTGACCCCCGGTTCCAAGGTTTCTACATTTGTTATAGGTTGCTTCGTTCCTAGATCAAAAATTCAATGATATGAGAGGCATACCCAAATACTTGCAAGTGCTATCCACGTCCCCGTTCAAGGAGCGATCTCTTACCTATAATCCCAGTGTGGTAATCTTCATATTACTGCTGGAGGAATCCTAGCAGGTGAATGCCCCAGTAGTGTAGAGGGGTAGGTAATCTGGAAGTATTGATGTGAGTGCATTAGTTCACTTACATATGGCTATGTGCGCCTGCTCAATGAGACCCCCCCGCATTGGTAGGTCTTACCTGGAAGCGAGTACGCTTCGCGTTAATGGCGTCTCCGTGCGTGTTCTAATGGACCGGAAGTGACGAGTCTCCTAACCGGGTTCTTTAAGTATGCTTCCTGAGGGTGCATAAACAACTAGACGCGTACTACATTGTGTTTACGTAACTGGTCAAGACTACCGGAAGTCAACTTAGTTTACTTGTTTTACAGTCCGGATTTGATGGTTAAAGCCCATCCTACTTGCTATTATTTTTATAATTTATATATTTGAACCCAAGCCACTAAGCCTGACGTGGTTGCAAAATAGCGCTACTATGATTATTGATATATATCATGAAACGGGGTGTATAGGTCGTGTATTCCCATCTATTTCTTCTATATCCATGAATGTCATCTCAGAGAAGGAAAATATGTTTGTAAATTCAAACAAATATTGGATTGAATTGGCGCTAGGGGTACAAGAAATTCGTATAGCGATCAAAAACTTGTGGTCTAAAGTATATATACTATTCATTGTAGAAAACTGTTATTCACATGTCACATATTATTTATAGTGTATATTCCGTATCCTATATTATTTATTTAACATCGCACATTCCGTATATTAAAACCCCAACATGTGAGGGTGATTACAGTAAAATTGGGATACGATATAAATGCATACATTTCTCAATTATACAAAATCTTCAGTATCTTTGTACGGTCAGTTGCCCAAGTACTGTATTACATGGTCAGCGTTCAAACCAACATGAGAGGGAGGCAGCAGTGATATTGGGATGTGATATAAGATGCATACATATCTCAATTACAGTGCGTCTTCGGTATCTTTGTTCGGTCAGTTACTCAAAAAGTACTGTATTTCATGGTCAGTGTTCAAACCATCTTCCACTGTCCTGATGCGCATAATCCAAGTTGCGTCGCAACATTAGCTCCCTGTTGCCCCCTCTTTGGGTAGGAGGGACATGGTCATTTCCAAAGAAGGAAAACTGTTTATATGGTCCCTGTGAGCTACACATATTGGCATGGATAGCCACTGGGTATCTCTCATCTCCTTGTTTTAGTGCTCTGGCATTTTCACTTATCCTCTCTTTGAGGGTCCTAATTGTTCTCCCCACATACATACGGTTACATTTACAGACCATTATGTACACCACAAATCTGGTTGTGCAATTGATGTTGTGTCTTATCGTGTATGTGCGTCCGTCATGTCCTCTGAAATCTTTTTTCTTATCCTCGGCCCATTTACAGACCCCACAGGATCCACATTTGTGGAAACCTACTGAATAGTTTGTCAGCCAATTTGACTTCTTCCTACTTCCTGGGAAACTGGGACTTAAGATGTTTCGTAGCGTCTTATTCCTTCTATAAGTAATCAAAGGTCATCCGGTAACAAAGTCATCTAATGTCCTGTCTGCTCTAAGAATTCCCCAATGTTTGCTCATTATTCTCAACAATGATTTAGATGTTTCATTAAAGTTCGTTATCAGTCTGACCGGTTGTTTTGTATTCGTGGGCTTGTTTTTGTCCTTCAGTGTATCACTTCTTGGTGTGTTCATGATCCTATGTTCAGCTTTCTTAAGAGTCAGTTCGTTGTAACCCCTCCTCTTAAATCTATCCTTCATTTCTTTCAAACATGACACAAATACTCCTTCCTCGCTGCAGTTCCTCCTTACTCTTGAGAATTCCCCAAACGGTATGGCCCGGACCTGGTGTGGTGGGTGCGCACTATCCGCATGTAGGAGTGAGTTGCAGGCCGTAGGCTTGCGATACAGTCTGCTCTGTAGGGTGTTATTATTGACATATAACTCAATGTCCAGAAATTCTATTCGTGTTTTACTGTATTTGGAGGTGAATTTGATTCCCATACAATTTGAATTGAGATGCTGGAAAAATTCTTTAAGCTTCGATTCTGTGCCTGACCATAATAGGAGGCAGTCATCGATGTATCTGCCCCAGTAAATGATATGTCCATTCCATTCACTGCCCCTCTCACCCCAAATCCATGTTTCTTCCAACCGTCCCATAAAAAGATTGGCAAAAGACGGAGAAAATTTGGAGCCCATGGCCCCACCCTGTCTTTGCCTGTACCATGTGTTGTTGAAAATAAACACATTATTGTCTACAATTAGGTCCATCATTATTAATAACATCTCAGTATGCTTCCATAGGGATGCAGGTCTTCTTTCTAATAAGTTCTTAATGGCACTGTGTCCCAGATCCGGTTGAATACTGGTGTAAAGTGCCACCACATCTAAAGTTACTAAGAACATGTGATCCTCCCAGGTCACATCTGATAGGATGCTTAGGATATGCTTAGTGTCCCTAATATGTGAAGGGAGGTTCTGTACTATGGGTTGCAGGAATAGGTCAATATACTCCGATAGTCTTTCAGTGGGTCCCCCGATGCCTGAGATTATAGGTCGTCCAGGGGGAAAGGCACTGTCCTTGTGTACCTTGGGTAAGGTGTAAAAGCAGGGGTAAGTTGGTCTGTAAACTTTAAGATAGAGATATTCCTCTTCATTAAGTAGTCCCCCTGAGTGCCAAGTTTCTAAGAGTCTATTGATTTTAAATGTTAGTGGCCCTATTGGGTTCATATCTAGTCTTTCGTAACAAGTTGTGTCACTCAATTGGGAGAGAATTTCTTGATCATAGTCATTCTTATTCATAACTACTATGTTCCCTCCCTTGTCAGCCTCTTTGATTATTATTTGATCATCCATCGACAATTGTTTAATAGCATCGCGTTCACCACTGTGTAAATTGTCACCTCTCCTATGTCTCTTTTTGCCTGTTTTGTCTAGGTCTTTCAATACTACTGTGTGAAATGTGTCAATAGCGTTCCCCCAGTCAGAGTGGGTGTCCACCTAGACTTGGTCTTAAGTCCACTGGCCACACTATAGTCTGTATCAATGTTGAGTTCACTCAACAAATTTTCCATATCCAAAGATGTTTGATCTTCATCAGTAATTGACAATAGTAATTGTGTGTCCCGTATGTCTTGTATACTTTGTATATCTGAAATTAAACACACCGGTATGTTTTTGTTACCTTTGTTTATTCCTGGGTTGTTCACAAAGAATTTTCTAAGTTTCAAGCCTCTTATAAATTTAAACAAATCAATTTTTGTTTTGCAAATGTTACCCTCCTCCACCGGACAGAAACCAAGCCCTTTTTTTAAAACAGTGTTCATCTCTTTAGTTAATGTTTTTGATGATAGGTTCATTACTGCTACCTCATTGTCATATGTATTTTCTAGACTTTCTTGTCCCCTGACCTTAGGTTGTAACCTACTCGTGCCTGACCTTTTTCCTCTCCTAGTTTTTTTGTGGTGTCTCCCCGTTGTGGTTGCATTCTGTTCCCTTTCTTTATCACCCGTAGCTCTCGTAAAAAAGCGGAGTCTCCCTGTCTGTGGTTCCCCACTGCACTGTCTGCTTCACTATCACTTGTAAGTGGAGCATTGAGAGATGTGGAGCTCGAGGAAATCGAAATGGTCTGGGAGTTAACCCTGGCCATCCCTGTTTTATCATTGCGTGTCACCTGATCATATTTTCTCGCAAATGTGAAAATTCTTCCATCTCTGTAGTCTATCTCATCTCTACGTAACTTTCTCGTTTTTCTTTGTTTGATGTCATCCTGGTGTTTATCGAGGACATCCTTTAAGATAGCATAATTCTTGTTTGTTGCCTCTTCAAGACCTAAGTCCTTAATTTCCCTCTCAAGGGTATCAATCTCAATTTGGAGCTTGGCCACTTTTCGTTCAGCATTGTCAATTAGAATGCCCATGAGTGTTTTAGAGTTCTGTGTAAGTGCCTCCTCCCATTGTTTTAGATGATCTTCGTCCAAGTCATCGTAAGTGGGGAAAATTTGGGCTCTTAAACCCCTGGGTATCCTTTCTAATCTCAGATATTGTCTTAGGGTAACCCCATCCCACCATTTCGAATTTTCAGTTTTCTTCAACCTCTCTAGTTTTATGAACTTGTCCCTGAGACCCTCCTTACGAGAAGCGGTCCCGTTAGTTGTGGATATGGCTGATAAGTTCCCTTTTGCTAAATTCTCAAAAAGCTCTTCGGCTACTCTGTCCCTGTCCATAATTGGTAAATCGTGCTTGGGTGTACTGCGCTGGGGCTGCCTCCTCACTATAACCTGAATACTGTACAATACCCTCGGGGTATATATATTATATATTATATGGCAGTTACCGGCCACCACAAATGTGGTAAATGTAAGGCCTGTGAATTGACAATCGAGACAAAGAAATTCTGCTATCATGACCACGCAATTGATTTGAATGTCCATACAAACTGTGACACGTCTGATGTGATCTATGCAATTCTCTGCCCCTGCGACCTAATCTACATCGGCCAGTCAATGCAGAAGGTCAAGGCACGAATACTGCAATACTGCAGCAGAATAAGATGTGGCACTGCAGGGGCTCCGCTAGTTGAACATTTCCAAACATTGGGCCATCGCCCGGAATCCATCAAATGGCTGGTCATTGAGAAAGTTAAACTTGGCATCAGGGGTGGTGATCTTAATGCCATTTTGAACACCCGGGAATGCAAGTGGATGGATCTGTATGATTCGGTTCACAACGGCTTGAACGAACTGGATGCAACATATGCCCAATTATCTGTGCTAAACAGTGAATAGAGCAGGCATCTCACCAGTCAGTTACTTCTTGCTAGATCCTGCTCGCCACCCTGGGGCAACTGTTTAATACTTGGTTTCCGGACAATTGTATAGACAAGTATGAGTACAAACATGACTTACACTCTGGGATAGATATACTCACATTCTTTTCCGCCTTATGTATTTAACCAGGTCATTTTCTTTCTACATTATACCGACAAGATTGTACGCTGGCATAACCAAGCCGGACAGCTCCTAATTACTATTCTTGTAGCCATTGAGACTCTCCGTTCTGATCATGTTTTTCTGTTTTTCATTTCCAATTTGTCTCTAAGTACATGATTTTGTTTGGCCAAATTAATACTTTTCTGTTTTGAAATATCTATGCAGAACGTCTGCCTTTCAGTATGTTTATTTATTATCTTTCTTGAAATCATGGGGAACGGCATTGATCATGCATGTGTAATTTCCACCTGTATTTATTTCACTATGTGCGCCGATCTATGTCACTTGTGTAGTCTCTCCCTTTACACCAAATCATCACGGAACTCTTTTGGCCGTCGCGTCACTTTACTGGCATGTGGACTAAGTAATGATATTTTATGATTTTGATGCAGTACGCATGCCTCTCGTACTGCATTGAATACACATTGATATTTTCTAATTTAAGTCTTGTGTATTCATCTGGGCGCACAAATAGCAGTCCACAACAATCACATGTGGTGATGTAAATCCTCGCTGCAATTTTCTGACCGCCACGCCATCCTAATGGCAAGAGGGCACCGTTCGGCTCCCCCGGTTTCCATGGAAACCAGCTGTAATGGCACAAACTTTCTGCCGGACGTACCCAACGTGCACGCCATCGCTTGATTATTTGAAGAGGGAAGGCTGACAGGACGCGAGGCTAGCTCGGAGTTTATGGCAGAGCAGCCCCCAGGTACGTGTATCTCTGTCTCTCTGCTGGATTATTTCAATTTCTAAGACGTTTTGCCTGTGCGCTACGACCCACGCTGAATCTTGTTCGTGAGAATTCTGTATCTTTGCCTGGAGTGTCTGGCGTTTAATTCACTGCGCTTGCCTGTGCACTATGATCTGTGCACAAATCGGTTTATTTTACCTTGAATTTTCCCGTGATTATTCACAGCACTGTGACCCGCTCGGTCAGTTCGGCCCATTAGTCACGCTACGACCAGACCGTATGTTTAGTTTAGAATGCCTTATCTCTACCGCATAACGGTTGACGATACCCGAGTTTAAACCACGCGTTTACAGTCTTTATTTAATTGTTTGGAATGTCGCACTCGCTCCGCACAATCAGCTGATGGTCTTTCACCGTTGGCAATTGCTGCGTCCGTGCATTTTAGTTCATGTGAGCGGTATAACATGCACTTTCTGGTTGCTCTCTAAGACACGGTATGAAATCAGTGTTTACGCTGGACTTTCACAAGTGTGAGATGATGATTAAGTTTTCTTCATGATGCATGCTTGTTCCTATGTGTCCAGCCTTAAATTTATGACATGCCTTCCCCATCGGTACGAGCCTATGTTTAGATTTACCTCCTTCTTAGTCCTAGGTTACTGAACAACCTGGTCACTGCCATTGATTCATTACGGTAGCAACTTCCAACCCTTTTTGAGTAAGTTCCCAAAATCTTATTATGATGTTCTCATTGTTTTTATCACCTGTTAGTTTGATCCAGTACTCTAGCGGTGTCGTCTCTGCTTCTGTTTCTTTTGGAGCCCGGTGGGCCCTTCCACTTCAATCACAGCCTGAAGTTTCTCGCTGTGCCAATTTGGTAAATATTCCTTTGGATTGTCAAATCTTAGATATGTTCCCATTTGAGCGTCACCCAATTAACCCCTAATTATTGTTTATAGGTGCCTTCACTCACACCCTCCCTCTCCATCACGTCGGTCCTGATGAAGACCCCCCTCTAAGGCGCAAGTTTCCTGTTGTCCATAGGGGTCGAAACGTTGACAGCATTGTGTTTTTTTGTGTCAAGTACAGATGACAGAGAATGTATATCTGCATCTATTAATGTATGCTATGATTTGCCATATGTGCATCTGCCAGATATTTGGCTGGATAGGTTAAAATTATTAATTGTTGATGTATATAATACACACTGCCTTCCCTTCCCACATCACTAGCACAAATCCCTCCTATGCACTGGTCGCCTCACTTTTTGTGCACCAATTTTAAATGTGTAAATATGACAAAGTGTATCTTCTGACCTAATTCATTCATGCATTTGGTGATTAAATAAAATCACATTCATTTTTTGAAAATCCACATGGTGATGCTTTATTGTGACAAAAGAATTAAGATTAAGTCTATGCTTCTTTGTTTATGTTGTGCAACTGTTTGCCACTGTGACACATAACTTTTTTACCACATTTTACCCGGGTCCAGTGGCCTTTTCGGGTTTACCCCATTGTTATATAACTCTTTTCCCTAGACAGTGGACAGATAGGTGTACTCCCTGTCTGTCGAGTGAAGGAATCTCCATACATCCTGAAGGCAGTAGTCTGTTCTGATGTCTCCCAGGAGAGCACTATCCGCATTATGGATCGTGTCAATGGGGCCCGTTCAGTCCAAGATTGCATCCCAAGCCAGGTTCCAGTCACCCCCAACCAAAAGATGCGCCATGTGTACCTCCATTAGAATCCGGGCCAGCCGCTGAAAGAAGGAGCACTTTGGGTCAGTCGGATCGTATACTGAACCGTCGAATATCACCTTCCCACTGACCTTCAATTTTGCAAACACTAATTGGCCCTCAGGGTCGACCAATGTTTTGAGCACTGTATAAGGCAGGGACCTACGAATCAGGATAGACACTCCACAATTCCAGGGGGCTGATGAGCCATTTGCCACTCACGGAGGGCAGCAACTGTGGATCTCCTTGCCCACCCAGTCCAGCCGGAGCTTCTCTGACTCCGCCTCTGCCACCTTGAGGTGCATCCCCTGGTTGAGGGCTATGTCCACATGATTGGAATTGAGGTATGTTAGCACTTTTTAGCACTTCACATAGTGTATGAGGCCATTAACATTCCAGAAGATAATGTGGAGGACAGAGTTGGAGGTCATCGCCAGCAGCAGAGTCCAGAGGGGGAATGGGGTGAAGGACCTGTGGGGAATACGGAGGGGGAGAAGTGGCCAGTCGGTCCCTGCAGGCCAACCCAATAGGAGCAAGACAAGGGAGACTGGGGGGGGGGGGTGGAAGAGGCTCCCACAGATTCCGGGAGGTCGGGGGTAGAGAAACAGCCAGTGTTGGAAGACCGCGAGGTGGGGGGAGATACTCAATCGAAACGAGGAAGGGAAATGGAGCAAAAGAACGAAGATTAGAGATGGGAAACAGTGGTAGAAGAGAAAATACAATAGAACTAGTCACTCGTAGGTACAACAATCTGGAGCAAAACCAATAACACTTGCAATATCTAGAGACAATGTGCCCCAAAACTTTGATCAGAGGGTCTAAGCCTGGAGGGCTGCCGCATCAGCATCTGGGAGGCCCAAGGCCATAGAGAGTGGGTGAGAGAATGAGGGAAGGGAGCGACCTGGGAGGGCAGCAGAGAGGACGTAGGGGATGGCAGCACCAGGGGTATCGAGGAAGGTCGAGTAAGCACGGGGCTCGGACAGCGAAGGGAGGAGAGGGCTGCCTTGAGGGGCGCGGAAAGGGAGTGAAGGGAGGGGAGAAGAGTACATCCACCCCCATGGTAAGCCTGAGGCATCTCCAGGCAATCAGGGATCTGCGGGGCTGCCCGACAGTCTGCCCCTCGCAAGGGACATAATGGGGTTGCAGTGGGGGCAGTGGGGCAGCAGGACAGGTAGCAGGGGAGATGGGGGGTCCCCGTGGTAACCCATGCTTCGAACGGACAAGCGATATCGGCTCACAGCAAGCCATCAGGTATGGGGCCAGGAGCAACTATATCAAGTGTAACAAACATGCAGGCCATACTCAGCCTTTAGGCCAGGGGATAGTGAGAGTTCAGTGCACAGCAGCTTGGACAGCATCCATTAGTCAGCAGGCGGCTCGGACTTCAGTGATGAGCAGGCTTTGCTACGTCCCCTGTCCTGAATATGCTCCACCACAGCCTTCAGTGCTGTCTCCCTGCCACTCTGCATGCAGTGCCCCTTGTCCTGATGCCGGGGCCCTCGGGGCTGCGCATCTTAGTACCCCGGCGCAGGTTGATCCTCCGTCGCAGCCGAGATGTCTGTGGGGCAGGGGGGACCGGGGTTGTATCCATGGCCCCATCCCGTAGAGTATCCAAGAAAGCCTGTAGCGCATCCGGGTCATAAAAGTCCTCGGACTTGCCTCCATGATGATCCACGTACTGGCCGGTTCAAAGAGGCTGAACTTAATGTCCAACTTGTGGAGTTGCAGCAGGGGGGAAAGGAAAGCTCTCCGCCGGTCATTGGTTTCCTTGGAGAAATCTGCTGCTATTTGGATCTTGTGGCTTTCGAAGTCGTAGGGTCCATGTGCTTTTGATGCTGTCAGGATCTGCTGCAGCTGCTCGTGCTGACGGAAGCAGGCAAATGATGGGCCTGGCTCCTGCTGGGGCCGGGAGCCATCGCAGCCATATCCTGTGCACCCTCTGCACAGTCTCCTGAACCGGACAGCAACTGGCAGGTAGTCCAGGAGTGGTTCTGGCAGACAAACTGCCAATTATTGGACAAGGGAGTGTCAGGAACTGGTAACGGCCTCCAAGGAGGACTGCTTGAGGCGAGCTAGTTCAAAGGGGGGCCTAGGGCGCAAGGATGGGCGCAGGCGCCAAAGTGGGACAATAGTTAAAGGGTACCAGAGTGACTCTGGTGAGCTTGGTATCAGCAGCTCTCCTGCTGTTGGTGCTGCAGTGCAGGTGTGACAGGTACCAGTGAAGAGGCCGCCACCATCCGGCGAGCAGGACCCCTGGTCACAGTGGCACAGGTGCAGAGTGAGGGGTGTGGCCCAGGGATCCCACAAAAGTGATCGGATTCGGCAGATGTGACAGTGATATGAAGCGGAGTCAGAGGCCTACTGGAAGGGGGCCTCCCAGCACTCCGTGCTGAATGCACAGTGTGCCATCCCCCTGCAGCAGGTCAGAAAGGGCTGCAGGTCTTTGGGTGCAGAATTATCTCCCCTGAGCGGTGCACTCACTGTGCTCAGGGCCTGACAAGGCTGTATGTGGCTTTGGCTCCTTTGACGAGGGGTCCCTCATTTTTACAATATAGTGTTGTCACTCAGTGGTCCCCAGGGTGAGGCGGGCCAGTGGCTGGCGGTCACATAGGGCAAGCGGCTCAATGGGGACCCACCGTGGTAAAGACACAATCGGGGGAAGCAGGGCACGACGTCCTGCGACCTCCGGCTGCTGGGGGCCACTGAAGGGCTCTGCTCTGCACGCAGACCATGGCAGGCCGTGCAACATGAGTCAAAAGTAAAAAGCGGCCTGCACCCCTGCTTCGAAGGGGCCGTCCGCCCATGTGGGAAAAGCACAGTGAGGTAGAATGGAAGGGGTGCAGCAGGCCGTCTTCTGGTCTCCCTTTGCCCTTGAGCGATGGCTGCAGGGATCCAGTCGTGACCCAGTAGGTAGAAGATGTCCAGGTGCCGCCAGCAACGGAGCTGGGTGGTTCTTCCAGGACCCGTCCGTAACACTTAAAGGCTCGCCCCAGCTGCGGGGGTTCGGGATACGGGCTGTAAGGAGAGGTAGGCGGGGCAAAGCAGGTCATAGTTGTTGCCCCCTAGCCGGAAGAGGATGTTCGCGGGAGCACAGGAGGGGCCTAGCAGGGGCTCAGGCTACTCGATGATGCCAGTCTGCAGCGCAGTTTCTCACGGCTTCCCAAAGAACACCAACCTAGGTGCTTGGCGTGGCCTCCGAGGCCAGGCTCAGCCGCAGTGGCCTGCAGCTCTCCCCAACTGTGGGTATCTGCTATCTCAGCTCAGGGTCGCTTTCCGGACATCACTGCAGGCCCAGGCGCATCTGTAGGGAGAATGGTGGCCAGAGACCGCTTGGCGTCAGCGCTGATCACCCCAGGGCCTCCTGATACAGTGGAGCTCTGAGATCAGGCGGCCATTTTCGTTGGTGGCCATACTCCTCCCCCAATCACAATGTTGAGAACAAAACACCTGGACCCAATGATTTTGGGTGAAAAACTTACAGCCTGATTTATACATTGGAGGTAAGCATATTCCATAACACCGGCGACTGAGTACCCTTACTGACAATATAATGCTCTGCCCGCCAAATTTATATGGGGGCGGACCATAGATTGGGAAAGGCGGACACTACTCTTTCTCCACTGTGGCCAATCTTTTCTGACAACCCGAAGGAGTAAGGACCGTTGGACAAATGGCTATAAGTCAGTTTGCCCATTTTAGATGGATGGACATTTAGCCATTTGTTTTTTTGCCCCATACTGCCTGAGTTTTGCTGGCGGTAATGGGCAGTAAAAAACTAAAAATGCCGTCCTTGCCATGGGAGAGGACTTCCATAGTAAGGGGTATGCAGAATAGTGATGGATAAAATGCTAGAATTAATCATAGCCACTAGTAATCACTCGGGCCGCATCCCAATCCATTGTTTTTAACCCACCATGCCACCTCAGTTTGGACCCATCCATATGCAAATCAGTCTTGACCCTACTCTAAGACACTGTCCACCACGAACTGCCAAGCCAGGTCCTCCCTGAACCAGAACACAAGCAACCCAAGACCATTTTCGCCATGGTTCTCATGGGGAAAAAGGTCAAGACTGATTTGTATATGGCTGGGTCCAAACTGAGGTGGCATGGTGGGTGAAAAACAATGGATTGGGATACCGCCCGAGTGATTGCCAGTGGCTTAGATTAATTCAAGCATTCCATCCATCACCTTGTTGTTTTTGCATTTGATACCCTGAGTGTGCCGGTATTGGACATGACCTTTCTTAGGGGATTTCTCTAAACTTTTTTCTTTTTCCTCCTGGTTTTTGCTGACTCTCTTTGCATGGCCATAGGACTCTGGGCACTTTCCCACTGTACTGCAGTGGGAAAGCACTCACGCCCTTCCTTTACATGCTTGGAAGGGGTGCTTCCATGATTGGTTTAGATGCTGTACCTACGATTGCCCCGTAAAAAGGTACACCGCATACCCAGGGCGGGTACAGCACTAGCTAGTGGTGGGCCACCCACCATAATAGCCTGGCAACCATGCATCAGGCCTGCCATTGCAGGCCTGTGGGGGCACAGTTGCACCTGTGCTTAGGTTGGCATCTCTCACTCCTTAGCCAACCCTGAGTGGGTCTTCCACTACCACCAGAGAACCCCCTAGGGTAAGCCGTAAGGGGAGGAGCAGGTGTTAGGGAAAGGGCAGGTGCACATAGGTGTTCCATGCCCAGGTGGTGAAGAAACCCAGGTGCGTTTTCCCCACCTAGGAGGTCAGCTTTTCACTTGGGACACCACTGGGGTGTTGCAGATTCTCTGTCTGTGGCCTTAGGGCTCTGGGCACTTTCCCACTGTAAACGCAGTATGAAAGTGTGTGCACGCGCTGCCTACATGTTAAGAAGGGGCGCTGACATGGTGTTCTTAAGCATAGGTCAAGGCTGCCATTGCAAGCGTGTGTGTGTGTGTGTGCGCACTTGCACCTATGGTGTTTTTAAATATGTGTCCAGCCTGCCATTGCACGCCTGTGTGTGCGCTCTTTCACCTATGGTGTTTTAAAAATGTGTCAAGCCTGCCATTGCAGGCCACTGTGGGTGCACAATTGCACTTATGCTCAGGTTGGCCTTTTCTAAATCACTAGTCAATCCTGACGGAACCTTTCACTACCACTAGAGCGTCCATGGTTTAAGGCCTGAGGGGTGAATCAAGTGGTGGGTGAAAGGCAAGGGAGGGTACACGTATGTTCCCTGCCCAGGTAGTGAAAAATACCCATGTGTGCTTTCACTACATATGAGGTTTGCTCTTCCCATAGGCTAACGTGGGGGAAGTGTTGAAATTGGTTCAAGCTGCAATAGTGGATTGCAGTGGAGCAACCTCATAATGTTTCCTATCATTGGATTCGGAATGACAAACCCTTTCGTGTGGTAAAGATGGTTTTGTCATTACTAGCTCAGAAATGCCACTTCTAGGAAGTGGGCATTTCTCTGCTCTAAAACGGTTTGTGTGCCTTTTAGTTTGACTCTAGTCCACACTGGAGGCTGGGGGAGCACCTGTGTGCATTTCCCAGAGACAGCTATAAACATTGGGCATGCAACTGGAATGACAGACCTCTTCCATTTGAGGACCTGGCTGGATAGATTGGAGGGAGAGGTTTTGACACTTGGCCTCTGGAAGCCAGATCATGGCCCCACTCTTGACTAAGATCTGCATTCCACAGCAGCCCCATGGCAGACAGGACTGAAAATTAGGGGAGACATCTGTGGTTCAAAGGGAGCCCCTCTGAACCAACTTCAAAGGCACACTACAGTATCTCTACTGGTGCCATACTTCAGCAGGGCAGAAATACACTTGTGAGGACGAGGGACGGGAGAACCTGGAACTGCATGGTGGACACTGCCAAAGGAATCTGTTGTGCACAAGGAGGATTTCTGCCATTGGAAGGGACTGTGCGCCCTTCCTGAATAGTGGCTGTCCTGGACTGACTACTTGCTGCTGTGTGGCACCCTGAAGTGTGCTCTCCAAGGACTTGACTGGCTGGCCCCCTGTTCTTTTGAAGGTCTCAGGGACATCAAAGATCTCCTACAAGGGACCCACACTGTCTACTTGTGACACCTGGAGAGCGGTGCCCTCTCAAGTCCTCACACTGCCTGCTTGATCCCAACAGGTAGCGCGTCATGAGCGTTAAGCTAAGAATTGTGCCTGGAGAGGTTTGCTCTTCTCTTTGGCTAACATGGGGGAAGTGTTGAAATTGGTCTAAGCTGCAATAGTGGATTGCAGTGGAACACCCTCATAATGTTTCCTATCATTGGATTCGCAATGACAAACCCTTTCCTGTGGTAAAGATGGTTTTGTCATTACTAGCTCAGAAATGCCACTTCAAGGAAGTGGGCATTTCTCTGCTCTAAAACGGTTTGTGTTCCTTTTAGTTTGACTCCAGTCCACGCTGAAGGCTGGGGGAGCACATTTGTGCTTTTCCCAGAGACAGCTATAAACATTGGGCATGCAACTGGAATGACAGACCTCTGCCATTTTAGGACCTGGCTGGATAGATTGGAGGGTGAGGTTTTGACACTTGGCCTCTGGGAGCCAGATCATGGCTCCACTCTTGATTAAGATCTGCATTCCATGGCCCCATGGCAGACAGGACTGAAATTTAGGGGAATATCTGTGGTTCAAAGGGAGCCCCTCTGAACCAACTTCAAAGGCACACTACAGTATCTCTACTGGTGCCATACTTCAGCAGGGCAGAAATACACTTGTGAGGACGAGGGACGGGAGAACCTGGAACTGCATGGTGGACACTGCCAAAGGAATCTGTTGTGCACAAGGAGGATTTCTGCCATTGGAAGGGACTGTGCGCCCTTCCTGAATAGTGGCTGTCCTGGGCTGACTACCTGCTGCTGTGTGGCACCCTGAATTGTGCTCTCCAAGGACTTGACTGGCTGGCCTCCTGGTTATGTGAAGGTCTCAGGGACATCAATGATCTCCTACGAGGGACCTACAGCTTCTTCTTGTGACACCTGGAGAGTGGTGCCCTCTCAAGTGCCTACATCACCTGCTTGATCCCAACTGGTAGCGCGGCATGAGCGTTAAGCTAAGAATTGTGCCTGGAGACCGGATTGCCTTGTGCAAAGCCCCAGAAGTCTTGCCCGCATCTAAGGCATGTGGCCCCTGCATTGTGGGACCTCAACACGCATATGCGTCTTGTTGGTGGTGAGTGGATTCACCTGTTGCGGGACCCCGCGTGGCCTGCTTCGTTGATCGTGCCGCATCACGCCAACTGCATGCTCATTACGTGCGGTGTCCGATTCACATGATGCGATCCTCGAAGGTGAGGGCGCACCTGTAGTAGTGCCTCATTCTACCTCATGCTAAGCTTGCGCCTGTGTGTGCATCCGGGATTGTCTGGTGCTACCCATATCAACGCGCACCAGACGTTGTGCCTCATTTCCAGGGAGGCATGGACTTTGTAACTCTTCGTTTGTGTGTGACTGGAACTATCGGGTGCGACTCGGAGCAATGCTCACCAGATGTGCTTTTTTTTTCAGGGAGGTACTGAGCTTGTGACTCGACTTTGTGTGAGACCGGAATTGTCTGGTGCGACTCGTATCATCGCGTCTTGATTGCCTGGGTGCAACTCTGACCGACGTGTACCTGTTGGGGTGCCTCTTTCTTCTGAGAGGCTCTCCTGCTTCATTCCCCATTCATCGATTGTTCCTTTTGGGCCCTCAGTGTGGTGGCTCCTCACCCGGGCCCCAACTACATCATGTTGCCATGTAATATTGCCCGGATCGGGCCTGCGTAGTGAGAGTGAGTGACTGGGCCGAGGGAACACTTCCAAAAGCAATCGGAAGCGGGTCAAGAGACTTAATGACCACCCCCTGTGCTTCGCAGAACTGGGCTGATGCTAGAAGGCACATTGTGGAACCCTTTTGAGTGACCGACTATCGCCCTCAGCCTGCTTCTGCTCCACATCCTTTAGGTGTACTTCACGAGTAGTGGCCAACCCCCCCATTTGACGATTGCCTCCTAATTAGTCATGCTACCTACCCCCACCTTCTCCTCAGGACCCTGACTAAGTGTGACTTCGGCCGCGAGTGGCTTAGTATCCGGGGGAGAACTAGTAATCTCTATTCTATGGTTGTAGGGTAGTCAGGGTGAGTTGGAGGGCGGAGGGAGGCGTGGGCCAAGGGGTCTGCAATTTGTTATGAATTGACCTGCCGGATATCAATTTCATAGCATTAGGGTGCTGTGTGCTTATGCACGCAAAGAGCATCCCATACGAGCCTTCCTGATATCCGTTGCACTACATAGTGGTGCGGAGTGAGTGTGTGAGGGATTGATTGCCTACGGACCGTCAGTGCTTCATCACACCGCCCGGTGGTGTTGCTTTACACATTAATTCCTTACCAAAAGAATACTGCGTTTGACATTGGTTTTACCCGTGCAGCCTCCACCCATGGTGCTGCTGAAAGTGTAATAATTCGCTGTATGTATATGTTTCTGATATCGCTGTGATCTGGAGTGCATCCAATAACTGTGTGGTGTTGAATTCTAACCATTGCCAGGGTGGGCCTAGTTTTGACAACGTTTTGCACTGCATAAGGGTGCTAGGGGGTAAAAGAAGATCTTTCCTAATTGTACATACTACTGATGTCATTTTAACACGGTTGGGTCTAGCACTGCTGCTAATATTTCCAAGTCTGATTTATGCCCAGAAATACATGATGTTCATGTTGTGTTGATTAATGTGTGTGAGAATACAAACTATATTTACATACATCCAGTGTGAAGTCTCTTTTGTGAAGCTCAGTGTATTTCATTTATTGTGTGGGAGTGCTGTGCCAATGCTTTACACATTGCCTCTGCTCAGTGCCAAGCTACTCAAGGGTGAGCCCAGATTATACAGCCAGTGTTATCACCCACCCCTGATGGGAGTGGCAGGTTCTGCCTGGCTAGGCCATAGCCTCAGCCAACCAACTGTCAGGTTAGCCTGCATGTGTGTCCCGTGCCAACTGTGCCACTGGAACCAAGCTATACCTGGCTGGAGAGCCCATAACAAGGGCGAAACTGGTCCTGGGTTGCTTGTGTTCTGGTTTGGGGAGGACCTGGCCTGGCAGTACGGCTGGACTGTTCCCATGTGGAACAAGGTCAAGATTGATTTGCATATGGCTGTGTCCCAACTGAGGTGGCATGGTGGGTGAAAACGATGGATTGAGTTGCGGCCCAAGCAATTACCAGTGGCTGAGATTAATTCAAGCATTGCATCCATCACCTTGTTATTTTTACATTTGACACCCTAAGTGCGCCGGATATGCCCAGTCATGGGTCTTGGCTCACTGTGCCACTGGAACCAAGCTATACCTGGCTGAAGAGCCCATAACAAGGGCGAAACTGGTCCTGGGTTGCTTGTGTTCTGGTTTGGGGAGGACCTGGCCTGGCAGTTCGGGCTGGACTGTTCCCATGAGGAACAGGGTCAAGACTGATTTGCATTCGGCTGGATCCAAAACTGAGGTGCGTGGTGGGTGAAAAACGATGGACTGGAATGTGGCCCTAGTGATTGCCAGTGGCTGAGATTAATTCAAGCATTCCATCTGTCACCTTGTTTTTTTTGCATTCCATTCCAAAGGGGATATTTTTTTTCTATTTCCAAAAACAAAAATCCACTTGAGGTTTTTGTTTTTGAAAATGAAAAAGATTGGAAACTTTACCTTACAGCTCTGTCATGTTTGATGGAACTGTATGGCAAAGTTCCAATACATTCAGAGCAACTGTCTTGATGGCGGTTTCTGTGAGTGGTAGAAATGTATGTTGGGCTGACAAACATTTCTAAATATGGCAGGCGGGTACTCCACAAGGGCAACGGAGTAATTTACTCTGTTGTCATGACGGAGTACAATCCGTCCACCAAATATTAAATCAGCCCCTTAGTTTCTATACCACTGAACTCCTGCCGGTGTTGCAGTCTAGATGAGGGTTACAGAGTCTCACTCCCTACCAGGGCCGGACTGGCTACCGGGCGTTTTGGCATGCTGCCGAGCTGGGGGCTGATGTCACTGCGGTGGGGGCTAATTTCGTTGATGGAGACCTGCGTGTGCTACGAAATAAACAAAGCAAAACGAATTTCATTCAGCACACGCAGGTCCCCATCAACGAAATCAGCCCCCAGTATGCCAAAACGCCCGGTAGCCAGTCCGGCCCTGCTCCCTACCCATACAAACAGGGCTGGACTGCCCCTAGCAGGCACCCTGTGTTTTCCCGGTGGGCCGGGAGGGTGGGGGGCGGTTTTTGACCCGTGGCGACCTACAGATAGGCAGGCTGTAATGTGCTGCTAGTGTTGCTCACCGTAACATTTCTTATTACAATCAAGACAGCAGCAGAAAACAAAATACCTGTGCAAGAGGCAGCAAGTGGATTTACCTGCAAGATCGCACATGACAGGAAACTACAAATCCTGTCAGCCCCAGGCTGTCACGTGCATATGTGATGAACATAACTGGTGCACTGCCTCATATAAGGTCTCAGTTCATGGACCCCATTGCTTCTCAGCAGAGGCTCTGCTTAAAATCTCTTTCTAGCATCATTGCATGCACACAAAGCGCCCTGCAAACACCCCTAAAGGGAATAGGGCACCCTACCACTTTAGCATGAATGCATCTAAATCTAAAGTCATGGCTTTCGACCGACATCTAGGTAGAGGCAAAGTGAGAACATTCCATCTGAGAGGCAACCCCCTTGGGGAAGAGGCAGACCATTCCCTACCTAGGGATGATGATATTCAAAAACCTCTTATTAGACCCTCACATAAACACAGCGGGGGAGATTTACAAAAATTTCACACAGCGCAGCCCCCTGCGAGGCTGCGCTGTGTTGCGCGACAGGGAGGGAGCAGGAGAGTGCCAAATCTTCAGAGATATGGCTCTCTCCTCCCCTTTAAACTCACTGGTTAAAGCTGACGTGTGCCAAGCACACACCTTAGCACCATAGCGCTAGGGAGAGTGCATTAGTCTAGCATAGGTTTTGTACAAGAAGGGTACCCTTCCTGTAAAAAATACGATACCCAGACACAATGCAAAGTTTTTCCCACTTTGTATGTGTGCTGCACAGTGCATCACGCATGCAAAGTCCGAAAAGGAAGAAGAAATGAAAGCATTTCTCCTTCTGTGCGCCTGCTTGAAAAGGGCGCAGTTCTCTCACGCTAAACGTAACCTACTTTATTAAGTAAATTGGGTTTAGCGTGAGAAACCTTGGTGGTTGCATGGGAACACCCATGCGCCACCCTTGGTACGTCCCCATGGCGCAAAGTCATGTGAAGCAGCGCAATGCGCTGCTTCGCATTACTTTTCCGTTATTTCCAGCGCTAAACAAGTTTAGCGCTGGAAAGCAAATAGGGAAAAAAAGATTTTGCGCCAATTTGCGTCACTTTTGTGACGCAAACACGGCGCAAAAACTTAGTAAATCTCCCCCAGCGTCTGGTAAGTTTGCAGTTGCATGGAGTGAAATCAGGAGTCATGTGATGAGCTACAGAATCTAATCCTCCTTGCAGGCGCTGCTGACTAAAATTGAGCAAAAACCGGTAGGCAACTCAATGGCTCACAAAGATGAAATACGGGCCTTGGGCGGGAGGGCAAAACTGATGGGGTTTCTGTGGTTCTGGCAGAAACTCCTGCTGCTCCCTAAGGGCAGTGCTTAACCTATAGTCATCATTCAAATCTATTCAAAACGCCGGCATGTTGGGTCATGAAACTCCAGGCCTCCCACAAACAAACCAGCATACACCCAGAAGGGGCACCGACGTGGCTAATCGCACGGGCCTTCCCTATGGCAGGAGAGAGTCCTTGTGCAATAAGAAGTCTGACGTCAGTCTTTAATGATTAGAAGAATGAAAAGTAAGCGTAAGGCCGTAGCTTCGGTTAGGGATGGGAGCGGGTGTTTGGAGTGACACACCGCCCAAATAAATGCCTTCATGGCCTGGTAGTTGGGTCAGGAGGCGCTGAGTCGTGTCCGCTATGTCTGTGTCGTTTTCCTCATGCACCCAGAATAAAAGCCAAAACAGTGACCTTTGATGTAAAAGAAAAAAAGGAGAGAAAGAAAGACATCTGGTGGCTTTATTTCAAAATTTAAAACCAGATAACTGGGTATTAGTACCAGCTTGACTGTTTGTCTAAATTGTGTGATCCTAGACAAACATTTTATTTCACAGAGCATCTTCTTTCTTTATTATCACATATGAGAGCACTTTTAAATACTTAAATTTAGGATGAGCGCTATACCAGCACCTCTTATGTTTAATTTAATAGACTAATACATGGGATTCTGCAATACTTGTATATGCGCTTGTCTCCAATTTCTTTATAATTGGCGACTTGTGACGCACCCAGTCGCGGATTATAAATAAAAGATGATAGAACTCGACTGTAATAAGTTATTGCACGCGAGTTCTGACGTCACAGTGCCTGCTGCTAGATCCAGCAGTAAGGTGAAAGGCAGGTACGGTCACGGAGCAGCTGTTTATAGCAACAAAAATGAAACGTTGCTTTTCTTTCTACTGCTCTATTTTTCTATCTTCAAGTGACTAGCAGAAAAACATGATTATTTTTTGCTTTCCTTAAATAATTTGAAAAGTTAGAATCTTATTACATGTTTCCACACATTCTGAACTACTGCAACTTTAAAAAAAAAAAATTAAACTGACTAGAATTGTTTTTAATATTTTTTGCAACAAATATCGAACAGGTTTTTGATGTGTTTGCACTAGAAGTTTTATTTTTATTCTTCATGTTTGCAAACGTGCTCAGGCTTTCATACGAAAGAGCTGCGCACCAAGGTTTTAAGTGGTTTGTGGGAAAGGTGATAGTGTGACCATGTATTATATGGGATAAAGTACCTCCCTTCTGTACATGATAAGGATAATGTAAGTCACCTTGGAGTTCCATAACCTTATAAAGGAACTCGGCCTCCAGCCTTGTTCCTCTGGTTATGGAACTCCTCGGTGACTTCAAATATCCTTATAATGTATGGCAGGGGTACTTTATCCCATATATAATGTTGCTCCATCTATAATAAATATCGAGGCCGTATTTAGGGGCTTATTTACAAGCCCCTAGCGCCGCCAGTACGTCACTTTTTCCCATATTAAAAGTGACGCACTGGCAGCGCAAGGGGCTTGTAAATAAGCCCCTTAGTGTTTACATGATTACTGACTTGCCTCTTAGTTCACTAATGGCATTCTCGTGGGGGAGAGCCATTATTGTTTCTAAGCTCATGTTTAAAAACTATAACTTTTAATAAATGTCTATCTATGCAGTGTTATAATCTGATATACGAAGGTGAAACACTTTTGCATGTTAAAGAAGTTCACCTTTTTGAATTTTGAAGAGAATGTATCATATTTTTACATTATGTTTAGTGCACAATATACATATCAAATATTTTCATGGCTTGGCTCATGCATTGACTCTTAGATCCAAGCCAAACCAGACCCTTGGCTGGGCAGTAGCTCTGCACACCCAATTAATTTGCTGGATAGCCCAATTCTATTTGTGACTCGGGCGAAGTACATAGGACTGTCAGTCACTTGACAAAATGATTGTAAAAGGTGAGGACTAGAAAAATGGAGCTCTGCCTACATGCACCGATGCAGGGACTCTATGCCGTTGTGTTGTGTGTGACCATAGTCATGAGTTCCCGGGAGAACTACCAGGCCCAGGTGGGACAAACAGGGGCATAGTTTCACGGAGGTGTTTGGGGTGTGAAACACCCCAATTTGTATGCTTGGCTTGGTAGTTGGGTCTGAGGGCCTGAAGTCGGGTCCGCTATGTCTGGGTTGGTTTTTCTCGTTGTTCTCATTTCACTAAGAGCTTTTAACATGTTCATCTTTTGGAGTGGAAACTTATATATTTAGGGCTTAATTCACAAAGGTAACTTATATTTTTTTAGTACTGATCCAGCGCAATATTAGCAAACCGCATTCATACACAAAATACTCACTTGGGCCCATACATTCATACTACACTAATATTTACGCTGGGGTATCAGATGTACTCTTTTATCAAAAATCCCTGCTACCAATTACCTTCTGATTGAAGAGTAATAACTTACCAATAGATTCTTTGCTAATTGGGAAGTTTAAAATGAGTGACATTCATTACAATTCATAATCCTGAAATAACCACTGAGTCAGGAAGTTTTAAAATGTTTATCTAAAGTTTTAGCAGAGTAAAATACAGAAAGCCACGGTACTTAATCAAAATACCCAAGAAAAAGCATAGAAATGATTTTTGCTAATAAATGACGGTGTTTAAGAAAAAGAGAGGATAGAGACAGCAGCGCAACTAAAGGTTGCAGTATAGTTACCTAAATGCGAGAACCTTAGCCAAGGAGTTGGAAAGAATAGGACCCTGGAAGGATGAAGAGCAAAGACCTCCTTCAGGATCAGGACAGGACTGGTGACCTCTCTATAACGACGCCTGCGCCGTTCCCCTCTCTGGTACTCCGCTTCTCCTCGATTATCCCGTCTAATGGACTCCGCCGCCCCCTCCTCAGGACCTCTGCACTCGATCAGCTTAGCGGTCTGGAGCTCTTCTGTATGTTCTCTCTTCTGTGGAATCTAGCTCTGCCTTCGGTATCATCTGGTCTGACTAATTAACTAATGCTATATTCTATTATACCCTTCTACGCCCATGTACCTCCCCTTAATGTTGCCAAAATATGGGACCACTACTTCTGATTGGACAGGGACAGGGGGTGGATTCTCGCACCATGTCAAAATTGGCCTAAATTGTGAAGCCTATTGTTTTTAAGTTCCCACCCCTTCAAATTAATACATTCACTTTATTTCCCACCCGTCTCACAACAAATATTGTACAATTTACAGGGAAAATGTATCAGAATTGTTCAATGAGAAACATCATGTATATCCTCTTCGGCCAATAGGTCGTGGCCTTGGGAGTCGTCCAAGTTGACTTCACTTTGGCAGGCATACAGGACACATGCGCAGAACCATCTATCTCTCGAGTCTCAAATCACCAACCCAGGCCCAAGTTTACAAATTACTAGAAGTGCAAGAAGAAAATATTAAAATCACAAATAAAATGTTTCACTGTATACCCACTTTCCCTAATTTATTCCCATTTAATTATAATACTATCCCGCATTAGCAGCGTTAAGAAAACAACAATTTAGTAATGACATGAGAGCAAGCTAAAGCATGTGAAAACACTGAGCAGCCATTTTAGTGCACACTGCGCAGAAGCAGAAATTTCCCACCAAGCAAAGAAAGACGTCACACCATGTGATCAGGTTGCGACATGCGCAGAGAAGTTCCCGCGCTTTAGCGGCCATTTTAGATTAAGACAAGCGTTATTCATTAGTAAAACACATAGACAAGCGTCTGTTCCTTTTGTGTTCGTGAATGCAAAGGTTAGTATTTACAATACAAGTTTTAGTAAATTAATACTGTGAGGAGGATTGAATCCAAGCAAGTTTCGATAATGAAACCTTGCTCCATCAGTACATTTACTACTTTTTGGCTATTTACCAAATCTGAGTGTACATTTATTCCAAAAGGGGCCACATTTGGGTAATGCAATCCATGGAGCTAGCTGGGGAAGACCTGTTGACCATTGGTGCATGTGTGACCTTTGATCCCAGCAAGCCCACGCATTTGCTCCCATGAGGCCTTTATAATTTCCATTGCCACGGAAAAATACACTTCAAGGGTTATCATTACCTTGGGGACACTGTATCTGTGTTGCTGCCAGTTGCCTGTGGGGACTGCAACTTCCATACTGCCCCCGTCACCTGAAGACCGGGAGCAGTCATTGGAGCGCTTATAGCAAATTAAGATCCCCGCAGCGCAGTACGTGCCCGGGCCAAGCCCAGGTCCATCTTGACAGGGAGAGGCAGGGTGGGGCCACCCCCTTAGTGTCTAGCTTCATTTTGCTTGGGGAATTTTGCCAGGTTGGCCAGAAGGATTGCTATAACCCCTTCTAATGAGCAGCGACCAGAAGACTGAAATGGTAAGGGCCTTAATTTCTTCCTACCCCTTGTTCCAAGAGATTATTGTACTCACTTTGTTAGGAGGCTAATGCTTGGCAAACTGTATCTTTAAGCTGTGGCTTCGAGAGGTGATTGTTATGTATTGAAAAGAGGTAGTGCATAAGGAAGCTTATACAAAGATTGCACATACGTGAGAAGCAGGCACTAGTATCTGTACGGGTTAAAGAAGGAACATATGGAATTAACTGACAACCAGCTGGAATGAGACAGGAACTGACGAAAAATGTCACTGTAAAGCATTTCACCTGTGTTGGTAGGGTTTGCTTTATGGTGTGCTTTAAACGCATGAGTAGAAATGGGAATAAGGAAAACCTGGGAAAGCACGCAGGGAGTTGTGAATAACAAAAAGTTGGTCGGGCATGCCACAGAAAATTGCACAATAGATGAAATTGACAACCTCATTGAGGAGGTGGGATCCTTTTTAAACAAAGAGAAAATAACTGACTGCCCGGACTCAGGCCAGAAGGTCGAAGACCTCTTCAAAACAGGGAATACATTTGTGCCATCAAGCAAGTTCCTTCATCTATCCAACAAAGGCCACATTTTGAAGATTCGTCAAGGCACTGACAACAAGGAGAGAGCACAGCCTGATAACGACCCGCATAAAGTGGTGCAGTGGCATGATGTGATTGATGAGTGTCCAGAAACCTACAGCCACATTATCCCTGAGATAATTCACAAATTCTGAGATTCCAAGAAGCTCCCCCATTAGTGATTAAATAAAGAGTCCATTACAGCATCTTTCAAAGTTTCGAGCAAATAGGACATGAAACACGACTATAATAGAGACCTCAAAGAGATAATTGCTCAGACGAGGGAAGAAATTAGTCAAATAAATTATGTTTTCAGGTTGAACTATTAACAAATAAAATTGAGGGACTGCAGCTAACTCAAATGGGGGAGGAATGGAGGGCAAAATGGCAAAGAGTGGCCCTAAGGTGGAATGTAGAGGTGGGGTGGATGGGGAGGTTCTGTACAGGTGTACTGGCCCAGAAAGGAGTCCTATCCTAAATATTCGAACCAGGGCCCCTAGTTCCAACCAGCAGAGTAGAGACCATCAGAGAAGGGAAGTAAAGCACGGCCCCAAACTCACCAGATAGGTCTTCCAGGTACATCCAGCATGGTAGAGAGAATCAGAGGTGGGAACAAGGACAAACCCCCAATACAGCACTAATGCAACTTATGCACACCCAGTGTGGTGGAGATCACCAGAGATTGGAACAAAGTAATAACCTTAAGGTGACCCATTCATATACATCGAACCATTAACGGAAGTACTGCATAAGGCTAACATTTCGTTTCACAAGTATGCTGATGACACCCAGCTGTATATGAAGATATCATCTCCGGAAGAGATCAACACTATGAACCATGCACTCCAGAAAACCGTGGAATGGCTAGCGGACAATCATCTTAAGCTCAACTCACAAAAAAACGAATTACTTCTGATCTCCCCTCCTAAAAGTTCAGCCAAGATCAAAGAATGGTCCAAGATGATCACAGCACTAAACGGTACCCCGACTATAGTTGACTCAACCAAATCCCTAGGTATCACACTGGACAAAGATCTAAACATGCGAGCAAACATCAACACAATGGCAAAAAACGCTAGTTTTCATCTGAATTACCTCAGGAAACTGAAGCCACTCATCGATCCCGGTGATCTGAAAATGGCAGTCCAAGCACTGGTCATATCAAGAATTGAATATGGATGCACAACTCTATCAGGACTCCCTAAGATCTCAACAGCACCTCTAAAAGCTTGTCTCAATGCAGCAACTAGACTTATAATGGAAACAAGAAAATATGAACATATCACTCCTCATCTGAAAGCGCTCAACTGGCTACCATACGAAGCAAGAATAGAGCTAAAGATTGCTTGTATCACTCACAAGGCAATACACCACAGAACTCCACATTACCTAGCTCATAAAATTACGCTATCCGGCGGCACTAGACCCTCGAGAGGATCGGAGGATTTTCTACTGAAACCAGCATTCTTCCGTAAGGAAAGAACTTACGATAGAGCATTCACGGGAGCAGCACCAAGGATTTGGAATTCGCTCCCACCGAATATCAGAAGAATCACCTATGCTCCTTGATTCAAAAAGGAGACTAAGTCAATTCTGATGGGTACATTTTTCCCATAACGACCAACAGGGACGTCTAAGTCGTTATGGAAAAGGACGATCAACACGGCGATCCTAACTCAGATGTTCAATTTAACTATTGGGAGCAGGAATACTACCCCGGCTAGGCACAGAACAAAGAACCTATTCACCTTCCGATTCAAGATACTGTCATTAACGGAGCTTGAATGGCTAGCCTCTACTTCTAAAATGGAGTACGACAAGACAATCGTGAATGTAATCTAATGATTTCTATTATTCCTCATTATATTGTGTGTATGGAGAAATATTTGACAATGTTAGCGGAACACAAACATGTTCTTGACGTGAAAGAATTGGATATCGACTGATATCGAAATGGTTGAAATGTAAAGCGCTCTGACACCCACTCAGGGTCTCGTTCGCGCTATAGAAAACACTGAATAAATAAATGGCATAACTTGGAAAATAAATCAACTAGATGAGGAGGAGGGGCTTATGAGAAGGTCGGGCCCAAAGAGCTACTGAAAAGAAATTGTACATGGTTAATGTACCAAGGTTACCTCTGGGTGTTAAGGAAGACAATGAATCACTAAAGAATATAGTGATTAATTGGATAAGGCACTATCAGCAATGCTATTCAGTAGTAAGATCTGATCTCCTTGCTGTCAAGAGCTGTTCCTTGCCAAACAAGCATTTCAATTATCTAGAAGGGGGGATGGGAGCACACTGCCTCACATCCCAGAACAGTTTGCCCCTTTGCATCCTGGTAAATGCAGTTCACAATTAGCACTTACTTGAAAATTGTCTGTAGTTTTTCATCAAAGTTGGTGCAGACATTGCTGTATATCTCTGGACACGTGTTTCTGGGTTTAGCCCTTCATCAGTAGAGAGCCGCAGTTGTAGAGAGCAAAGAAAAGTAATCTGGTGTTGCTGAAAATGCTGCCAAATTCCTCTCAGGTTTTGATTATCTAGCCTTGGAATTGACCAAGGAAGAATATGTGAACAGGCTGGTGAGCCTGGATCAGCGCACCTCGCCCTGAAGGGGTTTTTGATACAATCTAAGTGCAATTCTCCTATAAAGAAGTACTTAGCTAGGGGGTGAGAAGACCTACAGGCCATGACAAAATGGCAATTACTTCTACAACACCGGGGACATGTTCTAATGTAAATCTCACCGAGATTGATTGACTCAATGAGGGGTGTCTAAGGGTGAGAAGCTACTCAGGAAGATGAATCCAACTAACTCCACTTTGGCAGGGGGAAGACATACAAGTAGATATTACCGACTTCCCCTATACAGATCTCTGAAGTTATACTGCAGATGAAGCGGTTTTCTTGGAATGTGTTAGGACTGACATGCAAATTGAATGATCCAGAATAGGGGGATTTTATTGATAAATCTGATGTTTGTTGGTTTCAGGAAACATGTGCATTATATCTATTTCACAGTTTGGGATATATAAACTACAACACAGAAGACAACTTTCAACAGCAGGCTATCCATCAGATGGTCTAGCAATTTGGATAAAGACATCAGTAGTTTGTAAAATCAAATTGCTGAATCTTAAGCCCACTGACATATTGGGGCTATCTATTAATTCATTAATTGGGTCATTTGCAATACGTTTATTCAACATATATAATTGTTTCATCAGACAAAATTGTGAGTCGCCAACATTAATTGTTCTTGATCATTACATGGAACAACCTCAAATTGATAGCTATCTTCAGAGGCAGCGGACCTTTGAACTACTAGATATTATTCGAACCCTCATAGAGGAGCAAGATGTATTCCTAGGTTAATGACTCCTCCTTTTAAGAAATGGTCAAAGGTTGCATTACAAGCTGTATCCCTAACATTATCACAGGGCTTGCATGCATGTAACGCCTGTACACCATCAGATAAGGAGGCCAGTTTTACCTTCAAGAGGGAGCTGTCTTGAAGTAGAATTGGTTATGTCCTAGTTGATTTGCATTTATGGCCCAATCAACAGGATATGAAGGTTGTCAATAGAAATGAAAGTGAGCGTTAACACCCTATCGCTGGTACTGAGACACATTCCCCTGTTAAATGTTCAACAAATGAGTTACACTGCTTCAAAAGGTGGTAGAATGCACACCATATCTCCCAATTTAATTGTGGGTATGGAAAGAGGGCAATTATATGTTATGTGTTTTTATTACAGCTTACCCCTGAGGAAGGGCGACTATACGCCCGAAATGCATTGGGTTTTTCTCACATAAGCAACGTCATGCGATGAGGAAATGGGGAACCCCCTTATGTTGTGCCGAAAAGCCTAGATAGGTGTTTGTTGAAAATGGTTAAAAATGTTTGAATGCTTGACTTGTTTGAACAAGAAATATACGAAGTGAAAACAGAATTAATTAATAAAATGGACAAATTATGGATGAAATTGCTGAAATGCATAATTTCTTGGCAGCTGTGCATCCTGGCATGGAACCTGACGTGGCTCTTAATTGATCACAACAAATGAGTTAACCAGTTGAAGCGCCAGTTATTTATTCTAACAACAAAAGACGGATTAATTGGCCCACTACAATATCTAATGTGGACACACTGGCACATATTTATACACTAGTTATTGATGCCTTATGTTTGTTTAATGACCCAGTTCCGTTATAAATACTTTTAAGGAATTACTTGAATCAATTAGGGTGTATTTCTATAAAAGTTTGAGGGTAAAACCATATAAACAGAAAGCAATGGACAAGAAATGGCTAGAGCCGCAATTATGAAAGATAGAGCTTTTTGGCACATACTCACACATGGAGTATCCCATGCTGCAAGAGATGAAGAGCCTATATCCAGCCACATATTTGAGCACAATATTTCACCAATCTCTACTCTGATTATACCAGGGTTGAGGGAATCACCTGAGTATATTCCATGACTGAGTGTGCTCCTGCAGTTTCTTTTTCCATGGAAAACACTTTATCAGCCATAGATAGCATGAAAACGGGGAAACACCAGGGTTGGACAAGATACCAGGAGATCTTTACCGCTCCAAGCCGATTGTATGGAGTTTTGTATTGATTGTAATATCTAATGCCCTAGCCAGAGAGGCAGAGATACCAGAAACATGGAGAAGTGCAGAAATAATTCCAATCCATAAAAAAGGAGATAAAGTGAACCCAGCTAATTATAGACCGATTAGCCAGATAGATAATGCCCCAAAAATATTCAGTAGGCAGTTGTTAGTAAAAACTCAAACCTGGATGGTAGGAAATGAAGTGTTGTCGCACCACAGGGCAGGCTTCAGGTCACATACGAGCATTATAGATCAGGTGTTTCATTTAATTCTAATCCTTTGGAAAACAGTAATGTTAAAGAAAGGTCATCTGTACGTAATATTTGTCGACCTGAGAGCAGCCTTTATTCTGATTCCCCAGGCAAAATTATGGGCTGCACTTAAAGATATGGGGATGCCAAGCAACCTGCTTGACATAATAATACGCTTGTACAGCAATAACTATGCACAAGTGAGATGGGGAAGGGAGGTTCAAACTGACGGACCGTATTAATATCAAAAGGGGAGTTTGCCCGATATGTGTATCAGCGTCAACCCTGTTTATACTTTAGATCAATGAGGTAATTGACACGATTTATGACTGCAAGGGTGACCCTCTAAAATTGACAGACCAAAGAATCCCTGCCCACCTGTTCGCAGATGATACACTATTAATTTAAAAAACTACCAGAAAATGCAGAACCTACTTGATTGGTTCTCATTTTCCTGCGAACAATATGGCTTGGAAATCAATGTCACTAAATTTAGGACCTTTTGCCCACACAGGTCTATCAGAGGGAAAGTGAAGCTGGGATCCACCAACTTGGAGTAAGTCAGAGATTTTGATTATTTGGGAGCGAGGACTGCGTGCACATTTTCATGGGCTCCCCACATATTGAAGAGCCAAATGACTTAGCATGCAGGGTCAGCAGTCGTGAAGAAATTAAATTGAGCTAAATTCCGATCAAAAACACCTGCACTGGAGATCTATTGCACAAGATGACTCGAAAAGGCTCCTAATGGTGTATAGATTTGGGCATGGACCAAACCAAGGGTTTCCTGAAGATGGAGAATAGATTTATACGATTGATACTCATGATGGCCAAACTGCTCCACTTATACCGATGCGCCTAGATCTGGGTCTTAAGAACATAGCACATGTCTCAACCCTCAACCCACTGATTTATTGGACAGTACTCTGATCTAGCAAATCTCCAATCCCTCTTAAACAAGCATTTGCAATTTTGAAAACCTTAGATCAGTACGGTTCGATCACTTGGTTCAAACACATCAAGACCTGGATGTACAAGCTGGGTTTACACATAGCCTGGGAAAATCCAGAGTGGATTACCAAAGAGATGCTGGGTCATTTAAAACATAGATACTGGATGCATGTGCAAGAAAGTTGTTTGTTGGAGCCAGTATTTCGTACTTTGACTGGAAAATGTCTTAATTCTACGTGTGATCGGGAATTTGAAACATTTTTGGATCGCATAGAACTACCCCAAGCGAGATACGTTTTTTAAAAATTTAGATATGGGATTTTACCTGTGAGCACATTCAGCAGCAGATGACAAGAGTGTGCCACTTCACACACTTGCTCTGTATGTAAATTAAGCCCAGAGTCTGAAGAGCAATTCTTGTTCTTTTGCCCCATTTACCAAAACTTGAGGAAGACCTGGATAATTTCTATTTGTTGGCCATAAAATGCCTCACAGATGCCACTCATATTCTAAGAACTGAAAATACTGAGGGGCATATTTACAAGCCCCTATCGCCACGGAAACTCACTTTTAGTGATGTTTCCATGGGGATAGTGGCTGCGCCTTATTTACAAGGCAGCGTTAAGCCACTTAATGTGGCTTAAGGCTGCCTTGTAAATAAGGCCCCCTTTCACGCTATGCTTAGCGTGAAAGGGGTGGGCAGTGGGTGTTACAGTGGGCGTTCCACCGCAACACCCATTGATTTTGACGCTGCCCCCTATTTACAAGGGCAGCGTAAATAGGAGGCAGTGCCAAAATTAAGACCAGGGAAAACCTGGTCTTAACTTGGCGAAACAAGAAGAAATGCTTTATTTCTCCTCGTTTTTGCACAAGGCAGCACACATGGAAAAAGCAAAACGCCTTGGATTGTTTATGTTCAGGAAGGTGACCCTTCCTGCACATAAACAATCTTTTTTTTTTTAAATGGCATTTTGTAACTTCCATGTGTGCTGCATTAAGCAGCACACATAGAAGTGACAAAATGGCTTTTCAAGATTGTTTATGTGCAGGAAGGGGGACCTTCCTGTACATAAACAATCTTTGCCTGCACGCAGACACCCTTGCACTATGGTGCAAGGGTGCCTGCGTTGGCGCTACACTACTAAGTGTAGCACCAGCGCAGGGGGAAACACAAGGCTGCACCATATTCTTGTAAATATGGTGAATCCTTGCGTTTCTGAAGTGGCGGAGTAAGGCGTTAAGCCATGACGGCTAACGCCTCACTCCGCCACTTCTTTGTAAATATCCCCCTGAGTGGGTTGTCTTTTCTGTCTCAAAATATTCATTGGATGCCTGGCAGATAAGATGTAGATTTCTTGAAGCAGGTTAGTATTGTAGTATAACAGATGAAATAAGCAGATGTGTTTGTACCATTGTGATCTTATTTGATATTGATGAGGATTGGTGGAATGATGTACTCTTTTAAACTATGTTTTATTGTATTTATGATTTTATGTATGTTCTTTGGGTTTTTCCACCAAAAATAAATAAAATAAATAAAAAAATAAATGCTCTTAAAAGTGTCACTTGTATGCCTCCACCAAATTGAAGGGCCTGGGGACTATTCACAAACTGCATATTTTAGTACGATTTCTGGACTACAATGGTTCTACACTACAGAAACAACGACAGCTGCAGAAGCGACAGAGAATATTGCAACAGGGCTATATCAACAGCAATCTGTGGCCCGGTGGAATTGAAGATTACAGAAAGAGCAACTTTCTCTTACCCTCCCTCCCCTTGGAGGGAACCGTTTATTGCCACCACCTTCTCAGTATAAAGTCTGCAAGGTTCTATTTTAAAGAGTAACCACAATTCTTTCATTAGGTGAGGCTCCAGATTCCTTGGCCCTAGATGGAAGTCTGTAGGCTTTGCATATCATGTTCTCTACTCCAGTGCTTAATTTGTAAAATAATAAGTGCCAGGGCTCTAGTCAGGAGGGCACTGCAGCTCCACCACTCATTTCTCCTAATCACGCTGCCAATAACTGTATCAGCACAGCTACCATCCACCACACACTTAGCAGTGTGACCATTAAGACTATTCTAGGCCCCCATAGCTATAAGAATGGCTTGTGCCACAGGTATTAGTCATTTTAATGTATATTGAATCAACAAACAAATGCTGTTGTGCTGTTCTCTAATTTAGGGCAGTATGCCACATGGTGGCGCTGTTTGTCTAATTGTTGACAATTAAGTGCCGGTGCTCAGCACCGGCTCAAATTAAGCACTGCTCTACTCCCTCTAGACAATAAGACAGATTCTCATCGAAGAGGAAACATTTTGCCTCCACCACTGTAATTCCAGAATCAACTGAAGGGGAACCCAAAACTCGGATGTTGGCTTTTCTCCGCTCATTTTCTAAAGCCTCCATTTCAGCAACCCACACACTCAGGGGCCTATTTCCGAGAATGTCACGCAGTGCAGCACACCAAGTCACCTTGCTGCTCTGCATTACGTGACAGGGAAAGGGCAGGAATGCACCATTTTTAAGGCAATAGAGCGTATTCCTGCCTTTTCCCCACTGTACTTGCGCCCTTTTGGTGGCCTAGCACCAACGGAGGCACCCTTGCACGGTGTCCACCATGGTGCAAGGGTGCCTGCGTTGCAGGCAGGATTGTTTTTGTGCAGGTAGGGACACCTTCCTTCACAAAAAACAATCCTGAGAGGCATTTCAATCTTTCTATGTGTGCTGCAGAATGTAGCACACATAGAAAGAGGAAGTAATGAAGAGAAATAAAGATTTATCTCCTCGTTATGTGTCTCCTAGGAAGTGGTATCTTTTTGGCACATTCCCTGCTTTACCAGTTCCGGTAAATCTAGGAATGTTTCAAAAACCATGGGAGTGCATGGGAACACCTCCCGAGCACAGAGTAACGCAATGCAGCTATTTGCGCTGGGTTGCTTTACTCCAGTTATGGAGCTACTCAGGGCCGCGCAAAGTGGCCTTGCGCTGCTTCACAAATTTCATTTAAGGTTTGCGTAGTGCATGTACCATGTTGCGATGCAAACCTGCTCGTTAATAGGCCCCTCAATGCGTATGCAGCCTTGTCCCTAAATTCCTCGCATTCCTTCACCTGTTCTTTAACCTTGCTGACCCCAGCCTTCACTTCCTCCACTCTAGAATCTAGTGTCTGCCCAGCCATCTCCGTTCCTTTCACCCTTCAGTCTACTGTCTTCAATTTTGCCTTCATAGTAGTAGGGGATTTTTCCTCTTTCTCCAGGTCTTTTAAAAAGAATCTAGGATCTTCATCTTCAGACCAGATACCCTGCAGACTTCACTTGTGTCTTCCACCAGGTGGCCTCTGGAAAAAGACCTATTTGGACCTCCTCAGTCTCTTCCCTGTAATTTCTGCTTATTTCATTCACACTACCTTCTTAAACCGGGCCGGTCCATCTTCTGGTCTATAGCAGCTACCTCTCTCTGTGTCGGACGTCACAGGTAGAGCTTCTGATCGGAGACTGTGGATGGCGTGATGATCTTAAAGTCAAATTCTTAACCGTTCTTGTCTTCCAGAGATATGGGCGACCCCCTTGAGTAGCAACGAAGCCAGCAACACATTTAACTCTTAAGCAGATAATGCCTTCCAGAAGGAGCCACAAGAGGAAAACCCTGAAGGGAAAAACCTCTGGAGAAGATGGAAGGGCTCCAGAAAACTAAGACAGAGATTATAGGCCAGATGAAAGGAACTGGACACAGGAGCACACCCAGGAACACAGGCAGGAGAGAAGACACTAACAGGGGCAAAAACCCAGTCAGGAGTGAGGAACTAGTTGGAGAGAAGGCACCAATAGGGGCGAAGAATCACACCAGCAGGAGCAAAAGATCAACTGGAGTGAAGAAAAAAATACTAGTAGAAGTAAAGAATCAGCAGGAGCGCAGAAATGCAATAGCAGGAGCGTGAAGTGTTGCAACGCAAGGGAAAAAGGAGACAACCACCCCTTAAATACTTCCTGAACAGGAACCTGCATAATCAGGCAACTGCTGCCATCTTGGCTTGGGAAGAGATCTGAGGGACTCAAGGGACACACTTCATAATGCCTTGGGAAGATATATCAGAGCTCCTTCTCAAGAATTCTGGGAAGGAGAAAGAGACTATGGAGTTCACCACTGTGGCCCCCAAGGAGATGACCGGTGGGCCAGCCACCATAAGGAAGTGCATTTAGGCTGCATGGGGGCCCACCGGCAATGCTGTTGTCCTGAAGGTAAGGAAAGCATGCGTCATACGGGACGTGACTGAAGCTGCTTGGTGGGGCGCAAGCCACAAAGCGGCCCGCGATGTAACACTCGGGGCGTTTGTCCAGCTGCGTCTTTTTTTTTTTTTAAATCATTTTTATTGGCATTTTCTTTAATTAAGTACATCACATCAGTATTGGTGGCATTGACAGAAAAGGATATATCACATACATTTTACATCCAGCTGCGTCTCTTCAACGTGGATTCTTCCATTGGGGCACCATCATCCTACTGGCCTTGGTTTAGCTGGAGGCTCTCTATCTCCAGGGGGCTACTGCCCAAATTTCCGTCTCGGATGGTGCCCAGTACGTTCCCTCTCATAGCCAGTGCCAGGCGAGTTAGCCACCTAGTATCTTGTGCTCACTGGGGTTGCGGGGGCTTTCCAACCTACTTGTTGGGTCTCATGGGTGTTCATTATCATCTCTGGTGCAAACGATGACCGTGCAAGTTGAATCTCTCAATAGCCCCACAGTGCTGCAGGCTCTCCTGTGACCCTCTATTGCAGCTGTTGATCAAAAGACAGGTGTGCGGGGCTCGGAGCTTCAGAGGAAAGTGTCCATTTTGCTGGTCTGCTGACTCAACCCCCTGTTTTTCCATTCTTAATGACATGGTTGTGTGTGCCACAAGCAACAATGAGGGCTACTTGAGATTTAAAAAAAAAAGATCTTGAAGCTAAGCAAGAAAGTTTAGGGCTGCAAAACTTTTATTCTCTCCAACTCTCTAAATGTTACAGGATTAAATCTTTTTATATTGAAAAACATTAATCATTACAACAGCAATAGATCACTTTCGAACACATTTATATTACCCACAATGTAATACCCCAAGCCAACAACCCACTGCTCCCCCACTCTCCTTGATGAACCTCCCTCTTCCTTAAACACTCCTTTTCCCCTGAAGCTCTGAACTGATATAAGGAAGGAAGTAGAACCAGAAAGTTCTTGCCTGGAGAGCCCCGATCCTCCTTGAGATCTACCGCCAATGCTCTGCTGGTATTCCCTGGTAGACTCTCTCTATTTCTTCCCCTAGCACCTGTAGCATACTAATCATTACGCAGTACGTGCCTGACCCACATGCATGCACGCGGTCACTCTGACGCCAGACGCAGCATCAGGAGATCATGAAAGGAAGAGCCGCAGCTGTGCACGGGTGAACCGGCTAAGCTCCTACTCTCCGTGCCTGGCTTCTTCATATGTGCACCCATGCAGGCACATACTCTACACACTGGCAACGAGGTTGTTACAACAACCCTCAGGCTGACCTCTTTGAGATCTCTCATCTGGCCCACCGACCAGAAGTTGCATCCAGCGACGCAGAGAGCGTCAGTCAGCTTCAGCAGGAGTGCTTGGCCAGCCACAATAATCCGGGGCCCCAGACAGCATAATTGACTCATTGCAGGTCAACCTGTGCACACATGGCCAAAACAAAAGTTTCCGGCTTGAATAGAAGGAAGAGGAATCTGTGTCACACATGAAAAACCTTGTTTGTAGTACCACCGCAAAGATCCAGCCATATGCAAAGGGTGGACCTGGCCTGGCAGTTCGGACTGGACTGTTCTCATGGGGAACAGGGTCAAGACTGATTTGCATATGGCTGGGTTCAAACTGGAATGGCATGGGGAGCAAAAACACGATGGATTTAGGCCCAGATCTCTGTACTGGGGTGAATGTATGACAATGTTCAGCATTCCATCCATCATCTTTTTGTGCTGGCTGAAACCAAAGTAAAACATTCCCAAGACATACAGATGGGAGGGGGTACGTCAGATCAAATAAAAAGGCTCAGTAACCCATTACCACCCTTGCAAAACAAAATAAGTGCCCAACTAATACAAGGCTGCAAATTGAGCGCCCTCATAGGCCACATACTTTGACCCTCAGGTATCAAGCCGAAAGAAATATCCATGCTAGCTAGGTCCCATGAACTTTAACTTTTCAACACTCAAGCCGAGCAAGTGGAGATGGTGTTTTCCAAACTCTCCCCTAAACAAGAGCCGAGAAATGCCCGACCTTTTAAGAAGTAAGCTGTATCAGCTGTCGCAACTGACCCTGCAGCACGGCCACAATTTGTACAGAGGGGAACAGCTATACCCTTCCCCCCTCCCTCCAAAATTTTGTGGATACACATGCCTTGCATGAATGACCAGTCAAAGGCGAAATTTGCTGCTCCAGTTGCTGGAGACTCAACCACATTGAAAGGGTATACAGGGGAGGACGTTGAGCTGTACTCCCACGAGGCCGAGAGAGAGTCTAGCAACAAAATGCCTGGGTTGTCAAACTAGAGCTAAAAGATCAACACCCTGATGGGACTCATTCATTACAGCCAACAGTTATGGCAACGTCGACCTTATTCCTCACCTCCACAGAAAACTCAGACCAACTTGCAAAATACTCCATACTCTAATCACAGAAATCATTGACCCAAGAGCATCGGTTAACATCATAAGTAGAAGCCTATTTACCACCATGCACTAAAGATCACCCCTGCAAGACACGAATGCCAATATCTTCGCCCACGGAGGGACAGAACCGGTTCCCCATGATGGCATCTTTAACTGCCTGGTGGCCTATGACAGTACCAATTGCACCGTGACCTTCTATGTCGTGTCAGGTGGAGGAGAAAAGCTACTCTGCAGCTCCACAGTGGAAGAGCTGGGCCTCGTGCAATTTGTGAAAGCAATCAACATGCAAAGGATAGAGTCAATACTCCAGCACTTGTTCCACGGCCTGCAGAAACTCCACCCCTCACCAGTACAGCGCCACATCAACACAGCAATCAAAAGGCTATCCTCAGACACTGCAGGATCCCTTTACACCTCTGGCCAGCAGGGGTAACACAACATCAGAAACTGGAGGGTCTAGGAGTCATTGAAAAAGTATCACAGCCCACTCCCTGAGTGTTTTCCATGGTCGCCGCTGCTAAACTAAAACAGTTATACATTGAAGTTAACCTGAAGCACACCCTTGTTTTTGAGTTCAATCCTTTGTATTCATTTTCTCTGATTTGGCGTGCAGACACTCAAAATGCGCTCCGTCCCGAATGCGCATTTAATAACTTCATCAAGAAATGTGACGCGCGGTTTGCGAGTCACAGAAGAGTTGCACAGCCTTTTGCACATTTGTGATCCAAATAATACACGTAATCAGTAATGTTTAAAGTTCATCCAATTTATTTCCAAGGTTTAACAATCTTTTTCCATCACGTCAAAGATACGAAGTTTCATTATTTCATCCGTTTTAATTGCTCAAGAATTGCCCATCCGGGCCTATTCACAGGCATGTACTGAAACTCGATTCCTCCATCACATTAAAATTCACCCAATGCATTTCGGTACTCCTCGACCTTCGTCAGGGGTATCTATGATATTTAAAAATATGCATCAGCTACACACAGTTCTCATACAGCAAAAATATACAACAAAAGTATTTAACAAACCCTTCATTTTCACCTCTGAAACCTAACGAAAATACACCGATCCCCTGCAACAAATATTTTATAATTTCCCTTTCTTCTTCTGAAGTCCTCCCCTCCAAACCCTTACCAGTCCTCAATCGATTAACAATCGAAAGGGAAATTATAAAATATTTGTTGCAGGGGATCGGTGTATTTTCGTTAGGTTTCAGAGGTGAAAATGAAGGGTTTGTTAAATACTTTTGTTGAATATTTTTGCTGTATGAGAACTGTGTGTAGCTGATGCATATTTTTAAATATCATAGATACCCCTGACGAAGGTCGAGGAGGACCGAAATGCATTGAGTGAATTTTAATGTGATGGAGGAATCGAGTTTCAGTACATGCCTGTGAATAGGGCCCGATGGGCAATTCTTGAGCAATTAAAACGGATGAAATAATGAAACTTCGTATCTTGACGTGATGGAAAAAGATTGTTAAACCTTGGAAATAAATTGGATGAACTTTAAACATTACTGTACGTGTATTATTTGGATCACAAATGTGCAAAAGGCTGTGCAACTCTTCTGTGACTCGCAAACCGCGCGTCACATTTCTTGATGAAACTAAAACAATTAGCCTGCATAAGGATCTTCATTGATATGAGACTCCCCAATCAAGCTATCAGAAGAGAGCGGCACATCACACCGACGATCGATGACCTGATAAATGACCTCTAGTAAGCCCACTTATTTTCGAAAATCGACCTTATCTCAGTATACCATCAGCTAGAGTTAACTGAAGAAAGTAGATACATCACAACTTTATCCGTGCATGTCAGCCTCTGGTGGTACCACCTCTTCAACTTTGGCATCTGGTCAGCTGCTGACTTTTTTCAAAATGCCATACGAGAGGTTCTCACTAGGTTAGTGGGAGTGATGTATGTCAGCAATAGCATTCTGATCCATGCCTCCACCATCAGAGAACATCAACTTGTAACTGCCCTTTAAAGAATTGCTGACATAACGGCTAACCCTCAACAAAGCAAAATGTATGTTCTTCCAACGAGAAATGGAGCTCAATGGTTACATTTTCTCAGGCGAGGGGATTAGACTAGACCCTGCCAAATTCATTGACATAAAGTAGGGGAGATTCCCAAGTCACCGCAGGATATAAGAAGGTTCCTGAAATTGGCATACTACTGTTGGTGGTTCATCCCCAACCACTCTGCAGGCCCACTCAGAAACTTGACCAAAATCTCGACCACCTTGGCGTGGGGAAGAGAAGAGGAACAGGCATTCCAGAGTGTCAAATGAGCCCTCCTGCAGAACACAACTACGGCCTACTGCACCCCTAACAAGGAGTCAGAGATATTAGTAAATGTGAGTCCCACTGCTTCTTGTAGTAGTACTGCTGCAACAAGTAGGCCCAACGGGTGTGAGACCCATCGCGAGTGAGACCCATCGCATTCGCTAGCCAAGCATTGACTGCCACGGAACAGAGAAAGGCAGATATTGAAAAGGAAGCATTGGCGGCCCATTGGGCTACACCCATTTCCATCTGTACCCTGTATGGACAAACATTTTGAGTCACTACCAGCCACAAACCTTTACTGCTGCTGTTTGTGGGGATGATGCCCCCGTTAATAGAAAAATGGGGGCTACAACTTCAAAAGTACCAGTTCTCCTTTGGATACAAGCCTGGATGTTCAAACCCAGTGAATTACCACAGCACCCCCGATACATGGTCAAATAAAACAGTGGAAAGCCCTCATGGGCCAATGAATACATGGTGTGGGTTGCATAATTCAGCTGTCTGCAGTCTGTGAAGCTTGGAGAAATAACACAAGCAACCAAAACTAACACCTCCCTCCAGCATACATGCTCCACAGCCGAGTCTAATCAGTGAAAGAACTTCCTACGAGATGTACCAAGTTTGGAAAGTGAACATGAATTCACCTCCCTATGGCATGCCAGAGATGAGCTGACCATTATGGAGGAGAGCATACTACATAGGGGACATCGCATAGTAATTCCACATGTGCTCAGACAACAGATTATACTGCTTACCCATATTGGGCATCAAGGAGTAAGCAAAACCAAAGTCAGGCTCTGCAGCAAAGTGTGGTTGCCAACCATGGATGAAAAGTGGAAGAAGTAGTCTCAAGATGTCCGTGGTGCCAAATCCACAATCAGCCCAAGAGGCCACCACTCATCATCACGGAAAGTGTCAATAAAGGACCTTGGCAAGATGCAAGCGTAAACTTTGGTACTCTTCTAAAGACTTTGGTACCAAGACTTTGGTACTCTTCCAGATGGGCGCCACATGATTGTGGTATCCAATGCATACTCTAAGTTCCTGCTGGTTGACAAACGCTCCACCACCATATTTGAACAGACCAGTATAAAGCTAGCTCAAATGTCCGTGTTGTTTGGGCTGCTGAGGACACCGGGAATGGACAACGATCTGCCGTTTCAAGGCAGTGACTTTAACGAATACTTGACGAAATTCAATGTTTCCCATCGGAAGATCACAGAGCGAAGGCCATAAGCCAATGGGGAAGTAGAAAGGCTAATGAGAACACTCAACAAAGCTATCCAAATTGGAGTGGAATGCAACAAGGATGTTGAGAAGGTGATCACAATGTTCCTAGGTGCCAACCGGCGAACCCCTCACAGCACGACTTAACAATAACCTGCTCATGTCATGTTTGGGAGAGCGTACTGGATGAAATGCCTCATGATCCCTCATGGACATTGGTGTCCTTTAATGCTACAGCAGGTAACGCGAGAAGTCAACACAACAATGATCGAGCCAGCAGTGCCAGAGAAGCCAAGAAGTTAGACATCGCCTTCGGAAACTGAGTGATGGTGTGCAACAGGCACAGTAGGCAGAATTTCTGTCAGCGGTTCTAAAGAAACCCTTTAGTTGTTACCTGCCGGCAGGGTCCCATGGTCACAGCAGGATGTGGTAACAGCGAAATCACCAGGAACATGTCGGCATTCAAGAAGTGGCATGGGGAACATTCCAAAACCAACAAAGATGTGTGACCAGAAGGTTGTAGATGAGGAGGAGTGACCTGTGCCAGTGACAGACTCCTCGGTGAGGGTGGTAAGTGAGACGCCAAGGTTTTCTCCATCAGAGTTAAGAATAGTCCCGGAAATACCAGCAGGGCTGAGGATCTGGAAAGGGACACCAAAACGTGTGGGGAGGTACCCATACCATCTGAGAAACCATATCAGGTCACCCCGCATACAACAGCACTATATATGTTAATGAATATATTAACCAGGCCCTACTGTTACCTTTTGTTGGTTGGATGATAAGTTGTTCGGCAAAAGAAATATTTTGGGAGGAGTGTAGTGCACCTAGCGTCACATGGTGCTTGTGTAACCCGCATGCACGCTGCCATCCTGACACAGGGCTTGGCATCGGGAGATCATTAAGCTACCCGTCTCGGTGGCTGGCCTCTTCTTATGTGCACCTGCTCCACTTGCAGGCACATACACTACAGCAACCAACCTACCCCTAAATCACTTTATTTAGAACAGCACCACATTTACTGTACACCTTTCTCGCTTATATACTGTTGCTTCTGATTTCCAGTCTTTCAGAACAGTTTTTACTCATGGGTGACTCCAGTTCCTTCTTTTGTGTTAAAGCATTCAACAAGCAAGCCTCAATTAAAATTGAAACTAAGGTTTCAAAACAGTATCATAAACCACTAACCTTGCTGTTCCTTATGGGAAACTCCCTTGTCACATTCTTGTTAAACTGACTACAAATGAAACTGAAGCTCAGTCAGTCTCTGTAAATTGCAAAATTCAACTTTAGACAGGACCCTGCCAACAAACGTGCTTTCATTTATTTTTATGTTTAAAACAATTTTATTGGCAAGGCAATTGAATGATATTCCACTGCAGCATAGACAACTCTTACATGTCCAAAGCAGGATGCCCAATTTCTGTTCCTACATAAATTTTCAATTCCTCTTTTATCTGAAAAAGAAAACTGTATCTAACATATTCACCCATTTCTCTCAGCCCCTCCCCCTCAGTACACACACCTATCATTAACTCTTCTTCAATTTGTAGTAGTGACCCATCCAGCCATCGCATGTCTTACCTGCCCATGGAAACGTCAATCAGCTCTCCCTCCATATTCTGCAGCCATCATATAGAGCAGTCTATCAGTAAGGCTGATCCTGAGCTCTCACTCTCAGTGGGCGCGTTATCGCCCCATCAATATGAGACAGACAATCGATCAAAGGATTGCTAATTCCGATGAATGCCAACCTGTGCCCATTTATGTCAAAAGTAATTTTTTTCCCATGGCTACAGCAGACCAGAGCCTATGATATTGCGCTGGTAATGGTGGGTCCCTTTGCTTCTATGTTGGAGCCATCAACAAATTTGCTGCCATTAAAAGGTGGTGCGACCACCATCTGCCCCACTTCGTCATATCTTCTGCTTTAGTGTCTGTAGCTCCAGGTTTACTACAGCTAGGGTTTCAGATATTGGTCAGCCAAAGATGGCTTTTATACAGCTCATAACCTCTTTCCATCAGGCTAAAGTGTAAAAAGCCCATTGACACTGGTCCTGATGCTCGATAAGCTGTTTATCCCATATTTGCTAGATAGTGGCAAGGTTCAATGTGTGATCAATCTAATCATTTTAGAATCTTTTCCTGTAATGATTGTGGCGAAGACCATTCTTTCTATTAACCTAAGCGGAACAGCGGGAACTGACAACTTGCCAGGTAGCATATCAGGATGTAGATGTTACAGTTTCCCTTTTTTTAAGTTGGCCATATTCAATGGTAAGATCTCAGATGCTTCAGCTGCAGCTGATGCAACTATATAGTCAATCTTTGAAAGGTGAGCTTGTAAAAATCTTTCCTGCTCTGGTTTGATTTCGCTGTTGCGTGTTATTGCAAACATGTTTGGTACATTTATTTCGGTAAGTGTGAATTGTGCCCTTTAACCCCTTCTATGCTCATGACGAGCTCTGCTAGTCATGCTGCGCGGTGGGCGTGTGCGCATGACGAGCTGAGCTCGTCACGACCACACCCGCGATCGGAATGTCCAGCAACTGGGCGGAATTCCGATCGCGGTCAAGGGGTTAAGAGTGGTTTTGCAGCCTACCTGTGATTTATTTACCAAGTGTATGTGCTCTGGGTTCCTGGGGCTTTAAGTTCTATTTATTCTGCCTTTGACTTGTTGACTGATTGCATTAACTTGCCAGCGTGAAACACACTATATGACGCCCATTGTTCTTGTATCACATACTTAACCTCTCTGGTGATTCATGAGCAATTTACTTACCAGGAGCAAATAAGAGTTCACTGTATAATTCTCCTGCTGTTTGCTCTTCCTCAATGCTCCTTCAGTTGCAGAGACGTTTCAAGGCATGGGCAAAGGGGGCAGTTGCCTTTGTCCCCCACCTTCCAAGGGGCCCCTGGGAAAGTGAACTTTCTCTTTATTTGACTTCTGTCTATTCAATTTCTCTCACTCTCTGCCTACCCCTGTTCCTCTCTAGCCAGTGTCATCTTGATGATTTTTGGGGTCCCGGGCAAGACATATTTCAACTGTTTTTGTGATTCCGTTAAAGTTTAACATATAATTTAATATTGTTTGTCATCATGCAGGCTTGAATTAGCAAAAATGGGTGATAAAATTCAAATTTGTTCCTTAAAGGGGCCCCCAAAATAAGTCTTGCTCAGGGCCCCTAAAATCCTTAAGATGACATGGTTCAGTTGTATAAGGGGTTCTTCCTTGGATTGCAACCCAGATTCCTCAAACAAGTCTCTCAGTGCTATGCTCCACTGCAGAAATATTCTTTTGAAAGTCAATATCGGCCTATTATCTGCATATGCAAGTTACTCTGTTTTTGCACCAGTTTTTGCAGCACAGATTAGTATAAACCAATGCTTGACTCCACATTGACTCCTGTGATTCATGAATCTAAAAGCATCAAACGTTTTTGACTTGGTTACTACAGATTTATGTTTTACATCACAATGATTCCCTATGATACACACGTTACTGTGCACTACTGGCTCTACATGGATCACATCAATGTTTAACATAACAGATTCCCATGAAACAAAACGTTAATGTGCGCAACAGGTTCAGGAAATGTTACTCAATGTATCCTAATGCCCTCAAAAATATTTCTAATAAGGTAATAGCACACATACACCATAAAGTCTTTGTCATTGTTCTCAAAGCCAGTCAATTAAATGGGAGTACAAAAACTGCACTTGGCTTGAGATTTCTGGTCAGGAATTTGAATTCTCCTGCGGTGCAGTGGCGCAATAAAACTTAAGCGCCCCCCCCCCGCAAAGTCCCTGGAGCCAGCCCCCCCCCCCCCCAGGAGCTCTCGGGCCAGGCTACTGTGCTGAGGGGGCCCTCTGGAGCTCAGGCCCCCTCACACTGCAGGGACCTTTGTTATGCCACTGCTGCTGTGTGCTGACCCCACTGAACAAGCTACTCCTGCGGTTCCTCCAGAATCTCAATACGAAACATAGAATATCTGAAGCTCGTGGTATTAATAGCAGCCTCTCCCAAAATGGGGACCAACATTTCCTGAGTACTGCAAGACCTTACAAATCTCACAAAACATCAGAACAAAGTCCCGCTAGGTGGAGCCTTGACTCCCAGGAACCCCAAGGCCCAATGCAAAAGTATGAAGTGTGAACCACTTGCCTGGGGCTAAGAAAATTAAAGATTTTAAGAATTAAATAGTTATCAGGCTACGAAAATGAAATATTGGAAGAAATAAATAGTTATCAAGCTTTCCTTCACTGGATGAACTGCAACTTTGCAAAAGATGGGCCACATTGAGCGGAATGCACTGCGAAGACTACTGAGTTGTGTTTCACTTGAAACCCACAGCTGAAGGCTATTGGTGAGTGCCAGTCCTTTTCTGAGTGCTGCGAAGCGGAGGAGTCTGCTTTTTCCAGTGCAAAAGTATGTTCACTGGGCAATATCTCAATATGAGTTTCTTTTAGAAATTAAACTTGGATGGATTTTTTGTGCAACATATAATGTAAAACAGTGTCCTAACTAAAAATAGTTCTGAATACAACAACTGTGCCACAAAAGTGTCCATGAAAGTCACGAACCAGAAGCCAGTACCAAGACAACTTTGCAGTTATTATAGGTACTTGAACCCGAACCCATGATTTTATGACAGCTTGCCACTCAGATGGGGCATACTGTCACAGCTTTTGAGGTGCCTGCATGGGGACAAGATTGGCTGTGCTGGTGATGAAGGGGGGTGGTCACAGCTGGTCAGCGCACATATGGCTGCCACAATCCTGAATGGCATAACTCCTGTCAATGTGCTAAGCACGGGTTGGAAGAAACAACCAACAATGGCCAGCATCAGAGGTGGATGGGAGTTTTTCACACAGCATTGTTTGGTGATGGCCACAGCCCAATGCTACACGGCTGCTCTGCCTGCATTAATGTGTTTTCCTGAAGACCCTTTCATGTTTAAATCAACACTAGTGGCACATTTTCTGAAACGGTTGCTTTATTTGTTCCCTTCCACTCAGTTTATTGTTCCTCAGGAAATTGGAACCTTATTTTGACTTTTTAAAAAAAAATGTTTTTTAATTAAATTTGTTTATTGATTTCAACAAACAGATAAACATCAGTCACCGGTAACTATACATTTCAATCGACTCATAGCTCGCTCATATAGTCTTGCAGTTGATAACATGTCATACATCAATGTCATGAGAATGTTCATTTTGTCTAGACATTTTCATTTCAACCGTTGGGGATATGCACAGACTCCCTCTATGAACATTCCAACCGCCCCACTTCCTATCCCATTTCTTGGGACACCCCCTGGCTTTGAAGACATCTTTTTCAGCGACCATACATTTGTCAAGCTCGGCTGCCCAGGATTTATATGGAGGCCGGTCTGTTGCCCCCCATTTCATGGCGATCGCCCTCTTAACCAATGTAAAGCCTAGTGTGGCGAACTGCTGCTTTACCTCAGTGAGGTCGGTGGCCTCCCAGATGTTTAGAAGCCCCAATTGTGGCGTTAGTGTTAGCTGTTTTCCTAATGCTTCCTGCATCTTGAGCGTGGCTCGGTCCCATATGTGCCGTATGTGTGGGCATTCCCAAATTTTATGATAAAACGTTGCCACTTGCTGACACCCTCGTAAACATAATGTATCTTGCCTGATGCCTATTCTTGCTAAAACGGTCCCTGTAAGGTATGTTCTGTGTAGTATTTTTAGCTGTATCAACTAGTATCGAAGAGTTATCGCCGCTTCCCGAGGGGACATCAATGCTGTTTGCCAGTCCTCATCTTCCACTTGCCCAAGGTCCGCTTGCCATTGCTCTCGAAGCTTCCGAAAAGGATCTGGCAGGTTATTGCATAGCTTGCGATAAGTTAGGGAGATGGCTTTATTCGGGAGGGGTTCGGATAAGAGCCGGTCTTCAAGAGGGGAGGACTCCGGCAAGTTACTAATGTCGGGGATTGCTGTTTGAAGTGCGTGACGGATCTGCATATATCTAAAGATTTCACCCTGCGCCAGTTCATACTGTTTTTGTAAATTCTTAAATGTGAGGAGTTTACCTTTCTGCACTAAATGACCCACTGAGGATATCCCAATCGTGTCCCACTTATCAAATCCCGAATGGTGGCACAGGAGCCCCAATTGTTGTGAAGCCCACAATGGTGTCGCCTGGGTCACTACACCCGACCACCCCAGCCGTTTTGTGGCCTGGTGCCAAAGCGCCACTGTCTGAGCCATTGGTCCCACATATCTCCCTTTCCGGGGTCGCGTATATAACGCTCCCATGTATCCCTCTCTCCCCACCTGACATTTGTCAAGCGCGTACGCCGGGTCTGATGGGGAACGGTATAGCCAATGATTCGTTGCTACTAACTGCGAGGCCCAATAGTAGAGTCGAATATTCGGAAGGGCAATCCCTCCGTCGTACCATCCCCTAGTCAACTTGGACAGTGCTATGCGGGGAGCTCCCCCATTCCACTATAATGAACGAACCTCGCTTTCTATACTACTGAAGTATGAATCAGGAATTTTATAAGGGCAGTTTTGGAGGATATATAAAAATCTCGGAAGTGCCAACATCTTAAACAGAGCGGCGCGGCCTAACAGCGAGAGCGGCAACGTTCTCCAATGCTTGACGTCACTTCGGAGCCGGTCGAGGGGAACTACTAGGTTATTCTCATAGAAGAGCTGAGGGTCAGGAGTAATGAAGACTCCCAAATAACGGAATCTGTCCTTGACGATTGCGATGGCGCAGCCGGGTGGGAGCCTGGGAGTTGGGCCGCGGAGGATAAACAGCACCGACTTGGCCCAGTTAATGGCGTAGCCGGCGTATTTGCTGAAATTGGTAAAAATATTGAGAAGCCTATTGATGGAGGTGGAGGGGGACGCCAAATATATTACGATGTCGTCCGCATATAACGATATCCTGTCTTCTGTTTCCCTTTCCCATTTCAACCCACGGAGCACAACGTCCCCTCTCACCCACGAAGCCAGAGGCTCCAACATCAAGGCGAAAAGCAGTGGGGACAAGGGGCAACCTTGCCTTGTGCCCCTTCCTAGCGGAAAGATGCGAGAAATACGGTTATTCACCTTAACTTGACCCTTCAGCTCCGTATAGAGCAGCTTTATCCACCCTAGGAATTTGGGCCCGAACCCCATACGAGTCAGGACCTCAAACATGTATACCCATTCGATGGAATCAAACGCCATCGAGGCATCAAGGGAGAGCACCACTGCCTCTTCCTCTATAAATGGTTGTCGGCTTAGGACATTGTGAATGCATCGGATGTTCAGGGCTGTATTTCGTCCTGGCATAAAGCCGGATTGGTCCGCATGGACCAACGATGGGAGCATCGCCAGCAGCTGAGAGGCCAGGAGCTTCGCCAACACTTTAGCCTCAACGTTAATTAATTAAATGGGGCGGTATGACCCGCAGTCGTATTTTGACTTTCTTGATGGCATCTCCATTTAAGCTGATGGATTGTTGCCAGGTTTGAACTTCTCACACTCAAAACAGTTCTGTTGTTGGTGATTACATCTGCTCACAGAGTCAGAGAACTTCAGGCCATTACAATTCGTCTACCATTCAGAGTTTTATAACTCAGATAAGTCGCTCCTTCACACCTGTCCGTCCTGCTTACCCAAAGTAGTGTCTGCCTTTCATGTGGGACAGTCTTTTACCCTTCCATCTTTCTTTCCTTCTCCACATCCAACCAAGAAGGAAGAATGCCTTAATAGATTGAACCACAGGTGTGCGGTGTCAGACACTGTTAATGACCAGCTCCTTGTGGGTTTTGCTAAAGCCAAAAAGGGCAGGTTTGTGCCACAAACAACATTTTGCACTGTCACCATCTGTATTAAGAGCTGCTGCACCTTGGCCAAGAAATATCCTCTGGAGGACATTTTGCTTAATCTACCAGTGCCGGGGCTGCTTTTATTGCTCTTTCCAGAGGCTATCTGGTTGCTGACATCTACTGGGCAGCAACATGGCCTTTCTTGCATACTTTAGCGAAGCACTACTGTCTCACATCTCAGGCATGTTGTTACAGATACTACGCTTAAGCTGTATTGCATGATTTCCTTCGTTAACCACTACTACTCAATCCTACCTTTCTGGGAAGTACTGCGTTGGGACTCATTCAAAAAGTGAGGAATCTGTGGGAAGATGTATCCATCAGAAGGAAAAGTTACTTACCTTCAGTTACAATATTGCTGGTGAATACTTTATCTTCCTGAAGTTTCTTAACCACATTCTCTCCTCCCTGATGAGCTACTGCCATGATTAACAAGATCCCAAAGTATGCAAACATAGGTGCTATATTTGTACTATATGACTACCTTGTTGCTATGGTGGGCTCAGAAGGTAATTTTGACTAACTTTGAGGCAAACTGTTGAAAAGGGCTCTGGATATTCCTCAATGTATCCCTGTTCAGACCATACAAGTAGGAATGGCGCCTGGAGCCACTAAATACAATCACAGAGATCCAAATAGTAAAGGTCTTTATAAGCAGGTTCTGGAAAGGCCAGAACTCGTTATGGGAGTGCGTCTTCATGAAATGTGGGATTGAGGCTTGAGGTGTCCTGGTCCCTTGCAGAACATATGTCTGATATTAAATCACTGTCCCCTTTAGGGGAAAGTTTGTCCCTTCAAAGGATAAAATAGGAAGCAGTGTCCTTGCAATGGAATATGAGTCCGCAAAAATGTCTCTAAGTTTGTAGAGTAGCTAAAAGATACCATTAGGTACTGCTCCTTATCTAAATAATCCATAATTCAGATGCATTCTTGGTTCCTTTGCATCTCCCTATTTATTTACCTCCGAGATTATAGATATTCCTTGTCTAATGCACAGGTTGCTCTTATGCCCTAATATTTTTTAGAATTAAAACTTTTTGTTAACAGCATCACATGCATGATTGACAACGCTTTTACACAAAATCACTCCACACACTATTAGTATATTAACACTACAGAATATTATAGCATATTAGAGCTAACGAAGGACCAGCCTTCTCCTACGCTGCCAAACTCTCCCCTGAAAAGCCCCCAAGCCAAATGGTCCACTCAGTCTCATATGAACCCCCCCCCATACACAGCAACAGTGATTCACCTCAGTCACCCCACATCTAGGTTTAGCCCTTCCAAAGCGCTGACAGAGTCTTCCTGCGTGAAGGCAGAGCATTTCTCCTGATTCTCCACTCTCAATTGAAGTGGAAAGCTCAGTGATGCTGTGAGCCCATGTTGAGTCATGGCCATTCTGGTCTCCATCAGGGCACTTTTCCATGTAAGGCAACCAAAACCTACATCAGGAAACAAAGGAAAACTGGATTCATCAATACATCCTAATCTGCAGTGCCACATGCAAGACATATATTCCCTCGGCACCCGACACTGTACCCTTGCCATCACAGTACCACCCAACGTGTTAGCCATTCCTCTACTTATCGCTGGCAGCCTGTACACCTTCTGGACACTCGGTTGTGCCCACTATGTTCACCAACCAAGTCATAGAGCGCTCCCATTATCCAGTCTTGTGGATCTGCAGATGCGATATCAGATGGTATCTCCAGGACCCTGATATTTGTGGCCCATCTTGCATCTCAGTTACTGCGTCTAGACTCATCAACCTCTATCTTCACATTCCAGGGTTCCATTTCCTGGAAGACCCTCTAGTTTCTTTTCCATCGTCTGACCTGTCACTTTGATGGTCCCTGCATTCTCCTATAGATCTGACCTCAAAGTCAAGATGGAGCTCAGCAAAAGCAGCCCTCTGGACAGGGCCTCCTTGCATACCATTTCTGTTGCCTTCTCCTTGGGGACTGTTATGCATTGAATGAAGGAATCCTCCTTGGATATCCTCCCCTTAGACATTTCAGCACTGTAGTCAGTCCCTGTCGCTACAGTCACTCCTCACCACTCAGCTTCTGAAAGATGTCCCTCTGTGAGATCACTTGAGATGCACTGATATGGGGCCACCACAGTTGCCCACCAGTAGGGTCTAGGGCCGGAACTCTCCAGTTGAACAGGCTTCGAATACTTGTGACCCAGGATGCCGTCCAAGGCTGCTGTCCAGTGGGAGGCAGTCTCTTTTCAGCTTATCTTCTTCCCCCGTCCAGATGTCACATTCACCACTGCTGCCCTGGCCAACTATGACACTTCACTGGTCAGCAAGCCTGCTGGCTCCTAGGCTACACAAGATCACGGTGCTCCCCATGCCACCTTTACCCTCTCATCTCCGGGGACAGACAATTACAGTGCTTGCTGCCACCGTCTTCACAGCGGTCTCTTCCTGTGCCTCAGCGCAGCTCCTCATTAATGTCCATGGGGAGCTTTTTGTGGCATGTGACATCCGCCGCTTGGATCATGGCACCAGAGCTCTCTCTCGAGGCATGCTCCCCTCACTGCTCTGTTTGCCAAGCCAGGAACCTCAAACATGCCTCGGTAGGAGGAAACGACAGGGTCTGAAATGGGCATTTCAAAACACAGAGGCCATCATCTTGGTATGATTCTTGGATGAGCTTAGGATGGCTCCACCCCTCCCATGTACTCACTTTTTCTGGCCCCTCGCAGGTTGCTACTATGTCTGCTGTTGTGTAAAAATGTAATTCGAACAGTTGAGGCTGTAGTGAATTTCTTTTTGCATTAGACAATCTACAACAAGCATCGGCAGTGTCTAATATCTTACAGATCTTTTGAATTGTCAATTAACATGTAGCACTATACAGACATCCCAATTGTATTGTGGTTATTTTGTTTTTAACAACAGCATTATCTGATAAATGTGTGTTTAAAAAAAGACTTCTACCTATCACTTAGGCAGCAGGCAGGCATGGAAAGTCAGGGCCTGATTCACGAAGGTACTTAGGTGTAGTAAAGTTACGAGTGCGGAATCTCCGCACTCGTGGCGGAATCTCCGCACGGCGCACTGCAGAGAATGCACCGTGCGGAGATTCCACCCCGGGTGCAGAGACTCCGCCCTCGTACATTTCCCCATGTAAATACCTTCGTGAATCATGCCCTCGGTGTTTAATTTGAGCCCGTGGTTGCAGGTGGAGCCCACCAGCACTCATATTTAGGGCCTGGAACTTACTTTTCCTCATCAGAATTTGACTCAGAGCAAGGCAGAGAAAAACACGAAATGAGTAAAGGAGGAGAAAGAGAAAGATGAACAAACTGTGAGAAAGGGAGAAGGCAGGGATGCAAGAGAACCTGGAAGGTTGAAATAAAGGGGCAGGGAGAGGTTGGTGGTGGAAGAAAGAAGCAAGAGGTAGAATCAGGATAACATCACTCGTCAGCATAGACTGTGGGCTTCTGAGAAAATCTTTGGGCAGCGACACTAATTATTTTACAAATTAAGCACCGTAAAACTTAACATATGCACGGACGTTCTTGGTTACCTAATTATAAACTCTCAGAAGCAGGTTTCTCAGAATTGTAAACCAATGTTGCTCAGCCCTTACCCAGTGCACTGAATGATGAACCAAGTGTCCTTTCAACTCCAACTTTCTCCAGACTTAAGGGTTAGGCAGCTTTTTGAATGACTGATCGGGTCTGTCTATGAAATCACCATGGCCGGACTGGCCGTAGCGGGCACTGGGCGTTTTCCCGGTAGGCTGGTTTCGGATCAGTGGGTGCCGTTTTTGTTACTAGGGGCCGGTTTTGCAGCAGTGCTGCAATATAAACCCCCTGTAACTAAAGCAGCAGCAGTGTTTCCCACCAGCACCCACCCGCTCTGCGCCCCCCTCCACCCCTGGGGCCGGTCCGACTTAATTGCCAGGGCTGGTTTGCGTGCTCAGATCAGTTTATAAACTCAGAATGATGCACGACCAATGTGAGATGGAACGAAATCTGGATTCTAAGTGGAGATGGAAGCATCTTTACAGTCTAGTCTGCAGACCTGAAGACAGTATATGGGAGTCAGAATCTAATTTTCCCAAATAGCGCCCGATTATAAATTGTAACATGGCGCTATCCAGCAGCTTTGGTGCTGCTGGACTCCATTTCCTTTCGAGTCTCCCAGCGCTGTTTAACAGCAGGAAAAATCAATGTATGATAAAATATGAATAATGACTTTTGCTGCAGTCAAACTTCACCAACTACTATAAATGAAGAACAAGCTGGAAAGTTACCTTACAATATGTAACTAGTTAAATAGCATTTAGGTGCATATTAGAACCAGCTAAGCGGTTTAGCTTATCCTATTCCATAATTTTCCAGTGCCTATTGAAAGATGATGAAACCTCCAAATGTAGTGATTTTAAGCATCCCATGGTTGCCGCACTCAGAAAAAAATATTGCTTCATATCAAATTTTCCAAAGAATGGACAAAAATCCTTGTTTGTTTGACTTTACGATATACATTATTAGATGGTTTTCCATATCAATAGACTTCAGTTTACGAAAGTAGAACAATAAAAGGCCTGAGAAAAATACTTACCAAAAAATACAATACCATTAACTGAGGGTACATAGATTTTATTGTTGTGATCATCAGCAAGGCTACATCTTCAGTAGTTAACATACCTCATTGACATCGATATACAATCTGTAGTAGCATTAACACAATGATTTGTCTTCTTGACACACAAAATGTATGTTTGCCGTACATCAGGCTACCACAGTGACATAACTAAACACCCAGTAGTCTCACAGTGCACTGTGAGTGTATGGAATTCGCTACAAATAAATTGGAAACCATCTATTTACAGGTGTGTCCCTGGTTCATATTGTCTCTTAGAGACAAGTTAGAATAATTACAAAAACCTCAGGACTGCTGCAGAGTAGAGCAGTTCACAGGTTGTACAAATGTTATTCAGTTTTCTTACTTTTTGTTACAGCGAGAATATTGGATTTTATATTTTACAAAACACGTGTGTATCTCCCCCCAAAACACGCTTTATGTAGATCGAAGATCCTCATCATTAGATTTCATCTAACAACAGTCGGCATGCCTTTCATTTCAGCAATTTACAACAATTATTTTTTTTAAAAGCTAGTAATTCAAAACTAAAACATTTGCTATGGTGTGAAAAAAAGATGCCTTGAAGCATGCACTGCTTTGCAAATTGTATACCATTCTTCTTAAAGATAAAACCACAGAAGTATATATTTTAATAATTTCTCACAAAGTATTCCAGGAATATGCAGCTAACCAATTCTTAAGAGTAACAAAGATCTTTAGATTTTCCAATCTGAGCGAGAGAGTCTGATACATAACTTAACTTAAACAACACACTTATTCCAATAAAATGCAAAGGGGCATATTAAAGCTGGGATGAATTATAGAAAATGTGAAAACTGTAAATAAAATATACATCAATATCAGTAAAGGCATTAATATGTTGATTCACTCTGGTGTTTCCTCAACAGGTCCAGGGCACCTGTGATGTATTATGAGTGTGGTGAATTCATGTGCACACAATGTATTCACAGGAACATTTTGGTGAGTTTATGTTGTAATTTGTAGAAAATAAATTTTCATTAAAACATTAATTTTAAGTGTTCTGTTTTTCATGATGAATTTCTTAATTCTGATCCAAACCTTTAAGAAGCACTACAGATTATTAAGTATATAACCACCCATAAATGAGTTTTGATTGTGGTACATTTGGGCATTTGGAACATTCTTGGAAATTGTTGCAACAATCTGTCATCTGATGAGTAGATAAGTTGGTATTTTAACCAAAACCGCATTTGGTGTGAATTTTATGACTGACACTCAAATGGATTTCGATCGATATTTGCTTTGATGATGGAAGTGTTTCTCTCCACCAACTGGGGCATAAAGTTGGAAATTCCTATGTCTGGATAAAAAGCAATTAGGACTTTACTGAAATTCATATTATATTCATATTGGTGACATTTATTTTATGTTCATAAGATATCACTCTTGCAGCGTATGAGGGAATAGAGCCAGCACTTTTTTACTGCTGCGATAAGAAGTCATGATGCCGCTGGACCCTGTGATAAAGTCAGAGTGTTTAGAACACAAAAGTCATTTACTAAATGTGGTGAGAAAGCACAGACATACTAGTAAGAATGTAGATTAAGAAATGAAAAAAATTGGATAATACAATAAGTTTGGGAAAAAATTCACAAGACAGGGCTTCGAATCTATGAAAAAGGTGTAGTCCTGAAGAATAGTAAATTGTTTCCGGCCCTTGTGAATGCTGATTAAGGGCTGACAAATATTAGAATCACAGGTTAAGCTGGTATTATAACTAGGATTCTGAGGCCTGAATATTTTAGCTTCAAAGAGCTAGTCACTAATATGGATGACCAAAGTTCTAATAAAGTCCTGGGGTAAGTAAGACAGTCACTCTCTGGATTGGTTTTAGGAAGATATTGTTTTATAGGCATTGGAGTCGATAAAACATATTAATTCTGTACTGGTGTTGGGAGAAGTCCTACATCCTTGTAATGTGGCAATTCAGCTAAGTACATCCTAATCTCTGTATTGAATAGCACCCTGAAGTAAAGTGGTATACTAGTACTTGTTGGAATAGATAACTGGTTGCAACAAAAACACACCTTATTAAATGCACAACTCGGATATCAGATGAGGACAGCAGAACAATGCTTCAGCTTGTATGTCAGACTAGTCAACTATGGAAAATGAAAGTGACAACCCTTATACATAACTTTATCGATTCAAATATCTGCCATTGATTCTGTAGATGGAAACCTGTTATGGGAGATCCTGTAAATCAAGGTTCAGACACAGAGCTTATTCACATATGGAAATTTTATAGCAGAGTGATGCAGGACTTTAGCCGACAGGGAGAAGGGAGCATAGAGTTACCAACAGACATGAGTGTAAGACCAGGGGTGTGTGATGCTGCCTACACAATATACATTTTTCATGAAATATTCTTAATAGTCTCCTGCACACCACAACTATGACTATAGCTGTGACTAGATCTCCAGGACCATTGTCAAACACTGTTCTAGTAAATGTTTGACAATAAATGAAGCCAAAATGAAGATTAAGATTTTGGGCATTATGAGGGTGCCCACATAAACCCTCTCACTTAATGGAATTTTAGTTGAAATCTCTATACAGCAAACATGATATGCAATGATTACATCTAATTACAAATCAGAATACCTAGATTTCTAGCACCAACAACAATTATTTATCTGCATTCTAAGTAGACATAGAGTAGACAGGGGCAACAGGTTTTTTGTCTAACTCTGTTGGGTGGGATGAGAGATTTGTGGACTGCTACACATCTTGACCACATGCAGTTGGGCGTTATCGGCTGCTAATTGTCCTTCCGATCATTGTACACCTCTGCCTTCATCCAGAGCCAATAATTACAGGGCAGAGCCCTCTGCAGAGGATGCTAATTTCTGCCAACTCTCTCAGCAATAATCAATATCCCTATCCTAGCTCTTTGGGGAGAAGCCCATTTGTGCTAAAGTGGTGGTAATGCTGAGACATGAGGCAGAGATCAGCGGTTGTTTTTCCGACACTGCTTCTCAAATGGAAAGTAACTTCTTAAGATCGCCTTAGGTTTGTTTTCAAAAACCCAACCCAATGGATCATTTGAGGGCTGAACTTGGTATAAACAAAATTACAGAAGTGGGCACTCTTCAGCCTCGACTATGTGGTGCAATTTAGAGGCCACACCTTATCACACTATTTTAAGGGAAATGTTGCGTAAAGATGACTAACAATTGACAATTGGTTTGTTTAATCAAGTGAAACAGCTGTAACGTCGAATAGAGCTTTCGAACTTTAGACATAACAAAGCGAAAGTAGCAGAACGGCTGCCAAAATGTGATATTAGGAGAAGTAGACACAAAGAAATTAGTCATGCTATATTTTTCAATCAAAGCAAATTCGTCAAGAGAGCGTGGGAATATAAGTTATTTTGTGAAGAATTGGAAAGCAACTTCTAATCTAAAACGTTGGCCCTCATTATGAGTGGCCCGTTAAATTCGCCATTATCTCCCCGCCTTGAAATTACTATTACTCCTCCCCCTCCATCGGAATTTCACTGTTCTTAAGAATTAAAATGATTTAGCTCTTTGTCATGAGCTTTTTATATGGCTAAATTGATCCACACAATTTGAATTTTATAATATATTGTAATAGTTCATTCGCCAAACCATAATGTATTTTTGTGCACTTATAACAAGCACAGAGAACCATAAACCAATCCTAGATAAGGGAAGGACACACTACACTCCAATAAAATTGTCCGCTTTGTTCAATTACTCTAAGTCACTAGCATTATTGAAGGATTATTAATACTTACTATAGCATGTGCAAACATCAACCCATTACCCCTTTGTGTTAAATTGGCATCATAAAGCTAGAGCTCTATTTCGCCAGACTTAAAAAGGAACTAAAAGCAACTATCAAAACAAGAAGCACCAACTGATAAAAGAGCAGTGTGGCAGTTGGAACTTTAAATGAGTATTTCTTGTTCCACTTCTGTTGATGTTTACCCAAGTGTCTGGTATGTTTGTTTCCACTGTAACTAAGTGTACATTTGAATACTTTAGCTCATTGATTTGTTTGCTTTACCCCACAGAAGAAAATTACACATAATCTGCTCAGGAGTAACTTGTATCTATGGTATTTACTTTTATGTACTGCAGCTAATAATTTACATTTGTAATCCTCACAAAAGTACAGAATAGGATATGATGTTGGACGCCAGATCTGTGCGACCCTAAATAAAGAGAATAGCTGACTTGCTGCTTTCAAAAAGAATTTCAAACACCAGGCAGAAACTTGTACGCTCAACATTCAAGATAAAACTATGGAGATCATGTTCAACTCTGTCTAGCAAGATATTTTAATTTACAGATGAAATCAATACCAAATGGCATTCTGATGTTATCTTTGAATATATTACTTTGTATACTTTTTTCCAGACAGAACTATATCCTTTGCTAAAAGAATATCTAGCCACTATATATATATATATATAGGTGATAAGGACATGTTTCTTTTCACAAACAAGATTACACAGTAAACTGAATTACAAACATTCCAAGATGGACTGTCTTCATATACTCAATAGTATAGGCTTCCTATTCACATTAAACAAATCAAAGCATAAATTTGAATAAATGAACTCTTTCACTTTTCATTGCAAATAAAGCAACCATTGACTAAACCAATAACTCAAAATCACCTTTTAAAAGGTGAGACCTATTGGCTTTACCTCTGCTTGTATCCAAATGTATGCATTTAAAACTTAAGATAATAGGCAAATTTTATTAAACAGAAAATGCAGACAAGGCCAGAAAATTGGAACTTTGATGTTAATGCATTCCAGATACTGTAGGAGTGCAGAAGCAGTGTCGAAAACTACCACTCTGGAGGAAGTCAATGAAGAAACGACAGATACTATCTCCACAAGTATCAACTACACCTCAAGTCCTGTCTACAACAGAAATTTAAAAGTCTAGTCCTGATAGTTGATGGTTCTTTAGATCCACCAAATGTTATCAGAGAACGCTTATTGCTACAACTTGTCAATATCATTTAGTTTTAGCACCGAGTTCCTTTGGTGAAACCTCTTCGTTAAATAGGAACTTCTTCAATAGTCATATACATCATACTCAAACATTCTTTGCATATCATATGCATTTCAAAAAGGCAATAATTAAGATTCCATCTACTTTCTATGAAAACCTTCAAAATAGCAGTTCCTGGCACAATAGCGTAGCACCTTCATGTCATTTTGGACATTTTACATGCCTTTCTTTAAGTTTGTTTGTTCAAGTAGTTATTGTGTGCACCCCAAGATGCTCTGAGTCACACATCATTAATGTCATCATGTGGCAATGTTCAGAGTATACAGCAAGTCACTTAGGTAAACCTTGATGTGCTTTCTTTCCTATTTGAGACTTCAGTTATCCTTCTTACGTTACCTGAATGTTGACGTGATAATGGGATAATAGAACTAGAAATAAAGGATTACGCATACATAACGCAAGTAAAAAAATTAGGAAAGATGTAGGGGTCTATTTGCCAATTAAAAATATTGTTTTGGGAAATGCTGATCCAGGAGCTGCCAGTGATAGGAAGACTCCATTTTCGAGACTAAGCAAAGTTCTGACATTTTGACCCAGCACTAGAAAGCACCCAACTCACAAGGTGTCTCCATTCACCTCCTGAGAATCAAGAAAGATTATCAATGGACTTTGGGGAGATTTTGGAGATGGATGGTTCACCAGACTATATGCATCTAAATGAGCAACATTTCCCTTTCAGGAAGTCTGCGAGGATGCACCTCTTTACATCGCCTAGGGCTCTGGGGCGCTATGTAACTACGAGAATGATATTGATGATGTAAATACAAAATGTTTTCACACAGTTTGTAATGGTTATGGTATGCGCATCTAGGGGGTATTTCAACAGATAACTAATTGGTGGTAATACAACAGTCGTGTGTGCAATATATACTAGAATGCTCTGGTCATGTAAAACTCAACCAAGGTCACAAATGATAAAGAGACTTGCTCACTGCAGAGACCTTGTTATTTTATTTTCCCTTAATTAGAGTCTGGACACCTTTTTAGTCAAACCTAAATCTTATTCATTTATCCCAGTTTGAAGACAAAAGGACATTATGGAATACACTGGCTTAGAAAGAGTGTCCTTAATCCTTCAGTCAGACCAAAAATGTGGAATTTGGAAGACCAGAAAGCCTATGTAAATTTCACATGTTGATTTCATATTGGGATCCACTGAGCAAAAAGAATGCATCACCGGTATTAAGAATTACTGAATGTTTGATGTAGTGTATAATGAGCTACTAGGTGCAGTGTTTACATAAAACTTTTTTACTACAGCAGAAGTATCTCTAGCATAAGGATCTGTGACTATAAAGTATGGTTCCAACTGAAACTATATCACAGAAATCTGGATTAATAGGTGGCAGGTTGGGTGGAGATACAATTGCAATGGTACTAGAACTCATACTGTACACTTTGCTTGTACATATTTCACTACATGTATTTACAGTTTGCTGTATGGAGCGGTAAAGTGATTTGCTAACAATCACACAATTTTTATAGATGTGCCTAGCAAGCATGATTAAGGGTTAATATTGATAAAGGTATTCAGAAAGTTTCACTTAGGTATGTAAATTTAATCTTTTATGGTTGCAAATTCACATTATTTATTGACAAAACTGAATTTATACTCTTAGAATTATTTACCTACAGGCAAAATGATACAATCATGGCATAATTTTAATAGTTACATTTTTTTCTCACATGAGTAAGTTGTGGACATTTCTGGGTGAGGACCCCTTCATTAAATAAGTACCACAAACTTGTGGGTATTCACAAAGCTTTTTCATACACACTGTCCGACACAGGATAGAACGGACATTCATTCAGGCGTCACTTTAAAGCTACAATTTGTTCCTGGGTCCCTCAGGGTAGCTTCAAATTCTGCACTGCCCCCTGCCTGTATCAGCCGCCTCCTTATTGGAACGGCATCCAATCTCATAATTTATGTGATTTCAGACCATAAAAGCAAAGTTTGTTGCAAATAACTTTGGTTCAGATGTACAAAAAGTAGAAATGTTGATTTCCTAAGGAAATCGCAATCCCTAATGTAAGATAACTTACAACAATTAAATACCTATTCTTAGCTGGTTGCAAATCACCTACCTCATGAATATTATTGAAGTAGGTTGCAGTTAGCAATCCATTAGAGAAGTTGGCCATCACAGGGATGGTGGCCTCAGCAGACCACCATGTCTGTGATTGCTTTTAATAAAGATTTTTTCTAAAATGCTACCCGTTTTTCTTAGGGGATGAGTTTCAAAACAGAAAATGAAACGTTTAAGTTTCATTTTTTAAGGAGCAGGCAGAGGTCTGTTGGAACACTGCCTGCTCTTAAAAAATATATATTTTAACATTCTCCAAGGGGAAGCGGTTCCCATGGGTAAGAGGTCCCATGGGGAAGAGGTCCCATGGGGACTCCTTCCCATTTGCGAATGGGTTACCACCTCCTTTTAGGTGTCAGTAAAATATTTATGTTTCGCAACTGGAATTCGAACGCAAAACAATACATTCCATTCAGATTCAGTATTTGTAAAGGATACCCTAAACACGCCCCTTCCAAATACCGAATCGGTATATATTTTCAATTCCAAAGTGCGTTTCGCTAACATGCTACCAAATCGGATTCTGGGATTCATACATACCAAAAGGCCATTTTGCCTTTTGCAAACAGGCCGATTCAGCGAATCAGCCCATTTGCGACCGCATAATATTTTGAACGTTTAGCTCTTCATTCTGCTACAAATTAAGTTGAAGGATTCATGAAAACAGAAACCCAACATTAATACTTCTAAATTAGCTGAATGAAAAATTCAGTGAATGATTGATATTGACCATTGTGCGCAATACATCAATCAGACTAAACTTAAAAGAGCATGACTCCTAACACTCTAGAATAAACTGTCTCAGTAAACCGGGACCCTAACCTGACCTTGTGCACTAGTGTGGGACACAGCTTTGCACCTTTTTTTATGCAATTGCACTGACAAAACCAAAAAAATTTAAATTAAAATTTCTCCGAGTTTGTGCATGAGCAGCAGACAGCACAGCTCGGAAACAGAGATGCAACCACTGCTCACTATTTCTGAGCTGTGCTGTCTGCATTTCACGCATGCATTGCCTCTGAGAAATTCCAAGTTAAATGTATGCGCTTTAAACAGGGCAAATGCATAAAAACAGGCGCACAGCTGTGCCGTGAAGAAGCGCACACCTTCATGATATTGACTGAGGGGTATATTTACAAGCCCCTATCGCCACCACAATGTCACTTTTAAGGACGTTGTAGTGGTGATAGGGGCTTCGCCTTATTTAGAAGGCATGCGTTAAGCCACTTAAAATGACTTAACGCTGCCTTCTAAATAAGGCTCCCTTTCATGCTACATTTATAGTGAAAGGGGTGGGCAGTGGGTGTTGCGGTGGGCGTTCCACCGCAACACCCATTGATTTTGACGCTGTCCCCTATTTACAAGGGAGGTGTAAATAGGAGGCAGCACCAAAATTATGACCAGGAAAAACCTGGTCTTAACCTGGCGAAACGAGGAGAAATGTTTATTTTCTACTCGTTTTTGCTGTTTCCATTTGTGCTGCGTTGTACAGCGCACATAGAAACAGCAAAACGCCATTGATTGTTTATGTGCAGGAAGGTGTACCTACCTGCACATAAACGATCATTTTAAAAAAATGACGGTTTGTAATTTCTGTGTATGCTGCATTAAGCAGCACACATAGAAGTTACAAAACGCCATTTAAAGATTGTTTATGTGCAGGAAGGGAGACCTTCCTGCACATAAACAATCTTCCCCTCAACACAGACACCCTTGCACTATGGTACAAGGGTGTCTGCGTTGACGCTAGGCTGCTAAATTTAGCACCTGCGCAGTGGGAAACGCAGGGCTGCATCATATTGTTGTAAATATGGTGCAGCCCTGCGTTTCAGAAGTGGCGGATTGTGGCGTTTTGCCAGGAAGGCTAGTGCCGCACTCCGTCACTTCGAAGTAAATATGCCCTTGAGTTTAGTAGAGTGTACTTGCTCCTGAAATGTTATTGAAACTGAGACTAAGGTGCTGACAGAACCAATCAAAGATCATGGAGAACAGATCAGTAAAGTAATTAATTTCTTTCAACACTTGAACAAGGCACGTTCCAGGCTTTCCTTCCAAAGTAGGCTGGCAAACACAGGACCCTATTCACAAAAAATTGTCAATTTACTTTCAAAGGTTAACCCATACCTGTGAATTAGATATAGACATGTTTTAACATTCACAGAATATTTCAGGGGTACTTCTAGAATGCTTCAATCATCTGTCTTCTAGGTGTACTCGTGTGTATACGCATAGAAATATGTGTAAATAAATATACATGGAGCACAATTATGCACATGTGGTTGCTGAGGAAATGTGCATTTGCACATGCTGGTTTTTTTCATCATGGGGAAAATATTTTTACCTATGTGGAACCCCTTCCCATATGTTCCCACCAATATAGGGCTGTTCCTTCCTCAATCCCGACCTTGATGCAGACTGAATAAATCTGACATATCCAGGGTCTGAGTAAAACTTGTTTGGGCTTGTGAAAACCAAGGCGCAGCCGGCACAGGTAAGAGCGGTGGGTGGTAAGTCGACAGATGGCGGGATAGGTAAAATTAAATAAAACCACTTAGCTGGCAGAGTTAGCGATGCAGCTAGTGCAAGGTTAGATGTTTTATTAATTTTTTTAATTTAATTTTACCTATCCAGTCACCTGCCGATTTCCCCCCACCGCTCTTACCTGTGCCGGCCACGCCTGGTGAAAACCCATAAACGCAGTGAGCGTTTACTTATACTGCAAGACCTTCCCACCTGTGAGTGTCCATTCCCTGGAAGTAATTTAACCCTCTGATGGCTGTTTGATAGTTTTATATAACATGCCTTATTTACCCACAACTCACAGAACAAAACCAAACATGTAAGGGCGACTTGGAGTTACCACATATCTTTTACTTCTGCGAATCCTCCACTTATTCAAAGCTTTTTTCCATTGTGAGTTAGTTTGCTTTGTTCAGTCCGCATTATAAAGCCGTGAACAATCAATAAGGTGTCCCTTTCTTCTCAACACAAAATGTAAACAATTCTTGAAAAGTGTATTTATCTAGCTTTCCTTTAGCAGGGTTAGGAGCAGCTGCCAAAACCACCAATGATGCAGTTAAAACAGCAAACTAAAAGGAAATAATATATTTCTTAGAACCCGTCCTATTCCTTGACATTTACATAAACTAGTGAGATGGTTGCAATTTATTTCACTACAAACTGCGAGACAGCAGGGTACTTCATTCAGGCCTTGTTAAGGGTTGTGGCATCCTCCTCCCCCTAAACCACTGCAGGAACGGGGGGGGGGGCATTTAGGGAGAGAGGTTGGGATACAGATAATTGCTCCCCCTCCCGAGTACCCTGACTCTGCCCTGCACGCAGCCACCGCCCCACCCCTGACTCTCTCCAACAGTCCCACTAACATCTTTCACCTGCTCCGAGAAAATGCAAAATGTCAGCAGATTATATGAAAAATCAGCAACAACAAAAACCCCGTGTTGGTGGGTCTTGCTGATCACTCCAGGTAAAAAAACTCATAATTGATGGGTTTTGGTGTGGGGATTCTGGCCAGAAACTGAGATTCCGAGTGTCCCAGTATTGCTGCAACAAAATTTGGCAAACTAACGGTGAGGACCTTAGTGTTTATTTAAACATGTTCACGACTGAAACTAACAATTTTCATATCATTTTAAACCACTCAAAAAGTTACATAATTGGCATGATATTTGGCATTACTATTTAAAGATGATATGTAGTGTTTATGATTACAATAATAAACCAAACAACTTTTGATTTTGAGATTTATATCATCAGAACCTTAAGATGACAGCATACACTTAAATTTATAGATATGTAATTTTATTATTCTCTTATTATATTTTATTATATTCTATTCTGCAAGTCTTATATAGCACGTGGCTATCCGGAGGCCTCCCAGCGCCAGAGCAGTCAATATATTAGTTCTTAAACAGGACTAATTACTATAAAACCATGTTTTCAGGGCCTTATGGAATGAGAGCTCATTAGACAGCAGATGTAATTGAAGGGGAAGAGACTTCCAAAGTTTGGGGACCTGATGAGAAAATGAATGGCCACCCCAGCGAGACCTACTAAATTTGGGGACCTGCAAATAGTGTGCTGAGGAAGATCTGAGAGACCCTCCAGGGATGTAGGAAGTAGCAAGTGGTCTTAGTAAGACAGGACCTTTCTTGTGGAGTGACCTGTACAGAATACAGAGGGACTTAAACTGGACCTTCTGTTCAGCTGGGAGCCAATGGAGGTCCTTCAAGGCCCTTTTTGCAGATTGAAGTCTAGGGACATTCATGAGGAGCCGAGTAGCCGCATTCTGCGTGGTCTGCAGCCTCTTTATCACATATTGAGGTGAACCAAGGAAAAGAACATTGCCATAATCGAGATGGGACAAGATAAGAGCCTGGACAATTAATCTTCTGGCTAAGAAGGGAAGAAGAGTGTCGTTGGCGTAGGAAACCAAAGACAACCCGAAAGAATGAGCAATCTCAGCTAGGGGGTACAGATAAAGATTAAAAAGTGGGCCTAAGGGAGGACCACTGTGTCCCCCCACAGCACAGATGAAGGATCTGAGTGTACCAGGAGTGGTCGAGCACCTGGAAGGTTCTATCCTTCAAAAAGGAAAGAGCTAATTCAGGGCATGTCCTACGACACCCACTTTAAACATCCTGTGGATAAGTGTGGCATGATCATCTGTATCGAAGGCCGTGCTCAAATCAAGAAGGATGATGGCTGCCGACCCTCCTTTTGTCCAACAAATATCCAAGTTCCTCGTCCACAGCCTGCAAAGGCTGTTTCAGTGCTGTGCTGTGGTGTGGTCTGAACCCCATTTATGTGGGGTGAAGAATGTCGTTGGACTCAAGGAAGGCAGAGAGATGTTTATTGGTGTGCTTCTTGAGGCGCTTTAAGAGACCTGCTAACAGAGAGATAGGCTTATAGTTGCTCAGACAGGCAGAGTCTAAGCCAGTTTTTTTTTTTTTTTTTAGAAGGGGCTTAATCACTGCATGCTTCCATTGTGGGGGAAACTGCTCACTAGTGAGCAAGAGATTCGAATAGGTCCACCAGACTGGGAGCAATTGTATCATACCCTTATTGCAAGATATGAAGTGGGGCAGGGTCAAGGGGTGAGACAGACTTTACTACATTAAGCAGATCTGAGAGCAGGCCAAAAGCGTTCATTCAAACTGAACTGAGGGTGGTCTACTTCCTGGAGGTTCCTCGATAGTTGGTCCATCGGGAAAGGAAGAGTAAATGTCTGGTATTTTTTTATGAAAGAAAAGAGCCAGGTTAGTACTATACTCGACTGATGCTTCCAAAATGTTACAGGAGGATTTTGGTTCTGTAATCTCCTTCAGAATCTGAAAAATCTCATTAGGAGAATTAGCAGATTGATCAAGTTTTGTGGAAAAATATACTGATTGAGCAACTTTTATTTCTGCATGATATCCTCTAATTGCACCCTTATGGTTGGCTTTACTGACCACATCGTATGATTTCTTCAACGTCTTTTTCAGATGTTTGAAGTCCTTTTTTAGAGCAAGCATCTTGGCGTTAAACCAGAGGGATTTTTTTTCCCCGTGAGGAGATCCTATGCCACCCAGCAGTTATGACCGAATCCAAAAAATTAGTGATCCATTCATTAAAGCTGGACGTAGAGGAAGTGATACTATCTGCCAAGATTGGTCTCTTTGTCTGAAAGGCGGCTGATCAATCCTCCTTAATTAGCTTAGACCAGCATCGTTCAAGCCGTTTAACCGGAGGTGTGATAGGAGAGCTGGAAGAGACAGATAACACAAGCGGGAGCAATAAATGATTCAACCAGATCAGAGGGATGAGAGTCTCCACCTGAAGGTTAACATTATTAAAGACTAAATCAGTGTTATGACCTTTCTCCTGGGTGGGCCCCTCGACCAATTGCATCAAGTATAATAGGGTGACCCAGTGACCCTCAGAACCTGGGTGTGTAGATTATGTAATAATGTTGGTTCTGTCGGGTATAGCAATTGCTTTAACAGTTCATCAATAGTTGTACTCAAAGAAAGAAGAACACACCTGTTTTGAATTCATCAAATCACAATATATTGACAGCTTAATCACTTTTTTCTTTTTCCATTTTTCAGTTAGTGTGGTTATAACATAGTATGGCTGTCACAAGCAATCAGAAAATTTATGAAAAACGGCGCAAGGATAATTTATAGGTGATAAGGTGCTCTAAAAGTGACAAGGTGCTGTAAGTGAGTGAACTATATACAGTGCTATACAAGAGGTATCTAAAAATGTTCAATTCAGTGGACATCCGTCCCCAAGCACATGAATCTCCAGTCCGTCTAGAGCTTAATCTGCCTTTCACGTGGAGTGGAGAGGGTAGGGTATGGATTGTGCAGGCACGTCGACGTTTCGACCCAGAGAAGTGCGTGATTGAAGATGGAATCACGGCGGGTCTTCTTCAGGACACCGGGGGACAGCCAGTGAGGTATTGAATACCAGTAGAAGTCTTCAGGATGTAATCCACCAAGGGTTGGATTCTTAGTGGTGATGCAAATAAATCACATCAGAGGACGATTAGCTCATGAATACAATGCTCGTTTGGCGCAGCTCTCAGAATGAAACGCCGTTGCAGCAATTCAAGAGACATAAGGTCCTGAGACAGAGTCTTAGAGGCTGCGTTGTTAGGGGTCATCGAAATGTAGGTTGAAATCACAGAATACAGTGAAATTAGCCCGGTTTACAACTAAACTTGCTACCAAGTACAACTTATACAGCACCTTTTGTCATTATTGGCTCTTTTGAACCACCTGATAGAGGAGTAAGAGAGGTGCATTCAGGATGCATAAGGACAAGTGGAAAGCATTTAATCAGCTGAGATGTATGGGAAAGGTACAGGCTGATGGTGTATATGTTTAGACCTGACAAAGATTTTTAACTACTCTAAACTTCAAGGGGGAGATGGGTTTTCGAGGCATTTCTTCAAGTTATGTGGGGACAATACTATTTTAGACGAAGCAGAGTATTTATGGAAATGCTTTCCTGTTCTAAGTATAATTCTTTTTAATTGTAGGTATAAATCAGGGCTACTCATATTATCCGGGAAAGGAGGACCAAATTATAAGGCATGGTCGACTAAATTATGTGGCAAGATGAGGCAAATTATGCAGCACATACTGTGGCAGTGTCATTCCATTAATTTGTCATTTAACACACATTAATAGTGTATGGACAAAGAGTTTACATTATTAGTATGTTTAACAATGGACTACAAAAACCAGCAACTAAAATGTGACCAGGTAACCTTAGCAAAGCGTTTGTCACTGTCTGGGGTGTTTTTGAAACTAACTTTGGATCCGTTTGAGCTAGAAACAAATTTTGTTGAAATCTGCAAATTATGTAGCAGATGGTGTAGTATGTAGTAAATGTATAGTTATGCAGAAAACACTACAGTTGAAGAATCACTGAATTTTTCCAGTGGCCATGCTTACAATGTGCCCTAAGTGCGCCGGGTATGCCCAGATGTGGGTCCCGGGCTCACTGTGCCACTGGATTCAAGCTAGTCTGGCTGATGAGGGGTGAAACCCCGAAACCGGTCCTAGGATGCTTGTTTACGGTCCAGGGAGGACCTGGCTTGGCTGTACGGGCTGGACTGTTCCCATGAGGCACCGGGTCAAGACTGATTTGCATATGGCCAAGTCTAAACTGGGGTGGCACGGTGAGCAAAAGAACATGGATTTAACCCAGATCTCTTGACTGGGGGTGAATGTTTTGATTTGTTCTGCATTCCGTCCATCAATTGTGTGTCTTTTACAATGTGGATGTGCACACCTTTTCACAGAGAGCAGGACCACCACATTTTATTAAAATGCATAATTTTACCTATGTTAAACATTTGATCCGCGATGTCCCCAATGTATCCACCGGTGAAATGTAATCTAAAAATATTTTCCTCAGGTGAGGAAAATAATCTCAACTAAATTGCTGGTCCGATTGTGGTCTACGAGATTTGGGCTGTCAGTGTTTAAGATCCATCATATTTTTGGGAGGGGGTGCGGGAATCACTGAGCAATAAGAAGCTTCAATATTCACGCAGTGAAGTACACAGGCCGTGTGTCTTTGTGGGCAGTCACGTTTGTTTTCAATAACATGTCACAAAAGACATAATAATTGATAGGTATGTTTTTAATTATACAGAAACTAAAAAGTTACTTCACATAAAAACACAATAAAATAACAGAGAAGACTTTTTAACGATTTATCACATAATTGTGTAGTTTATAGCATGGCATTTAACAAGCATTGGAAAAGTAAATAGGCCTCGACTCTAAAAAGCCTAAGTATTGGCTTTTTGCTAATGCTTTTTTAATTGGCATGCCAAAATTGCCCCTGTGTATGGGCTGCCATTTTAATGAATGAATGGCCATTTTGGAAAGGCTTTTTCTATTAAAGAAAAACTACTCCAAGATGGCTGCCAATGCATATGCATCTGTGGAGTGCATTGTTTGGGCGCATCCATCATGATGCACCGGTAGCCATTTTACTCATATAACATGGTGCATGGCCCTTTAAAAACAGTAAACTAAAAGTAAAGAAATTAAAAGGAAGTGTCTGCTGCGAAAAAACGGAAGCAAGGGCCTGGTAACACTTTACAGCTGTCCGGCCCTCATTAAAACGAACAAATAAAAAGAATAATTGAAGATAGGGACTTGGATGGGAAGCGAGATGGGGCACATTGGAGAACAGAGTAAATACAAGGTGCAGGGGGCAGAGAAACAAGCAGAGGAAGAATAAGGGAACAAATGTATTCCCACAAAGTACTGAAACCTAAAGAAAAAAGAGTCCCCTCAAGGCAGCAGAACAGTATGAGACCAAAATTGTCCTGAGTGAGTCAAGCACAACAATGGGGAAGAAAGCCAAAGAATCAAGAGCAGACACCTGGGATACACAAAAAAACATCCAATCACGAGTAAGGGGCTGACAAAAATTCCACTGTAAATAAATGTATTGGAAACACCAAGCCGAGGAATAGCCAGCTAGGGTTGCCGATAGCTGAGACCTGAAATGCACACCCCACCATGAGGTAGAACCAGGGCTTTAAGTGGGATGAAAAAACTGGGGGGTCTCTCGAAGGGGCATGGCCAATGCAATTAGGGGTGTTGCTTAAAAACATTTAAGCTAAAAATCTGTGCTTAGCATAGTGTGCCGCCCGACTGATATTTTGCTGTTTCTGTCATTGCATCGAGACATATGATACGACAAGTAACATTATACCTACATCAAGCCAGGGCTATTGGCTTTGTCAGTGGTTGTTAGTTGCATGAGATAAATAAGCAACAACTAAGGCTTTGTTGTATATAGTATTGAAAATGCTTCAGTTCTGAAATTATGAGACTGTGTAAGAACTAAAACGAGTCTCTTTGAAGTTACATCAAAGGCTTTGAGCAGTGGTACTGCTGCTGAATTTTGATTTTTTTTCACCCAGAGTGGAGAGCCGGATAGGGACTCGCCTCAGCACCTGTTTTTAAGAACTGCCGGTGCTGAGCACCGGTAGGACCCGGCCCACTTAAAGCCCTGGGTAGAACACAAAGTCTGTGTCAAAACACACTGTACACTACAGGACGAAATATACCTTTCAAGGTTAAATCAGCGAGCTAAAAGGAACAAAAATGCTTTAACCTCAAAGCGGGTGCCAAGATCACAGTACCTTACTCGTAAATTTTACACAAAGAGGGAATGACCGGCAACTTGTTTTTACAACATCATGTCCCATTAAAGCGTGTTTTATGTGGGACAGAGTGCACTGTTATGATGTTGTTCCCAGGGAGTTGCAACTAAACAAAAGGTAACCTCACTCTATACCCAGTTACCTCTGGCTTCTATTCTCACGGCAGAAATGGAGGTGAAAATTGGGAATTGCCCAGCTAGACAACAGAAGCAGATTGCTTATCTGGAAGTTATAGATCCATGGCCTCATGGCCACCACGTTTCAGACTTGAGCTTTTTTTTTTAACAATTCATTGTTTTCTGGTGGGTTAGTTCAATTTCTTCAGTTCCCAAATCAATCAAGATTACAACCAGAATGAACTGTCGTGGACGTCGTTTACGGTTCGCCCGCGACCCCTGGTACGCCTCTTGTAACCTCCGGCACTTTCTTTGCGACCCCTAGCGTCAGCAGTGGCAAGGTCAGTGTGAGGAACAGAAGCAGCTCGTCCTTATGGACGTTGGTAGGGACTTCACTCACCTCGTTTTTTGACAATTTTTATTATACTAATAGTGAATAATATTACATTATTCACTATTAGTTTAATAAAAATGGAATACAAATAGCTGGAATATGACTTTACCTGGCAGCTGAGGTAAGTAAAAACAAGCATTGGCATAGCCAATAGGTCTCGCCTTTGGGACCTTATAAGTGTTTAACCATACAGCATATTACCATGGGTGCTGTGCTGTTACGGATTGAAGAGCTATACAATTACTACACACTGGGTCATGCAGTCTGATTAAGGAATACATGCTTGCCTCAGGAAACAGAATTAAATCTTGGTTAGTGCAGAGGAGAATAGTGACATGTCTTTTTAGCGCTACGAGGACAGGAAGATGGACTCAGAGAGGGAGGGAGTTCCAGAGTTTAGGGGCTAGATAGCTATGGAGCTACCGCCAATGCGCACTTGCTTAACTCTCAGGATGCTGGCCAGCATGGCACCAGAAGATCTGAGGTTCCTAAGTGGAAGGTTTGATAAGGGAATGCAAGTTCTGTGGGCCCTTATTCTGAAAGACCTTGTGTTTTAGCGACCTCGTTACAATAGACACCTGTGTATGTCTTTGCACTATAGAGGGAGCGATCTGATTGGCTGCTTTATGTTCAGTAGAGGTTGTTTTTTTCTTCATCCATTCAAGTCTTAATTTGTCTGACAAGGGATATCACCATAGGACGTATTAGGAGCCGCTATTTTTTTTAACACGTAGCATAAGGAAATAATAAGGGAAGCTTTTTTAAGTGTGCAGCATAGAACCAAATAGGTTTGATGTTACGAAGGACATCTTTATAAGTCGCGTTTCATGACATTTGTATAGTTTTATGAACCATCAACAAATACAACGTAATCTTTGAACTCGGATCAACTCTTTCAACATCCGAGGTTTGATTTGCAGAGGTTTCCGGGTTGGATCAGTTTGCACTTCTTACGGATTTACACAGGTTTCTTCCTGGTGCTCGGAAGGTGAGGAGAGTGGCAAGAGGAGGAGAAGAAAACAGAGAGGAAAGATGAGGAATCGGAAGATGGAAAGAAGGGAGGGAGAAATACGGGTCGAGAGGAAGAGAAGAGGGGAGAAGCTGAAAACGGAGATTCAATCATTAGCTTATGGATGCAGTCTCCGTGTCCTCTTTCTCAAGACTGCCCTCTCTAGTCCCTCTCTTTGGGTGCGGGTTGTACCACGTGACTGAAAAACAGTTGGGTGCGCTGTGGCGCACCAGTGGGCTACCTAGACCGGTGTAATGATACTTGTTGTGTTATATCTGGATGAATGGACAGAAGCACCAAAATACCAATTGGGCAGCACACTATACTAAGCCCAGATTTAGTGTTTTAAGCCACGCCCTTAATTACAGCACCCACGCCCCTATCAGAGACCCTCCCGTTTTATCATCCCACTTAAAGCCCTGCGCACAGGTATAGATTTCTCTGTGCAGCTTTTGACGTGGGGCAATCTAACCAGTTCATGAGCCAGCCGGGTACACAGCAACCTTTGGGACAGTCAGAGAAGCCAGTGATATTGGACCATCGCTGCTTCAACCTCGTCTGCCGTTGCAATACCGGGGCAGAGCTGCTCTATAACACTCAGCGCTTTTAACGGAGATGTACTGAGTACCTGCACTAATTTATTTCCTAACTTAGCATACCTGCACCACACCGCAATTGCGCAATACATTTAATCGAATAGCAGCAGGAATTGTAAGTAGCAACCAGGTACTCTACTAGGGTAACTCTAGGTCACTGATCACACTCCATTATACATTTTACAGGGCACTCTGCTATGCCAGAAAAAATATTTAAGCACACTGTTCTCATCTCCTATACAGACTGTACTGCAAACACGGCACATTAGCTGTAATAAATTATTCCGAGAGCCTCCGTAACGCTGTTTACTATGCCTGAAGCAAATGAAAGGATCACAAGGAACAAAACGAAAGTATACACAACAATAATTAGAATACTGTCTATTTCAAAGAAAAGGAAGGCAGTGACAAGCCTAATGTTTCCGCATCCACGGGAAGGGTACAATAAAAATATGCGCCTTCCGTTTTAAGTACATTTCTTGTGGTGACTGGGGGGGGGGGCACAGATTACCAACGGAGTTTGGGGCAGGGGGACTAAGGCAGCTACCATTCCTGCCTGCGCGATCACATACACTCGAGAAGCATTCTTGAGAAGTAGTTGGTAGGATTTTCCCATCCAATACAAAGCTAGAGTACATTCTCCGAGCCACTTCAACCAATGAAAAACGCGACCAAAAACATTTGGCCAATCCTGCCACAAGCAATCTCCAACCAATCCATGATTTCTACAGGTTCCAGCCACTAATAGAATATGTTTACTCGTACGTGATTGGTTGGAATCCTGGTGGATGCCACAAGAAGATTTGGGTTCGCTGTATGATTAAGGTAAAAAGTATGATTAAGGTAAAATCTTTTATACATACAATGTCCCTGGCAGTGATCCCGACATAAACAACACATTTCTGCTTCGTTTAACGTAGTGCTCGGGAAAATTCTGCAGAGGTGTTACTCATCTGGTTCTTTGCATAGTATTTTCCTATCGTAAGGGGCGATCTTTCAAGGTGGATGATAAACGACCTTCCCTTTGGGGGTAGCTCCTCACATTTCACACCAGCGAAGGTGACCAGATTATCTAACCAAACAAGAGCTGAAACACAATGCGCGGCCGCGAAAGTTACAGTACTCGTGCATGGGACGGGACAGAAAAGCAAGGTTTCAGACGGGGGCGAGACTCGCACAGCGTTTCCCTTGCGGGAGCGAGCAGGAACCATCTGTTAATTACAAACAGATGGTTATGAAAGCTCGTTCCCGCAAGGGAATCGCCAAACGTGCACGCGTTGCTATTGAAAGCAATGCAACGTGTGCATGTTTTTCGGGGAAAAAGCGAACCGATTACTAAAGGTGTCTCCTATGCAGCGCATGCGCGCTGCGTAGGCGAGACCTAAAAAAAAATGCTTTCAAATGTATGCATGTTGTGTGCATGCTTGCAGTTTGGAGCGAGTTTATGTAAGAAAGAGTGTGTGTATGTGTAGGCAGAGTGTATGTGTAAGCATATGTATGTGTGAGTGAAAGTGAAGGTCAAGGGGCATGTGAAGTCACTTCCGCTACCCCAGGCATTTTGGTGAATTGACGACCATGTGCACTTTGTTGATAAAGCCATGCCCAGGGTTGAAAAATGGTGTTCGTCATGAACCTGGTAATGTGCACACAGATGCCCTCGTGCACAGGCAGCACTGTGTCCAAACCTCTGCTGAGTGCTCCATTACTTAGAAAACACCCAGTGTTTGATTTGTAAAAAAAAAATAAGTGCCGGGCTCTCCTCAGGAGGCAGCTTGCACCAGCCTATTTCCCCTGTTAGTGCCGCCTAAAACAGAACCATGAAAGTAGGGCGAGGATGTGGCGTAATGGCTAGAGCTGCAGACTTCGGAGCTGGGGAGCTAGGTTTGAATCCTGGTGTCGGCACAACATCCTATGATTCTGGGCAAATCACTTAATCTCCCATGCCTACCATAAATGAATGTGTCCTTACTTGGTGATCATGAAAAGCGCTGGTGTTGATTAAGTGCTGAGCACCGGAAACCACCGGCTCAAATTAAGCACTGAAAACACCTTTGCTCGGTTGTGCATGCAATCAAAGACAAGATGTGTACTGGTGTGGAAAACTATGCATCACACTGACATGGAGTGCTGTGTAATCCAGCCACCTCCATTGGGCGGGGCACCCCTCTCTATTCCTTGAGCGGGAAGAGCTGAGGGCACCCGTGCAGTATGTGCCCTGTGCAAGTCCTAATAGGCACCTGATGGTATCTTCCCTGGGTTAGCATTCTTGACACGTCTTTCTATTGCTTCTTTAGAGCAATATAAGCCAGACACTGATTATGAGACGCCTGATAAATGATATGTTGTTAAATTAAACACCAGATATGTGTGCTACATAAATTTGTTTTTAAAGCACTGACCTTGCGTACTGATTTAAGTGTAGTTCGGTTTAGATTTCCGCCTTTTGTTTTCCTACTGATAAAGAAGTGTATGTTGTACTGGAAGTGTACGACGCGCAACTATATGCACGTTTCACCCAATATTTAATTACCTAATATTCTAGAACTTGGCAGCATTCATTTATTTTACCAAAGTTTAACAGCTATTCTTTTTTTAATTTATTTTTTAATCTTTGTTTATTGGCATTTCAATTGTAAACTTTTCAACCATTGCTTACATTACTACTCATGCATGTTTTTTACAATAACTTTTCAAGTACAGTGTGCACAAGACAGCTACATTGTGAACAGCTCGTGTAACATTAGGCATGTTCAGTTAGTCTGAAGAGGATATTGTGGTTGAATATAACCAGCCTTCCTTTAATACATTACAACACAAGTTCCCAAGCGGCTAGTTTCATCCACCATTTCATGCCGGATAACGCTACTTGGCTTTTAACAGTTGGATATATCCATGGCTGGACTGGCCGTAGGGGGCACCGGGCGTTTTCCCGGTAGGAACTCCCCCCAACCACCCCCCGCCCACTCCCACCCCCCCGGGGCCGGTCCGACAATTGCCAGGGCTGGTTTGCGTTCTCAATCTGGCCGTGGATATATCCTGCTGGGTTAATCATACTTGGGCTAGAAAGCCTGGGAGAGACAGTCATCTGGCATCTGCGTTATCCCCTAATGAAGGAACCCGCAAGTGCTCAACCCCGGATTCTGGATTATGCTGGGTGTCCCGAATGTCAACACTTCACGAGGATATGAAACCATCAGGGGTGCAAGTCTTGTACCAGTATGGACGCAACCAAGCCAATTTGGTTAAAAGCTATTCTTAATTACTTTATTAATTTAAATACACAACAATAGTAGTATTAATTACTAAGAAATTGGCCATATATGACACTGGGATTTTCGTACTTAGAACTGGACTAAGCCCTCCTTGGTTCTGTTGAAGTCTCTATGCAATTAATCGTTCAGCGCTGAAACGCTATTAAGTGTCTGAATACACATTTGTGGATGTTATTAAATGTCTAAGAAATGTTTTCTTATACTGTCTAATTGAATGATACTGAGTTTTGGCTTCTTTAGTTGACCACCATTCTGTGCTGGAAATTGAAAAAACTTGTTTTTACTGTATTACATGATGATTTTACTGTCTCTGAGTTTTTACTAATACAAATTAAGGGTGTTGTCTATCCCTGCAACAAGTTAGTGTTAAAAAACATCACAGAATACAAACTGAAGTTTCGATCACTCCCACTAAGGACACACATCATCAAACTCTTTACTACTGAACCTCGAAGGCTGCCTTTTAATCCTTAATGGGAGTAGACACAAAAGGAATTCACTCATTTCTATGGGGTATGGTGCCATGCTAAAAAGAGAAAGCCCTTTCGAAAATTTGGGGTGCTAATGGTGCGCATATTTATTTAATATTTCTGAATGGACGTGAAGACCCTTGCACACTATCAATATGCACTTCTCAGGAGAAATGGGCTATTATGCACTGCATTTCCATTTAATTTCTTTTATGCTTTTAGAGTCAGGATGAGTATTATATTAGGTTTTGAGATTTCTCATTGACTAGAGTCATGGTTATCTTGTTTTTTTGACAGGGGAGATTTGTGTGCCCAATGTTTTGTTTTGTATTGGCTCATACTGATTAACAGAAAAATTATTTATATATTTTGGTGTTTTATAAAGCACTCTTTGTAATCAAGCTGTAGCGCTGGAGACGGTAAACGTATCCACAAATGAGGACAAATATAAACAAATTCCACATAGGGGATAACTAGGCTGCTGGCATCCATTCGGGTAGTAAGGTGACAATTCTGACATCCTTTGATAGCAACCTTCTGCAGAAGTTTGGCTTCCAGAGATATGATATGTCTGTTCCTAATCTTTCTGTATTCTATGTGGTATGTGTGCACATGGTACAGGACTTTTCTGTTGAGTTTGGTCCGCAGGGTGAACTGTTGTCCATTGCCCTTTTTTGGTGAGTAGCATGATTTGCTATCTACGTGGCTTTCATGCAATGTTGTGCGCCTGTTGGTGTGGTACGGTTTTGTGAGGATGGTGTTTCGTCCACATGCACCATCTTCTGTGGGGCTTTGGGATTCAGGCTCCTGCAACTTTCAGGTTAGGGGCTTAGGTGCTCAGGTAGAGTTTGAGATTCTATTGCTCAACGCTTTACTCTTGGCGAGAATCCTAAAATCTGAGTCCTTATATTCCTCAAGACCGCATCACTTCTCAACGGTTCATGGCAGAGAGGAGAGGGGGCAGTCTGTTAGCAATGGGGTGGTATGTGATGAGAGGGAGAAGAGGGGGTAGAATGGGGCAGAATGTCAGCGAGCAGAGAAGGCAGTGTGCGAGCGAGCAAAGATTTCCCAATTGTTTATGCACACGTGTATTGAATTTTAAAATAACTTGCCAATCTTAAAATGGATCAGATTGAATATATATATATATATATATATATATATATATATATATATATATATATATATCATGATATAAATTGATATTCCCGTTGCATTAGCACCCCACGGGCAACCCCTTCACATTTATGTTAAAAATTGGATCATTTAACCCGGGCCCACCAATAATTTTATGAATCTGGCTCCCGCAGTTATGTTGGAAGTAGGTGCCATTTCACCGGCGATATGGATTAGGTGCTGTGCTGTTCACAAGACATTGCTGGGTGGAAACCCTAATGTGCTCAGAAGGATAGGAGCGAAATAGAAATGTATGCAGACAGTGCCCATTGAGCAGTGCAGACACGTTGCGTAACATGGCACCAGCGGTCAAAGTGCATTAAAAAAATTGTGGGAACTGTGATGCTGCGTGCAATGGAGGCGGGTGAGTGAGAGCGGGGGCGGGGTCAAAGGCATGGCTAAAAACAAAATATTCTGTAACTTTTTTCGTTCTTTCAACTTCAGGTAACTGCATATAAAATGATGCACAGCTTAAATAAAGTATCAAATTGCAAATTAAGTTACATGCACTATTGTACATTATGAAATCTCTATTAGTTAATGCACTGCAGAGGTTTGTGTCAGTAACCAGAGAGCCACAGAACTGGATCTTGGTTTGTGCAGTGGAGAATAAGGACTTGTGTATGTTTAGTGCTACGAGGTGCCAGTATGTGACAGAAACACTGTGGATATGCAAGTCATTATTTTAAACTTGCCGCACACACACAATATAAGACAGGTTGCTACAAGATGGGCAAAAAGATTTAAGATAAAAATGGGTACTTCAAAATATAGATATTGGTAACACCCAAACTATACGTAATGCAAATTCTTTTATAACTGTCCTTGAAAATCACACCTTTCATAGCTCAGCTGGTAACTCCCTTGCAATACCACTCAAAAACATAAATCTGTGTCATCAGGAAGTGTAAAGTGATTCTATCAATTAAAGCCAATACCAGCTTCCAAGAACCTTTACATTTGCAAATTAACCAGTTGCTCACATTTACATTTCTTTCAGGCAAGCAGGCATCCTGGCAAGAAGGCTTGTTTAGCTGTCTGCCCCGCCCTCGGTTTCCCTGCCTTACACCTCATCTGAAGCATTTCAACTGTCGGAATTAACCGTCCCAGCACGGTTGTCTTTTCACAAAAAGTAGGGGGAACGGGTTTTCTTAAATTAAAAAAAGCATGAGCACATCGTGCCTTTCAGGTCCCGCCCACTTCGACCTCTGCATGGCACCCTGAGCATGTCAAATACGAAGGTAAACAATTTTAATCGCGTCCACTTGTCTTCAGTGCCTCACACTGACCCGCGAAACACCATTGAAACACCACTGGGGTAATACTGTCGGGTGTGAAAAGTGATTTCTTTTTTATTTTTGCAGTTTTTGAATGCACTAACTTGGCCAAAGTGCATTAGCGCGCTTTACATCAGCACCAGATTACATCACGCAAAGTCGGATTACTTGTTTTTATTGGACATGGGGAGATTCCGTGATTTTTCTCAGAATCAGAGGATTTTAAGCCGAAGCCGGGACTCAAACCTGGATCCCCACTTCCAAAGTAGGAAGAGCTGGCCGTTAGGCCACATCTCCTCCTAATAGCATCCCTTACCCGAAGTAATTGGTAAAAGAAGAGAAAATATTGACTCTGGGAAGCTTGATGTTAAACACTTCATTTTGTAGATTAAGGGATTCGTGAACTTTAATAATTGTGTTTTCCGCTCATCAGTACTGGCGTCTAGGGGTAATCTCATCAAATGACCAAGGTTCTTGCAAGAACTACCTTTCTGCTAGATTCAACACTACTGACAATCAATATCTTACAATCTACACCTGGGGTCTTCTCGCCAATATATGTTATGGTAAACTTTCATATTTATTCAGAACTAGGGTTCTTAGCAGACAGCGCATTGGGGCCTCGTAAAGCACTATAGAAATGCTACAGTACACCGCTTTACATAAGGCTTGGTCTGGTTTTCGAGGGGACTATCTTATGCCAGAAATCTTCTTTCACTTTACACTCAGTCTTAAAACGTGAAAGCTAATTTAATTGCATTCTGCTTAATTTTAGCTCTGGCTTTCACCACTATTAGATGTTTAATGTACAGTGTTCTATAGATTCACAATGTGAAGGGCGGGAAAAATACTGAGGGTGGATGTGATATGAAAACACCTCCCACATAGGCTTATAAAAAGGACAACAGTCTTCCAACCACACACCCTACATGGATTAGCTTGCTATCCGTGCAAGTAAGAGCTTCAGCGCCCCACATTGCAGCGGTAAGCGCTATACAAATATTAATCTGTATCCTTCATGTACTTTCTTATATTTAGAAGGCGTAAACAATCAATGCCTTGCAGCAGTACAGGAATATGCTGCCCAGTCTGAAAGTACAATAGCATGTTCAGAGGGCAGAAAAGGCATGATTCTAAGTTTGCTGGTACTCAAGGAGCACGGCCACCCCGGCAGTACCTTTGTTTACCACCAGATGCATAGCAATTTTAGGGCAGAGTCGGGCACCATTACTGCGCACCTGCACCCCACCAAAGCCTGACCAATCGCAATGAGTTTGGTACCTAAAAATGTTTTAAAAGACTGCCTCATTTGGTGTTACTGGAAGCAATGTATGAACCAATGGTACCACCAAATGCAGGAATACTGGCGTAACAACAAAACCAGCAGGGGCGTAGCTACCGTTGGTGCAGCAGGGGCTGTTGCACCGGGGCCCACTCAGTACTTAATTTGAGCCGGTGGTTTCCGGTGCTCAGCACCGGCACTTAATTGTCAACACCGGAGCTTGACAGTCTGCCACAAGGTGGCGCTGTCTGGCGGCTAATTTAGAGATGACCACAACAACAGTTAATTATTAATTCAATATACATTAAAAATGACTATTACGTGCCTTCCACGTTGCCTCCTGCCTCTCAGTTGCTGAGGCATTTGTAGTTTATCTTCCATAATGTAATTTTCGGGGCTTGAGGCAGGGCCACGGGAATTATGCAGCAGGGGAGGACCAAATTACACAGCATAGCTGAGTAATTAAGCAGCAAGAAAAGGCAAATTATGCAGCATAATGCGGCATGTTTTGTGAAAGTATTACCTCATTATTTTGTTGTTTGTACAAATGTTAACACTATCTCATTAATACCAGTTTGAAACACAAATATTTCAATAAGTAACACAAAAGAAACCAGTCAACCCTTCGCTGTGGACCTTCCACTGCGCAGCAACACGTGTCACAGCATTTCTAGTAACTTTTGAACTTCTTGTGCCAGAAACACCATTTTTTGTTAAAATTCACAGATAATGCAGCAGGTGGGTTATGTGGCAAGTGTGGTAAATCCATAATTATGTGGAAAACACCACAGTTACAAAATCGCATAATTACAGTGGCCCTGGCTTTAGGATAAAAATAAAGGCAAACCCTTCTTAGTGTTACTGGGTTTCTTTTTTCTCTTGTATAAATTAACGGTATTCAGGGTAGGAGGAGATTGTTTTGATTTTCCTAAACCCACAACAAGCTGTTAAGCTCATTCCCCATAAATGGAATGGCCTTTACCAGAAGCAATTATTTTTTTTTTTTTTTAGATATCTTCTTATATGGTAGATTTGTTGAGGCCAGCTCCAAGGCCGCAGGCGATAAGGTGATATTAGGGAAAGGCTTAAATAAACTTCAGGCAATTGATTTTTTTGGCTATATCTCTACAAACCACGCTGAAATGCTGGCGTATTTACGTACAGCATGATAACGTACAATACTACAAAAGAAGTTCATCGACCACAGCGGCATGTTTGTGTAGCGGTTAATATCTAATCTTATTGGCTAAGAGGTGTCACACGTTCAAGTAATAGAAATAGCAAACACACACCATTATTTATCTAAGGGTCAGATACCAGCGGCTCCTCCATCTCTTGCTTTATTCTGTTGGAAAACAGACTACCCCGTACGTGGAAGGGTCCATATTTCTGTAACAAAAAGTGAGGTGGATACAGATTGGGCACTAGGGAAAATGGCAGACCGGTATCACTCTTTCTCCTTTTGTTCCAATAAAATATTGCATAAAAGTTAATTTATTTTAAAAGCTAGGAGGGACATTTTTATACACGGTTGGTGTTGAAGATGAGGGATAATACTGGCAATATATACACAAGAGGGGCCGTTAAGTGGAAATTAGGGTACTTTTGTAGCTATTTCAGAAATATGAACTGCAGTCCTCTATTTGTTTTTCACAGAATACAGAACAAAGCGTGAGTTTTTTCTTTTGGTGTGAGTACACTCAATGGCAGTTACTACAATTTTCCTACCAATCTCAAATCCAACAGTTTATATGAAGTCCACTTGTTATGCTACTGTGTGGAGAACTGGACGATTCACGGTTCTTCTGTTTTGCTGCTGTTCCTGAATTTTACCACCATGACCGTAATGTTGTCGGGGCAACCGCGGTAGAAGGACTGCAACACTATGCTTTTTGCTCCAAAATGAGGTTCGTCCAAGCGCTCCTTGATGAATCGAACCGCCTCCTCATTGCTGAAGGCGTCCCACAGGCCATCAGATGCCAGGATCATGAACTCCGGCTGAAGCTTGTCCAAGTCGAAGGTCAGGATATCCGGGTCAGAGATGACCACGTTCAGGTTTTTCAGCGGGTAATCGCCCAATGAACGCGACATGGCCAGGATCCCTTGAACTCGCCAAGATCCATTAAAGCTGATGAAACCACCTTAAGGGGAACAAAATAAAAGAATTACATCTCCAGTATTTAATTACTCTTCGAGATATCGGCCTTGAAACCCATAATTTGAAATCAAACGTCAAGATACATTTGCAAACAAAATATTATGCAGGAAGCCAATGCTTTTGTGGTCAATATCACAGGGCAATTTACTGCTGAGCCAGTCAATAACCCTAGTTATAGGCTCGCAACTGAATTATAGTCCTCGAACCACATGTGAGGGTGCACAAGCATGATAAAGAACAATAACTAGCGACACTGACACGTTCCCAAGGACAATGGTACTAACAACATAGAAGACGCAATGGCTGACATCTATTTCCTGTTCCCTCGCTCTCTTACTCCCACTCAGGGCCGGCTCTAGGGCGGTGCGATCAGTGCCACCGCACCGGGCGTTGACTTGGGGTGGGGGTGCGCTGTTTGCAAATATATTATGGCTTGAAAACCACCTGCTGCCATGTTCCTTGCCTCCAGCAATTTTCAGACATCAATAAAAATGTCAAGATAACTCAGGTGATGGTGATTAATGTTCTTCCTGGAGAGAGACCGGAGTTTTGTCTAGTAGAAGTTTGACTCCTCGTAAGCTAGCTCAGAGGGTTAATATGCCTGCTCCTAAGAACGTGTGCCATGCAAATAACAAAGTGCAAATAATGTTAATAGGTCAATGGGTTATTGCTTTTGTCAGAGAGACCTTTTTGTTACATGCAGTTTATAGGTTAAAATCCTAATATAGAACAATGAGCTAGTAACTGTCATCAAAGAGCTGCATGCAAACTGCAAGGTGTATATTTGACCTACATGTTTTTTTGCCCGGTCTTTCCTTAACCTAATCTTGCAGAAAGGGTTCATTTGGGTAGAAATTAATTATTATTATTAAAGAGAACCCTAACAATTAGTGTTATGTTTTAAATTCTGAATTTGTGCTTTTCCAGATCAAGGACTCTTAAACTATACTGCATACCAGTATGGATGACATGTGACTCCTACATCTTGTAATCCTGTGTCTTATGTAACATTTCCTATACACTGATTTACACGTGTGATTGTCTCTGTTAAATGTGTGAATGATGTAAAGTGCTCTGACACCTCACACTGGTATGAGTGGCGCTATTAAACTAAATAAATCTGAGAGACTGGTTATGGAGACTTGAGGGGCACTGTTAAATGGTAGTAGTGAGGGAATCTGTGGCAGCGGTGGTCATTGTGGGGCGCCAACAAACATTGTCGTACAGGGCGCCACCAGTGCTAAAGCCAGCCCTGCTCCCACAGTTACAGCTCTGTCCACCAACAGTGATTTGAATGAGATGCTTTGCCAGTAGTTATGGACTCCATTCTGAGAAATCTGATTGGCTGTTCTGTCCCACAAATCTAAAGAACCTGCTATGGAACAATGCACTTTCACAGTTAAAAAGACTAAATAATAAACAGCTAACCTTATTTAGAATAAGTATGCATTTTATGCACAAAGAATTGAGACAACGTCCAGAATGGAAAACAATACAACTTTTTCTATTGTATTTTGATATACATTTTATTATTAACCCTTTAAGTGCAAAGGCTTTTTTTTTACACCAGTGCTAAGCACTTATTTGAACTTTAGCATGTTTGGATTTACACCTAGATATCATTTTTGGCTATGAGGTGGAAAGTAAAATGGTCAATGGCTTTCTTTTGCAACAGTCACAAGTAATGAAAACATTTTTGAAAAACAAACTTGTTTTTTGGAGAAAAAAGGACTTCACGTTTTGTCAATGTTTTTCTTTTAAGGGCAACAGAAAGAACTTTAAATGCATTTAAAACAAGCATTGGAAATGCAATGGGTCTCGCATTTGTTGGAGTTGGAGCTATTGGCATTGCAAATGGCAATGTTTTTTACTATTGCAATAGGTCTTGTATTTGTTGGAGTTATTGGCATTGTAAATGGCAATGTTTTTTACTTATGTGTTATGGAGTGTATTTGTGTGGTATGTTGTGGAATTATGTAGGTTGGATTGGATTAGGTAGTTGTGTAATTGTGTGGCGTGGAATTGTGTGGTGTGGAGGGGATTTGAGTATTGGAATTATGTGGCATGGTGTGCTGTGGAATTATGTGGATAGTAATTATGTGGTATTGAGTGTACTGGAATTATGTGGAATGGGATTGTGTGTTTTGGAGTGTAATTATGTGGAATGGTATTTTGTGTTGTGGAGTGGTATGTAGTGGAGTTTAATGATGTGGTGTGTTGTTGCGGGCTGCTTTCCATGGCACAGAAACGCCTATAAATAATACTTTGCATAGGGGCTGAATGTCGTAAAGATGTGACTTGGTATAGCACTGTGGTGTGATCCCATCACTTGGTGGAAGGTGGCACTGCAGGTAGGGATAGAGGTGCTCTGGTAGAGACTTGTGGACCTATTAGGGGGTTTGGTCATAATAGAGGTGCATTGGTAGAGACGGTGGTCCTAGCAGTTGGCAGCATGGAGTGTTCCAGCTACTATCTTCCAGGATCAGGGATCACTCAATATCACAGGGTAAATCATTACTTTAATGCTTCTCACTGCTCCCAGCTTTCACCACCTCATTGCTTCTAACCTATCCACCACCTCCAGGCACAGCAATATCCTGGACCCCATATCAGATATCAAAACAGACCACCCCACCGAAGCATACTGATATATTGCAATATCTGGTTTGCAAACCGAATCTCCATCAGACCATAGCCATGCAAAATAAAGCAGTGCTTAACTATGACCAAGTTGTCATTGGGACCGTACATGAAGAAGGAGCTATCAGCCAACTCACTGATGATATACTGTCCATTTTTAGGTCTCGCCTACGCAGCGCGCATGCGCTGCATAGGCAAAAGACCTTTGTAATCGATTCGGCTTTTCAGCCAAAAACGTGCACGCGTTCCATTGCCTTCAATGGCAACGCGTGCACGTTTGGCGATTCACTTGCGGGAGCGAGCAGCTGGCGCCATATGGTAGCAATTATCGCTCCTGGCGCCGCTCGCTCCCGCAAGGGAATCGCACTCCCCCCACTTCTTTAACTTGGAGTACTGTTTCACTTTGGCGGCCGCGGGGCCGCACTTGTGTTTCAGTGCTTGTTTTTTTTAACTTTTAGCGCGAGGCGCTGTTACTTGCTTCCAAGCCGCAGCCAGTCGGGGCTACAGCAAGGCACAGTACAATGCAGGGGTGTGCTATGAGCACGGGTATGGAGTGCGCAAAGACTTGGAGAAGGTACCTATTTCAGTCCTTCTGTTCCCTAACGATGTTTTGGAGATTTTCTACGTATTTACCGTTGTGACCTTCCTTACTTTAAGTTGTTCCGTTCTCTGCTTCATCGGATTGTCGTTGTACCGGTCTCTGCTTCACATCTTGCCATTTCACCCTTTTCTGCTTTAGACATATCTGCTGTTGCACCTTGTTCTGTTCCACGGGTCATTCTGTGAGTCCGCACTGTTTATCGTCACCGCCTTCCATACTTCTTCCTTATTTGCAGTCTCCTATTTCAATTGCACCCGCCTTGTTTCCGGTCTTTTCTTCTCCTCGAGACTTGCTTTCACCATCGGTCCTCCTGTTCTAGCCCGTCTTGCAGGCGCCCGTTCTCAGCTATCCCTGCCTGCCTAATCGGGGACTGTTTGCAGTACTTTCCTGCTGTTTGTTTATGCAGTGTTCTCTTCTGTTGCTCCTCCCTTGGTCAAATTGTGTGCAGCCACTCCCTCCTTTCAGTTGCATCTTTCTCTCCTCATCTCAAGGTGGGGTGGGGAGGGCCTTCCGTTGGTGTACCTTTCTTTGGTGGGGTGGAGCAGGGGGTGCGGAGGGGTGGACTATTACGTTGACCACTTTTTATTTTATTTCCCCTGTAGGCTGCAGTGTATTACCACCTTGCAGCAATTAACGGTCATCGCATGGCACAGTATCGCTATGCCAGATATCTGTTACACCACAAGGTTGGCGTGGAGGTTGAAGAGCGTCAGCAAGCCCTCAAGATGCTGGAGCAGGCAGCTGAAGCAGGGCTGAAGGAGGTAAACTGCTCACAAAAAACATATATTGTATTTGCACTAGTCGGTTCCGCGTTTTTAGGTCTCGCCTACGCAGCAGCTGCAGTCATGCTACACGGCAGCTGTGCTGCTGTACAACATGGGTAAAAGACAATGACAAAGCCAATAGCTCTCCCATCTGCGAAACCTTTTGGCTTTGTCAATGCTTGTGGTGCTTTGTCTCTACTCAGTTCAGTGGTTTGAAATCTCACGCTCTTCATTGCTTACATTTGTCTTCTATCCACTCTGTTCAGAAGGAACACATGCCAGCCCCGGCTTCATGAACCGTTCTTGGTATATTATTGTCTGGGTTCAATTGACCATTTCATTTCTATAGTGCACAATGTGCTAAATGTACCCTTTTTTAAATTCAATAAATAAACGTTTGCACTAACCACTCCTCTAGTCACCAACGAGATGCTACTTACAACTGTGCAATTTCCTACACCTGGCAGAACTTGCAATTTTTTTTAATTTGTGAAGTTTGCAAAGTTTCTTAGTTTACTTACAAATGTTAACCATTCACCAACGAAACCAAAGGAATTTAGAAAAGCAGACAAAACAAATAATGAAAAGTGCTGGATTTGTTCAAAGCCCACAAACTGAATACAGCATGTCTGCAAGACAGCGACCTAAAAACACCCACCAGGACATTGCAAGCACTCTAGACCACGACATGGCTCAACGTTTTGAAAAAACCACAACTTCTCAAAAAGTTTGAAGGCCATGCCGTAACACTGACAACGGCATGTAAAAACAGTTGGAAGCACTGTGGGTGCAATCTCACATTATTTTACGACAGGTACACTTGGTATAAACCTCGCAGAACATTCTTTGTAGCCCGTAGCACATAGATAGATGTGTGCTTGTAGCACCTAAATTTGTTGTTCGTGTTGACCGTGCCAGTAAACAGATCCGTGGCAGCGATATTTGCATGTGCATGTGATGCTAGTTCTGACAAATACCACAGACACAAACCAGCTCAAGTGCTATGACCAGGACTGCTGACACATTCAAATACTGCCACCACAATAATATTTATGAGGTAGGGCTCAAGAAAGGAAGAAAGATTACAAAACTGACTTGTGCTTCACTGAGCACAAAAAATCACACTTACAGTATAGAACATAGTGTGCCAAGTTTGTCTATAGGCTTGAACCCAGAGACAAAGGTGTGGTTTGTACTGACAACGTGTGTTAGTAATAATAATACCACATTAATATCAGTAGTGTGGTGGTTATACATTGCTTGTCAAGGGTCTGCAGCTTTCTGGTGCTTTTGAGGGAATAGTCAGGCACAGTTTCATTGTAAGGTTTTAGTCTTGCAGAGGCACCCACAATTCCACCGCTGGGCGGCCTACAGTATTTTAATGACATTCTACCAATGACCCAAAACCAGTATTCGCATGTCATTGAGCATTGCTATTATTTTCCCAGTGCACACACTGAATGACCCAAGTGTGAGTCACATGGTCTATTTTATTTTAACATCCCACGTTCTTGTATATTGTAAAAACTGAACTTCACATTTTACAATTAATTTATCCAGCATCTTCCGGTCTGAGTTATGTTACCAAAAACATAACTTAATTTACCAGTGCCTTCTTCTACTCAATGTAGTTGATATTATTTCAGGACCTCTGGGGTAAGTGGGGTTTCGTGGTGCAAGTGAGTTTCGATAACAGGACAATCTAATTTGTTTGCTTCCTTCTGTCTGATAATACATTCAGACAATCTTTGGAGATCTACCGATTGAACATTAAAATCCAGTTTTTTAAATCTGAACAAAATGTTTAATAAAAAGATTGTGATAACGTAGCCGGCCTCATTCGTGAACCTTAGTGCAAAGAATCAAAAATAAACTTTTCCACCACTGTAGACATACTTTGAATTGGGATTGAAGTTTTGTTCAGTAATACAGTTAACTCATAGCAGTAGCGGAAGTGAGCTCATATGCCCTTTGGCTTCGTAATGGCATCACAGGAAGCAACACCAGAAGACACTGACTTCTAAGCCTTTGGTAGAAGTGACGTCATAAAACAAACCTTAAACAGCGATGAGAGGAAATCCATCCAAAATCGTGTAATTAAAATAAAGTTAATAACTTTAAAATCTTAGCTAAAGGCCACGTATAGGAGAAACAAATTCACTGCCCCTAGTTACCCCACTTCCCTCTTCACAACAAGCACTCCTTCCCTCAATTTAGCACTTAGACCTGACCTCAGAAATCTGTGTAGTCTGGTAGCATTCAAGAGAAAACGGACAAATCTGTTGGAATAAGCTTTACCCTCTTGCTAGATGTTCATCTGGAAAATGCCTCGGGACAGAGTCCCTGAAGAGCTGGAGGAGCTGTGGCATAACATTGCTTAATTTGTAAGGGCCAAATGAATTTCAAACACGTCTATTGTATTTGGCACTACCCAAGTGTCACTTTAAACTATAGGGACGACCTGGAAATCCTAGATGTATTATTATTTAAGGTATTTTAAAAAGTTGAATGCGCCTCCAATGAGCTCTACTAAAAAACAGACACACAGCGCCACCACGTGGCAAAATCTGATTTACACATACCACCGTTTACAAATAAGTGCCAGTGCCCAGCACCGGCAAAGACTAGCACAAATTAAGCACTGCCTAACGCCCAAAGCTGCTGACTTTGGAACTTGAGAACCAGGTTGGAACTGGAGTACCGGGCTGGAGCTCCGGTATCGCTCAACATCCTGTGAATCTGGGCAAATCACTTAATCTCCTCACAGCTTAAAAACGAGATCTGACCTTGTGTAATGTAACCTGCTGCTCACGTAATGCGCTCCAATGTCCTGGGCAGAGTTTTTTCTGTATAAAACAGAAAGAGTACAAAAGCAACCACAGCTAAAGAACCTACTTAAGACTTCTCATCCACCAGCTAGCCATTTGGACCACTGGCTGTGAAAGAAAACACAGCTGGCCAAGTCTCTCTCCTACTTTACGGGTGCAGGGTAGTGTGGGTGACTCAATCGAATGACTAGACTCTCAGGAGCAAAGGTGTTGCCAACTCAGACACGGACAATCCCTTGTAGGATTCCTCCGTTTTCGAATTATGTTTTCAATGTAAAAAAAAATGAAATTTACAGAATGCGAAAAAAAACTAAACTTGAATTTAAAGTAGGGGTGTACGGATCTTCATTTGCAATAATAAATAGATCCTTTGTCATTATGTTCCTGTTTCTGGCAGATTGTAGAGATCCAATTTATCAAAACGATGCATGCTGGTCTTGAGGAGAGTACCAGAAATTAAAAATATAATTTAAAGGGCGGATTACTTAATTCCAATCTTCAAAATAGCATGGCCGCTTAAAATAGCCTAGAGGGTAAAGAAATGGTTTTATCTTTCTCGAGTTAGGCCTACGCCAGCAGGCTTGTAGTCACACCTCCTCAATAAATGCCTTATAAAGGGACTACCCCTAAACATCTAGAACAAATAACTTTGTGTGCATATGGTTTTCTTTCACAGTCCTGTAATAACTAATGTAAATATAGCTGGGTGTAAAAAAAAATCTAAATACACCAATCTGGGGGAAGGTAGTCTTGGTGATCTAGAAGCCGGGTCACTGGAACTATGTGGCAGTAGGGATCAAATTATGTGGCAAGGCCAACTACATTATGCAGCAAGAAAAGGCAAATTATGCAGTATATTGAGGCCATTCTGCTGCATGTAATTGTGCTATTTAGACATTTTGCCAAACATTAATACTGTCTGAGCAAACCTTTTACCTCATTAGTACCAGTTTAACATCTGAATACAGCAATTGACAACTGAAAAATGACTGGTTAAACTTTGAAAGGGGTCTGCCACTGAGCGGCACCACCTATGGCACTTTCTTTGCTACAATGGCCAGTCGACTCTTGATGCACTGAGGGGCAAATGGAAATGTGATCTGGGGGTCCTGGCAGATGAAGACTGGGGAGAAGCGTGCAGACACCCAAGACAGGTTGCCATTAAAGCAGGGTTTAGGCTGGTGCAACTCAAAATACTGAATTGGGCAAACTACACCAGAACCAGGCTGTTCTGTATAGGGAAAGTAGAGAAGGATAGGTGTTTACGGGGATGTGGCACACTGCTACACACCCTCCCGGATTGTCCTGGGATACAAAAATTTGGGACACAGGCGTGCTGATGCCTCTCAACAGTCACGGAGGACCAATTGGTGATAGATCAGATATTAGTCACATTGGGTATATGAGGGATCAAGCCTTGCTTACATTCATATTATTGTTCTCTAAAGTGGTAACCAGGAAAGATATATCCCGCAGTGGTTGTGTGAAGAGTCTCCGTCCATGTCACAGAGGAGTGCGGGTATAGACCAGTGCTTAATTTGAGCCGGTGCTTTCCGGTACTCCGCACCAGCACCTTATTGCCAGCACCGGGTCTATGACAGTCTGCCACATGGTGGCGCTGTCATGGTAATTTAGATATGAACACGTTAACAGCAGTTTATTCGTTCAATTTACATGAACAATGACTAATACCTGCCTCCCAAGCCATTCTTCTGGCTTTGGGTGCCTGGAATAGTCTGACTTGTCACACTTGTAGGAGTGTGAAGGTTAGTAGCTGTGTATGTACTGTCATTGACAGCTGGCATGGATTATGTGAGGTGCAAGCTGCAGTGTCCTCCCGACGAGAGCCCCGGCACTTATCCTTTTACAAATTAAGCACTGGTATAGACTGGTGTATGCAGGCCGAACGCGGGATGTATAAGGCCAGAGGCTGTTCCCAGAAACTTGACAAAATATGGGGGTCAATGGAAAGAATTCGGAGACTTGGACTAAATCCTGGGGTTGCCAAGATGTCTACCCAACTTGAACATTCTGATTTCACCGATGCAAAACGTGTGTGTTATGCAAGTGTCAAATTGTTTTTTTTGTTTTTATGTTAAATGTATAAAATACAATAAAAAGATTTCTAAAAAATATATTTCGTTTGGGCTAGAAACTTTTATATTATTGAAATTGTTTATACTCATATTTTGCTTACTTCCCCTCAGGACTTGAATTATTTTTTGGGACCACTAATTCTTTTGAGTGCTAGCATCACATCACACATCCATGCGAGTTTTTGCACGCAAGTCCTGCAATAGTTGCTAGACCCGTTCTAAATGTTCAACTTAGCCATTGAAAACCAACCTGAAAAACACAGAGGTGATCCCGGGACAGGTACGGGTAAGCTAGGTCCATGAGTCAGGACATCCAAGTATGATAATTTTATATTTAATGGATTTAAGTGGAACCCAAGCACAGAGTAAGGGCCTGATTAGGATCTTGGCAGACAGTGACGGATATCCTGTCGGCTGAAATATAAATCCCATAGGATATATTGGGATTAATATTTCGCTGGACAGGAGTATCTGTCACCGTTGTGACAGAGTAACACGTGCGCCAAGATCTAAATCAGGCCCTAAGTGTCCATCTTGAAAATTGCGGGTTTGTGAAATTGCACATTTTTTCCAGAGAAATTTCATGTAAATCTCATGAAATTACGCTTTTGTAGGACATGTGGATTACTGGTAGCGCACAAGTTTTTTAATGGTGTCTTCCATGAAAAAGACAAGCAAAATACTGGCAGGTGACTAGTTCCGGATGCAAATGTCTCTTGGTGAGACCTTGTCCACTTTCTCTGGGGTGAAATTCATATGAAATTACGAGGCATTTTGTGTAACACAAAATTTGGGAATTTCACAGATTTCACTGGCGTTATTAAAATTTCGCCCAAGCCTACTGAAACTCAGACAAGGATGCAGCCCTCCTGGAGCTATGTTGGACAACCTCTTGAAGTTCACTGCTCAGACCCAGCAGGTTTCTTATGAAGAACAATGCACTACAAGAGCCATGATAGTAGTTTGGAAGACGGTGTAGTGTCTTGAGATTATGTGCATTAGGACCTTCACGGTTCTGGGTGGACTCAACAGAGGATTTCCCTAACTGGCTGGGAGGTGTTTAAGTGTGGCTATTAATGATTATGACGTAATGAGAAGACAGTGTGAGTGTGTGTGTTGTACGCTGAAGAATAAAGACATCTGTTGCCGAGCTCCGTGTGTGGCATGGTAATTTGCATGCTCCTGGGCTGGGGAGGATGCTAGAGATGGCACAAATAATTAGATTTTTGCAAAACGCCCATGTGAAGAACTGGTTGGCTCCCTTGCATTTGAAATTCATTCTGTAGTTCGCCTGTCACAATTCTGTCATCTACAAGCAGTGGTGGTAAAGGTCGAGCTGACCTTTCCCTCCAAAATGCTCATCCTGTATGGGCATTGATCAGTGGCTGAAGTGGGGGGGAGGGGGAATCGGAGGGGCAAGACGCGCCCATACTTTTTTAATTTTAGAATAACAGTTCCCCTACTTCGTGTGAAAAGACAACTGTCCCTGGATGGTTAATTCTGACAGTTAAAATGTTTCAGCTGAAGTAGAAGGCAGGGAGTCTCCTGCTCTGTGAAACCGAGGGAGGGGCAGACAGCTAAACAAGCTTTCTTGCCAGGGATTCTGCTTCCCTGAAAGAAATGTAAATGTGTGCAACTGGTAAATATGCAAATGTAAAGAGTGCCTGGAAGCTGGTATTGGAATTAGTTGATGGAATCACTTGAAGCTTTCGGATGATACACATTTATTCTTGGTATTGTGAAGGAACTACCAACTAAGCTGTGATGTTTGTGCTTTTAAAAGACCATTGTAAAAAAAACAAAAAAACAATTGCATTACATAAAGTCTGGGTATTACTAAAATCTATATTTTGGAAGCACTTTTTTTTTATCATAAACCATTTTATGCATTTTGTAGCAGCCTATCTTTAACTGTGCGTAATGCAAGTTTAAAATAATGACTTAGGTGTTCACAGTGCTTTCTGTCTCAGACTGGGACCTTGTAGCACTAAACACATACAAGTGACTATTCTCCACTGCACCAACCAGGATTTTATTCTGTGGCTCTCTGGTTACACACACAGAAATCTGCAGTGCATCAACTAATAGAGGTTTCATAGTGTATGATAGCGCATTTCTCACTGATTAACATTATTTGTATTTAATTTACTGAAGGTGAAAGACCAAAAAAAGTTAAAGAATATTTCGTTTTTTCACCCCGCCCCATTCCGCAGAGCATCACAGCTCCCATACTTTTTTAAATGCACTTCGACCGCTGTCAGTCATACAAACTGAGGTGCTCCACACATGCTCGGGAAGTCAGGGAAGCTCCGCTTGGTTCTGCGCATGTGTGAACATAGCACACACAGGGGCGGCTCCTCCGCTATGGAGGAGGAGCGTTGCCCCACTGCTTTCTCGCAGTGCGAGAAGCAAAAACATAAAATTGCACTAACTTTTAGTTATTACCATTTTATGTTTTTTTGGGGGGTGGGTGGGCGGGGCTGCGCTGCTTACGGAGCAGCAGGGGAGGAGTGGTTTGCCCACTCCTGAGTGCGCAGTAACTGTTTGGTCGGCCCTCTCGGGCCCCCCAAACCAGTCATGCGCACTCCCCTTTTCTCCATGCAGGCTGCATTGCAGCCTGCATTCAGAACATGCCCACCCCTACAACCCCTGGCTGAGTGCTGTGTTACGGCGCTCAGACCAATCACAACGCTCTATTGGAGCGTTGTAATTGGTTTAGGGGTGGGAGCCTGGCTGCCTGCTTCCTGTTCCGATCTGGAGTTGGACACAGGTGAGCAGGAAAGAAGACGCGGGACCCAGCGGCAACTGCAAGGTAAGTTTAATTTATTCTTCTTTTTTTTTTTTTTATGCAGCCCGAGGCCGCACCGTCCCTCCACCCCCCCGTGCGCCCGCCCCCCACCCGCGAGGTATGCCAGCCGCCTCTGAGCACACACTTCTGTTTCTGTCCTTACATGGGGCCTCGCCTATATCTTTCAGGACAAGGGTGGCCAGGTGTAGCTGAAACACCCTTTCCCTCTCCCCTCCAGGTCAAGCAGGGCAGATAGAACCGCACGCAAAGGTCGCCAGAAATCCGCGCACTTGCGACTTGGAAACATATGCCAGCGTGGCTTCAACACCTTCATAAGTCAAACGAAGATAAAAGAACAAAGAGGGTGTGGGGAGCTTAAATTAACTGGAGGGATTATTTTCTACAAGCCCAACATTTAAAACAATAAAGCATTTTAGTGGATAAGTCCGTTCAGAAGAAAAAACAGATTGTCACCATGTTCAATCCTAACAGAGAGCGCACAAAACGGCGAAATAATGTTGCTTATACTCAGCCATGGCCGGCATGACTCGCGGGGGGGGGCAGAAACAGGAAGCAGGCAGCCTCCCTCCCCTCCCCTAACCCAATCACAACGCTGCAATGGCAGCGTTGTGATTGGCGGGGACAGCACCCAGCCGGGCGCCTATGGGGAGGCCATTTTCTCTATGTAGGCTGCATGCAGCCTACATAGAGAAAATGCAGGAGTGCGCATGACTGGTTTGGTCGGCCCCAGAGGGCCGATTAAACAGTCAGGGCCCACAGCATTGGGCAAGCCACTCCTCCCCGACCCGCCCACCCCCAACCAGGCATACCCTTCTGCTTTCTCGCAACACAAGAAGCAGAAACATAAAATGGTATTTAAAATACCATTTTATGTTTCTGCTTCTCGCACTGTGAGAAAGCAGTGGGGCGACGCTCCTCCGCCCTCATGGAGGAGCCGCCCCTGCTTATACTGTATTCTAAGCTAAGTCAAGTTGAAAGCAAATAGGAGAGTGTGGCAACTGAGAAACGTTTCCTCAGGCACGAACTATAAGCCTTTACTCACACTGTTTGCACATATAAATGGCTGCCTTGTCAAAGTTAGTTTAATCTGAGGCACTCTCGCTTTCTTACTTAATCCTTTAATAGTTCAGTTTGTTTGTTCAGTTGTGTCTGTGTATTTGCCTCTTAGCAAAAAAAACACTCACGCTTTCCAGACGCACTTGCCCAGGTGCATGGCTGGATTTCTTGAGTGCAAGATATTGAAAAGATTAGATGCTCTTACAATCCTGCTTACTCTTACGTAATGGTAACTGATGATTTGTAATATTGCACATGAGTGAATTCCATTCAATCCTGAGGAGTGAATGTTCAAGGGTAGGGTTTCTCGGATGAGTTTGTAACACTCACAAACTCAAGAGTTGTGGATGCTCTAAAAATCTCCGACCCTTGCCCACTCTGGAAATAGTCTGGAGTAAAATCATTTGTATTATAGGAAAGGAACACCCCCCAATATTAGTGAGTTTGTGGGAAAATGGATTACTCCATATTGGAAAATATTTATAATGAGCAGAAAAAGCATTTCAGTATGTGTAACTGTACAACACGAACAGATATGCAGCTAGAAATTCTCCCAGGCGAAAACAAGAATACACAAAAGTTTTCCTAAATTATGTCTGAAAACGTGCGACTGGTGCAGCTTTCCAACAGTACTTCAAAAAAGTTTTATGAATACCCAGAAGTTGTAAATTGCACCCAGACACGTGTGGAACTCTGCAGGTGCAGACTTACTATTTTTGTGGATTAGATCCCAAGGGTTTTTTTCTGGCACACTTACTTTTTGTAGATTAATATAGGCACACTCTGGAAATAAAAGTAAATGTGAGAACACTTTCACTCCTTTTAACACATTTTCTTAATAATTAATGCTTTTTCTCGGTCAAACATAAAACCTGCATCATCAACCAAGATAAAGTAATTCGTAGCCGGATGTACCAAATAAAGATGATCTTTAGAAGATTACTGCAAAATAGTAACAGCTATCAACCACAGAACTGTAGGGACAAATTGGGGAAAATATAATTGGTGGTAATCCATACTCTAGAGAATGTCTTGGTTGAATTGTGGCAGACCTCCCACCTCCTGATTGGATGGCCAGAAGATTACAAAGAAAATGGGTTCCTTGGCTTCGTTTTTACATGAAACTATCAAAAAGATGACGTTTCAGTTCTCACATCCCTACCTCTGCAGGAATAGGCGAGGATAAAGAGATAAATCATAACTCCCCCCTGGACCTCCTGTGTGTGGGTGTACCAGGCATGTGTGGTGTATGTTTTTTAGGTCTCGCCTAGCGTTGCTGCGCACATGCGCAGCAACGCTCGGCGAGATTTATTGCTTACAAGGACTTAAGCCCCGCCCCTCATTTCCATTGGCTGGCGTCACCGTTTATGCTAAACGGTGGCCTGACATTGGAAATGAGGGTTTTCTGTAGACGCCCTTTCGCCTGCGAGCCGGACTGGCTCGCCTGCTTTGCTGCTGTCGCAAAGCACTTATCTTTATGGGGCCATGTGTTTCTAATTAGAAACACATGGCCCCATAAAGACAAGAGATCCCCATGCTCCGGCTGCAGCGCGGTCCTCTTTCACTTTCGGGACCGCGCTTGTTGAAGCAAGGTGTTAAGGCTTCTCAAAAGCTTTCGACTAGAAGGGTAGCCTACAAGCAACATTTTCCTTCCAGCCAACTACAATTAGCGTGCCCGTGTGCGCTTGATTATATTTCTGTACTGTCTCTCCCCTCCCTAGGTCACCTTCGCCCTGTATTTTTAACCGTCTCCTCCAAACAAACTTTGTCCATTTTGCACTATTCCTATATTCTATGCCCTTACTCCCAAATGCCACAATGCAACATTGACGTCTTATCTTTGTAGCAAGCATGACTTTTACAGTCAACACTGCTTCAATTGCAAACTGTAACTCCTGCATACGCATTCATTAGTGCGGAAAGGTCCATGTGCAAATCCCATTTATCCCCCTGTCTCGGCTCCTGTCATGGCGTCAGCTCACATTGTCCTTCATCACAACTTCAATAAGTGTGGCCGTGCGCGCTTGATTACATTTCTGTACTGTCTCTCCCCTGCCTACCTCACCCTCGCCCTGCCTTCTCAACCGTCTCCTCTTACACAACTTTCTCCATTTTGCACTCCCATTTCTTCCTATCCAACTTGGCCCTTTTTTTTCCCACTAGTTCTATCGTCAATGGCCCTACTCCCAAATGCATCAATGCTACATTGGCGTGCTATCTTTCTAGCAAATATAACATTTACAGTCAGCCCTGCTTCAATGTAAACCTGTAGCTGCTGCATAAACACACATTTGTGCGGCAAGCTCCATTGATCACCCTGTCTCGCCTCCTGTCACGGTGTAGGCTCATATTGTCATTCCAGCCAAGTACAATACGCGTGGCCAGGCGTGCTTGATTATATTTCTGTTATGTTTCTCCCAGGCCTCCGTCACCCTCTCCTGCCTTCTCAACCGTTTCCTACCATGCCAAGGCACACTTTTGTAAACTTTTATAAAAAAAACACTGCTCCTCACTGTGTCCCCAGCCACACTCCTTCCACACGAACACTAGATGCACTGCATCACTGTGGCGCACTGCACACAACATTAGGGTCACAGAAGCCCTCTTTGCAACAGAACCGTATAATAAAAACAGAGCCTAGGCACACAACAAAATTGTAGGCAATATCCCTAAAGCACAATGATGTGGCGTAATGAGCAGAGCATGCGATCGGGAAGGTGGAAAACTAGGTTCGAGTCACTGCGTCGGATCACCACCCTGTGCTTTTGGGGAAATCAGTTAATCGCCCTGTGCCTGTTCAAAAGGCAAATATCTTCTATTTCTATCTTCAATGGCCCTACTCCCAAATGCATCAATGCAACATTCACGTGTTATCTTTGTAGCAAGGATAACATTTACAGTCAACCCTGCTTAAATTTATACGTGTAACTCCAGCATACGCACACATTTATGCGGAAAGCTCCATGCGCAAATCCCATTTATCACACAGTCTCTCACGAAGTCGTCTTATATTGTCCTTACAGCCAAGTACAATACACGTGTCCGTGCGCGCTTGATTATATTTCTGTAATCTTTATCCCCGGCCTAGGTCACCCTCGCACTGCCTTCTCAACGTCTCCTCCCATACAACTTAGTCCATTTTGCACTCCCGTTTCCTTCAAGCCAACTTTGTCCAGTCAGCCCTGCTTCAATTTGAACGTGTTCAGGAAAGAACAGGGGAACCCTACTCACTAAGGAACCAGGGTAATAGTTATATAGGAAAAACAATGGTTCCTGTGGAATAATATACTATGAGGTTATGATACATAAGCACAATCGCGATATAGAGGGTTAGATAATGGCAGAGCGCGAAGGAACCACTAACACACCGATTCTAGTGTAGTATATTTTATGGATTTTTTAAACAATGAAGTTAGGAGTGTCATTGTACCCGATCAAGCTGACTGACGCAGCTTTTTCTGAATCTACACGCGGAGCGCTGTCCCGCTTTTCCATTCTTCTACCGAGAAATACTCTCAGTGCATTGTCACTGTTAATCCACAAAGGGATTCTACAATGCTACGGCTGTGGCGTATAACTAATTGAGCCCCTCTGGCCCACCTACATACCCCATTGGATTGACAGCCTGTCCTCACATTGAGTACCCGGATGGGTCCTCATGTGAGTAAACCTTTTCCTCTTTTCTTCACGTGTGGCACATCATTTTCACAAGGCTGCGCAACCATATATTCAGATGTCCCTTCATCAATAGTCCTGAAGAGACCCCACATTGTTTTGAGGGTCGAAACGCCGTCGACAAACACAAGAAGCGAACCATTTCCCCAGCACATATCATTGTATATAGCTGCTGTTCACATGGAATCATTTAGATAATGGTCGACTTGTACAAACTGTGGAAATCTTGTATTTAATATTCACGTTGTCACTTAGGTTTAGGTTCCCTTTGTCACTTGGGACACTATGCACAAATGTTGTTTTGATGTATAATGTTTACTCCTAACATTATTGTTTAAAAAATCCATAAAATATACTACACTGGAATCGGTGTGTTAGTGGTTCCTTCGCGCTCTGCCATTATCTAACCCTCTATATCGCGATTGTGCTTATGTATCAATTTGAACGTGTAGCTGCTGCATACGTACACATTTGTGCTGAAAGCTCCATGCGCAAACTCCATTGATCACCCTGTCTCGCCTCCTGTCACGGCGTCAGCTCACATTGTCCTTTTAACCAACTACAATAAGCGTGGCCGTGCGCGCTTGATTACATTTCTGTACTGTCGCTCTCCTGCCTAAGTCACCCTCGCCCTGCCTTCTCAAACTCTCCTCCTATACAACATTGTCCATTTTGCACTCCCGTTTCCGCAAATACAACTTTGTCCATTTTGCAGTATTTCTATCTTTAATAGCCCTACTCCCAAATGCCATAATGCAACATTGACGTGTTATCTTTGTGCCAAAGCTGAAATTTACAGTCAGCCCTGCTTCGATTTAAACCTCCATCTGCTGCATACGCACACGTGTGGAAAGCTCAATGCACAAATGCCATTTATCACACTGTCTCAACTTTTTGCACTGACAAAACAACGAGCCACTACATTATACTTATTTACAGTGAAACTCTACTTTTGCGAGAACATTTTTCGAGACTCGCAGATTGGGACACTTCTGCCAATGTATGGAGTGTCTTATTATTTATACACGGTGTAGGAGAGTAGGATCTGCTTCACATGGGTACCCCCACTTTTTGCTGATGCTTCACTGTTTTTCGACCTTAGTCTGGCTGGGGCCCTGCTAATCAGAACCCCAGCCTAGCTGCTTCCTCTCTAAAATGGTTTCCATGTGCCTTAGGCACATCTCTGATTGGAATCTGGAGTGCCCTTATAAGTCCCTAGTATATGGTATACTATGTACCCAGGGCATAGGTACCTCAGAGGCCTACCAGGGGCTGCAGCATGTATTGTGCCACCCCTGGAAGGCCATCCAAACTGACACCACAGGTCTGCTACTGCAGCCTGGGTAAGGTGGTGCATGCACCCCTTACTGTGATATAGGCTACCTATATCACTACATACATACACACATATAAACCTATAAGTCTCTCCTATGGCAGGCCTTATCAATCCTGAAGGCAGAGTGCGTGGATCCTATGTGAGAGGGTGCCCCTGCATGAGCAGGGCCCTCTGCAGCGTTCGGAGACCCTTCTCTGATGCTGTTTGTAGTGCAGCCCGACCATATACTCTTAAGCGCATTATAACCTCGCGTTAAATGCTAACTTTGGGATGGCTGCACAGAAACATGTCGTGTTTGGTGTCAAACATCTTGGAATACTATCCCCCGCCAGTTCTGGCGGCGGGGGTAGCATTCCACCCTTCTAGAGGGAAAGACATGTACACACCGGTATACCCGGTACTGACTTTCCAGAGCCCTGGCATCACAAAATGGATGCCGCTGCCACAGACACGAGTCTGGCCTCCTGCTGCTGACCGAAACTCCGGCAGGGAGGCCTGGACAATAGGTTTCCAGTCCCAGGGAGGTGTAACCACCTCCCCAGACAGGATAGTGTGTATTGGGGCTGGGCGGGAGCACTCTCTGGTGCTTTGAAGTCCTGCACTGGGGGCACATTTGGTGTCCCTGTGCATACCCCAGTTCAAACCGGCTCAGGGGCTTCCAGCCCCTGCTCTGGCGCGAAACTGGACAAAGGGAAAGGGGTGTAACCACCCCTCTGCCCTGACCCTCCCATAGGTGGGGCCACAGAGTATGTCCAACCCCCTACCTTAGTATAAGGAGGGGACCCCAGTCCTTAGGACTTTAGATTTACCTGGACGAAACTCTGATACAGAATCCTGGACCTTCGACGCTCTACTTCAAGATTAGAGGACTGAAGAATCTCCCTTGGGGTCAAGGAGTGACTCCCCTGCTTGGCATGCACCAAAGAAGCAATTGTCCGGTCTGCATCGCTGAAGCTCCCGTCGGACGCCGAAGTCTTTGCATCACCAGAGGTGGATTTCCAGACTTCCCGAGGCTGCCCTGAGTCCCCAGCAAAGCTGAGGCCCGTAGCTGTCGTGGGTAACGTGGAACCGTGACCCCTGGACACCGATCGCATTTGCAAGTGCATCCTCTTCTGGGTCTCCCACGAAGTCGTGCTTTGGGCTCCGAGTAGCCCCAGCCTCCAGCACCAACTGCACCGAAGATCACTGGCCTCCACTCCACGAGTGTCCTGTGAGCCAGCTCCACGTGCATCGACTCGAGGCTCCTTCGCGGTCGCTAGTCCGTTGGCTAGTAGGCCCTCCCGAAGGCCAATCTTTTTCTGCTTGGGCTCCCTGGTTGCTCCAGGCGTGCCCTGACTTACCCTCGCTGGGTGAGTCCCACAGACCTTGCTGGTCTGCAACATCGTCCTTCTTCCATTTCCACGAGATTTGCCGTTGCCAAGGCTTGTTGGGTCCAATCCGGTCGCCGACACCCCTGCAATCGACAGACGTCGTGGGACAGCTCGAATCCAGCTCCTGGTCGTCGTCGACGCCTCCTAGACCTCGTGCCTGAAGAGTCAAGACGACCGTCAACCTACCTGAAGCACTCGACATCGGTGGGCATCTGCTCATCGCCTTCCTGGTCACTGGCTAGTGACCCAGACTCTGTCCCCTCTGCTTTCAGGTTCTTCAGATCTTCGATCCACCTTTGGATCCACCCGAACACTTTCGACTTGGCCGCCAGCAGCACTTTGCAGCAGATCGCCATTGAAAGCGACGACGAAACCCAACCCCGAAAGACACCTATGCACCCGGCTTCCTGGGTGAGGTAACTCGAGTACTCCGGTGCTCCCGTGGGTATTGACACTAGAACAGCCTAGTTCTCAAAGGGTTTGCTCCAAGTCCTCCTCTAAGTGTCCCTTTTCTTTTAAATTCTAATCGCGACTTTCCCCATAGAAGTTAACGGCGATTCGCGGCTGTGTTCATACACTGCACGCGTCCCCCGTGGGTCCCCTGTGTCACTACCTTGGGTGGTTCCTTGTGGTCCAAGCACTTCTACAGGCTCTAGGCCTTGTGTCTAGCTCAGTCGTGGTTCTTATACCACTTTATTGGTATATGGTTTGGTACGCCCCTGGGGCTCAAACGTGTATTTGTGCTATTACTGTAGATAACTAACTCATAATTTATGTACTTCGAACTCTAGCCTCATAAAGAGACTAGAGGGGTGTGTTTAGTAATAAATACATATATTTTGAATATATACCTGGTGTGGTGCTCTTTCATTTGGTCACTCAAGAGATTATAGACTGGTAAAACAAGCTGCTTTACATTCCTTCAAGACTTAGCCTGAAGGCTGCTCTCCATAGCTACCACTAGGATAGCTTTCAATAAAGGTCGTTGTTAGACCTGGCACCATTGGCGTGGGTCTCCCTTCCATTTTTCGCTGTTGTCTCCTCTGTTTTACTGGTGTTAGATGCTCTGGGCGCTGTGCCACTGCCATTCAGTGTCACAGCGCGAATGCTCCCTGTTTAAATATGTCTATGTGAATTGGTATATCCCTGATTGGCTTATTTGGTTTACCTGTTAGTCCCTAGTAGTGTGGCCTATGTGTGCCCAGGGCTGGTAAACCAAATGCTGCTGGTGGGCCTGCAGCACTGATGTGTGCCACCCACAGAAGCAGCTTGTAAAGTGTGTCTCAGACCTGCCACTGCAGTGTCTGTGTGCAGTCCAGAACTGCCATCTTGGCTGTGAAGTGCACTCACTTCCCAGCCCCTGAACCTTCCCTTAGCATCCTGTAAGTCACCCCTATGGTAGGGTGCCTTGTATGTGTAAGGCAGGACATGCCTTGGTGTGTGTAGCATGTCCTGGTAGTGAATTATGCACCATTTCGTTTTTCACTACTGTAAGCCTACCTGTTCCTCATAGGCTAGAATGGGCAGTTTGACTATTACATGCTAAAGTCCTAACAGACCCCAGGAACATGGTAGAAAAACGAATTTAGTATGCCTGAGCTCAGAATATTAAAATACACCTTTTAGTGAAGTTTATTTTTATATTCTGTGTTTGAAAATACCACTTTTAGAAAGTAGGTATTTTTTTGCCTAAGCCTTCCAGTGTGCTCTGCCGTTATGTGTATTGGCTGTCTGGTTTTAGAGGGGCAGGACAGGCTGAGTCAGACCTGGGTGGAATAGAGAGATCTGCATTTAGAGTGTGGGGAGGGGTGGCTCTTTGATCTGAATAGGGCTGTGCCTGGCAAGGTGAATGCTGGCTCCACCTCCCACTGTGTGTCTGCTAGCAGACCCCCTCTTTCTGAAAGGAAGGATGCATCATGGTAAACAAAGTGCTCCAGGCCTGAGCAGAACTGGTTCTGGCTAGGTTCAGGGACCGGTAGCTTCAAGGATCAAAGGTTTTTGGGGTATAAATATCTGTGCTCAAACCCCCTACTTTTGTATTGCTTTTGGATCTGGAGAGGAAACTCTGTCCGTGCCACTGGAGGAATCTGCAGGAAGTGACTGTCCCTGTGCTGTGTGTTGTTTCTTGCACTGGCCTGCAGCAGTGACCACTGGACCTTAAAGGAGAGGAAAAGGAACTCTTGAGAGAACTTTTATTTTTGTACAGCAATCACCCAAGGGCTAGGAAAAGAGCTAGCCTCCTGCTGGAGTCTCAGGCACAACAGACTCCACCACCAACCTCCTGCTTCCTCCCTGCGAGGACTGCTATCTGCTGAGGAGGCTCCTGTGAGTTCCAGGGCCTCTAGTTTGCATCAGAGAGAAGAGGGTAAGAAATCGACGCTAACGCATCTTTGCGGGCCGCTGCAGTCGAGAGCGCTGGGAAAATCATCGCGCTACTGCCGCCGAGGGCCCGCAACCCGAAACCATCGCTGACGCCCCTTTGCGAGCCGCTGCAGCCGAGACGCGCTGGAAAGATCATCGCGCTGCTGTCGCCGCGCACTCGCAACCCTTAAAGAAATCATCGCTTCGAGACATCGCAGTGCGGACGCCGTGCGTTCGCCACTTTGATCGCATCGCACCGAATTTCGTCGCTCCCTCGCGGAGCGTCTTGTCTTCGCATCGCAACACGATCGCACAACGCAACAGGATCACCGCATCGACTTCTCCCACGCGGCAAGAAAGTCATCGCATCGGCGGTCCAGCGTGCCAAAGTTTGTCGCATCGTCTCCGCACGCATCCCGCAGATCGGCGCATCATCCTCCCTTGCGGCAAGGATTTAAACGCATCGCCGGCCTCGCGTGCCGAGAATCATCGCTACAGCTTATTTGCGACACTTTGTTGGTTTTGCTACTAAACCAATCAATCAATCAATCAATCAATCAATCAGGTACTTTGTGAAAGAAAGGGTCGCAGAGACCACTGCTTTGAACTTGAACCTTATTTTTGCAACCTTTGAACTATTTTTGACAGCCTTTCAACAGCTATCCTATTTTTTACAGTATTGTGGCCTTTACAGTTATTGGTCTTGTGATAAATCTGCCTTTATATAAAGATACTTATTTTTTATAATAACTACTTGTGTGGTGTCCCTTTGTAGTGTTCCTCACTGTGTTACTGTGTATGATCATAAATGCTTCACACCCTGCCTCTGAGATAAGCCTACCTGCTCGTGCTACGTTACCACAGGGTTGAGCAGGGGTATTAAAGAGGGTAGCCCTCTCACTCTGACTTAGGAAGAAGGGTCCCTACTTGGACAGTGGCCAGCCATTGCCAACTAGAGACCCCCATTTCTAACAGTCGTCTTTAACCTATCTCCAATAAGGGGTTGTTTGGACTGGTGCAAGGTGCCCACTATCATTAGTGGACAGCATATGCCAGGCCAACTTCTCACATTGGTGTGCAGCGTGTGGGATTCCAGCTTGCTATTGTTTTACCAGATAATCTCAATTGAATTGATCAACTGAAAACCACTAAGGGTACCTAAGGTACATATAAATCAAGCTTAGTAATACAGTAAGTTCTACTGAACTTAGAGTTGTGTGTTAAGGGATAGCACACCTTTCTACAACTCAAGAGAGTTTAGTAGGCCACACTAGAGTAGGTAGTGCATACACCACACCTCACTAGTAATGTCTTCAAAGCCAGGACCCAGTGAGTCCTTGCCAGAAGCCAGTGGGCTTCTTCCCTCCAAGTATGATAAACTCCCATTCTTGGAATTGAGAGCATTATGCAATACTAGGAAGTTGAAGGCAGGCAAAAGTGCCAGCACCCAACACCTCAGGGAGGTGTTACTAGCTGATGATCTCAGCAGGCCCATAGGGTCTGAAGGGGTAGGCAAAGAGGGTGGGGCAGAAGATGAGGAAGGGGCCAGGGGTGAAGAAACCCAGGCCCCCCTCTGAAACTGGCCAGGAAGGTGAAAATGACCTTGTCCTGGAAAACCCAATTCCTCCTGTGGAGGAGGAGGGGAGGATCAGACTGACCTCCCCTTTGTCCCCCAGGAAGAGTTCTGAGTGTGCCCAGAAGGTCTAGGTCTCCTTCTCAGGAGTCTAACCACTCTGACACCTCAATAGGGACCTCTGTCTCCTCTCATAGGAGGGCATCCTCTTATGAGAGGAGAAAGAGACTGATTCAGTATGAGCAAGCCCAGCTTGAACTCAGAAAACAGCAATTGGCTATAGACAGGGAGTCCCTAGATCTCTATAGAGAGAGACAAAAGTTGGGACTAGAGTCCCATTGTGGCAGCAGTTTCCCCAAAGATAGGGAAAGGTCTTATGACCATAGAAACCTGAGCAAGATTGTCCCTCCCTACCAGAGTGGGGATGACATCCACAAATGGATAACTGCTCTAGAGAGGGCCTGTAAAGTACAGAGGGTCCCTCAGAAGCAGTGGGCAGCAATCTTGTGGCTCTCCTTTGCAGACAAAGGTAGAGACAAGCTCCTCACTGTTAGAGAGGAGGATGCTGATAATTACAAAGTCTTGAAGAGTGCTCTAATTGATGGGTTTGGCCTAACCACTGAACAATACAGGTTAAAGTTCAGGGATACCCAAAAATCACAGACTCAAGACTGGGTGGACTTTGTTGATTGTTCTGCCAAGGCTCTGGAAGGTTGGTTATTGGGCAGTAAGGTATGTGACTTCACAGGATTGTACAATCTGATCTTGAGGGAGCAGATTCTTAATAACTGTCAAAATCAGCTGTTGCATCAGCACCTGGTAGACTCTGATCTGACCTCTCCCCAAGAATTGGGAAAGAAGGCAGACAAATGGGTCAGAACCAGGGTGAAGCAGAAGGTACAGAACCAAGGTGGTGACCCTAAGAAGCAAGATTCGAAAATCTCTGATACGGGTGGGGAGAAGGGTAAAGATCAAAAGTCTTCACAAGGCCCCCAAAAATCTTCTTCAGGTGGGGATTCACAGTCTACCAAAGGGAAAGGCCAAAGGAAACCATGGTGCAAGGTCTGTAAGCAAAAGACCCACTGGACCAGTGATTGCACCAAGTCCAAAGACTCTACTCCAGCCCCCACCAATGCCCCTAAGGCACCTGCTCCCCCTAGTGCAGTTACAGTTGGTGGTGGGACTACACAAGCCAAGGGTTTAGTAGGGTTGACCCTGGGTAAAGAGATGAGCTCTGACCTAGTCAGAGAACACACTCAGGCTGTCCTAGTCTGTGATGGAGGCATGGATATGACCTCCTCTGTGAGTCCCAGTAATCTGGGCAAGTACAGACAACAGCCCTTAATCAATGGAAGAGAGGCTTTGGCCTTTAGGGACACAGGGGCAAGTGTCACCATGGTGACAAGACCTTGTGAATCCTGGGCAGATTATACTTGGTGAAATGTACCAAGTGACCAATGCTAGCAACGTCAGAACAGACCATACTCTGGCAGTTGTTAACTTCTCCTGGGGAGGGGTAACTGGCCTTAAGAAGGTTGTGGTAAGTGCAGACCTACCCGTTGAATGCTTGCTTGGCAATGACTTAGAAACTTCAGCTTGGGCAGAAGTGGAGCTCAGGACCCATGCAGAAATGCTGGGGATCCCTGCAGATGTGTTTGCTGTAACCAGGTCACAAGCCAAAATGTCTAACACTGAACAGGCCTTGGATTCTGGAATAATGGACCAAGTGCCCTCCAAGAAGAGGAGTAGTAGGGTAAAGGCAGTGCCTTCCCCTTGGCTCAGAAGGAAGATCAGTCCCTTGAGGGGGATGATCTCAGTCCTGAGGAAGGAACTGTCCCAGAGGAGCTTGAAACTGACCAGGTTGAGTTCTTGGGGACAGGGGGCCCTTCCAGGGCAGATCTGAGCCAGGAGCAGCAGAGCTGCCCCTCTCTTGAACCCCTCAGACAGCAAGCTGCTGCTGAGGCTGCTGGGAAAGCTAGTGGTCCCCATACTGTGTATTGGTTCTGATGGACTCTTGTACTCAGAGTGTAGAGACCCCAAGCCTGGTGCTACCAGGAGGTTGGTTATACCTCTGAAGTTCAGGGGCTTCCTATTGACCCTAGCCCATGATATTCCCTTAGCAGGTCACCTGGGCCAGAACAAGACTTGGGACAGAATTGTCCCTCACTTTCACTGGCCCCACATGTCTGAAGACACCAAGGAGTTTTGTCGCTCCTGTGTAACCTGCCAGGCCAGTGGCAAGGCAGGTGGCACTACAAAGGCCCCCCTGATACCACTACCTGTGGTGGGGGTTCCCTTTGAAAGGGTGGGGATTGACATTGTTGGTCCCATGGATCCCCAAACAGCATCTGGGCACAGGTTTATCCTGGTGGTAGTGGATCATGCCACCAGGTACCCAGAGGCTATTCCCCTTAGGACCACTACAGCACCTGTGGTGGCAAGAGCCCTCCTGGGAATTTTCTCAAGAGTGGGCTTCCCTAAGGAGGTTGTATCAGACAGGGGTGCTAACTTTATGTCTGGATACTTAAAAGCAATGTGGAAGGAGTGTGGAGTGACTTACAAGTTCACCACACCCTATCACCCACAATGCAATGGTTTAGTTGAGATTCAACAAAACCTTGAAGGGCATGATTAAAGGGCTCCCAGAAAAGCTTAGGCGAAGATGGGACATACTCTTGCCCTGCCTTTTATTTGCATACAGGGAGGTGCCTCAAAAGGGGGTTGGCTACAGCCCTTTTGAACTTTTGTTTAGTCACCCTGTCAGGGGTCCATTGTGCTTGGTGAAGGAAGGATGGGAGTTACCTCTCAAGCCCCCAAAGCAAGACATAGTGGACTATGTACTTGGTCTCCGCTCCCGGATGGCTGAGTATATGAAAAAGGCAACTAAAAACCTTGAGGCTAGCCAGGAACTTCAAAAAGCCTGGCATGACCAAAGGCTGTACTGACTGTTTACCAGCCAGGACAGAAGGTGTGGGTGTTGGAGCCAGTGGCCCCAGCAGCTCTCCAAGACAAATGGAGTGGACCCCATACCATTGTTGAACAGAAGGGTGAGGTTACCTAGTTGGTGGACCTAGGAACACCCAGGAGTCCCCACAGGGTTCTCCATGTCAACAGGTTAAAACCATATGTGGACAGGGCAGACATGGGCTTGCTCATGGCTACTGATGAGGGACAGGAGGAAGAGAGTGACCCACTCCCTGACCTGCTCTCACAGAACCCTGGTGATGGGTCAGTGGATGGTGTAGCCTTGGCAGGCAGCCTCACTACCCAGCAGCAGACTGATTGCAGACAGGTGCTCAATCAGTTCAGACACATATTCTCACTGACACCCAGTCAGACTACCTGGTGCACTCATGAAGTGGACACTGGGGACAGTCTGCCTATTAAAAATAAGATTTATAGGCAACCTGACCATGTCAGGGACTGTATCAGGACAGAAGTCCAGAAGATGTTGGATTTGGGAGTTATTGAACCCTCAGATAGCCCTTGGGCTAGTCCAGTGGGCCTTGTGCCAAAACCTCACACCAATGGTGGGAAAAGAGAAATGAGGTTTTGTGTGGACTACAGGGGTCTCAATGCAGTCACTAGGGCTGATGCCCATCCAATACCAAGGGCAGATGAGCTAATAGACATTTTGGCCTCAGCCAAGTATCTAAGCACATTTGACCTGACAGCTGGCTACTGGCAGATCAGACTAGCTGATGATGCAAAGCCAAAGACAGCATTCTCAACCCCTAGTGGGCATTATCAATTTGTGGTGATGCCCTTTGGTCTGAAGAATGCACCTGCCACTTTTCAGAGGTTGGTGAATACAGTCCTTACAGGTCTGGAAGCCTATAGTGCAGCATATCTAGATGATATTGCTGTCTTTAGCTCCACCTGGGAGGATCACCTGGTCCACCTCAGAAATGTTTTGCAGGCCCTGCAGAAAGCAGGCCTGACTATCAAGGCCACCAAGTACCAGATAGGGCAGAGTCAGGTTGTGTACCTGGGCCACTTTGTGGGTGGAGGCCAGGTTCAACCACTGCAGAGCAAGATCCAGACCATCATGGACTGGACTGCTCCAACTATCCAGACTCAGGTGAGAGCCTTCTTAGGCCTGACTGGGTACTATAGGAGATTTGTCAAGGGGTATGGATCAATAGTGACACCCCTGAATGACTTAACTTCCAATAAAATGCCCAAAAAGGTTCAGTGGACAGTTAGCTGTCAAAAGGCATTTGATGACCTAAAGCAGGCAATGTGCACTGCTCCCATTCTACAGAGTCCTGATTACTCCAAGAAATTCATTGTCCAAACAGATGCATCTGAATTGGGGGTAGGGGCTGTACTGTCACAATTGAATGATGAAGGTCAGGATCAGCCAGTAGCTTTTATTAGCAGAAGGCTGACCCCTAGAGAGAAACGTTGGTCAGCCATTGAGAGGGAGGCCTTTGCTGTGGTCTGGGCTCTGAAGAAGTTGAGGCCATACTTGTTTGGTACTCACTTCCTTGTTCAAACAGACCATAAGCCCCTCTTATGGCTAAAACAAATTAAGGGTGAAAACCCCAAACTGCTTAGGTGGTCCATTTCCCTACAGGGGATGGACTTCACAGTGGAACATAGACCTGGGAGTAACCATGCCAATGCAGATGGACTCTCTAGGTACTTCCACTTAGAACATGAAGACTTAACTGGGCAAGGTTAGTTTAATGTCCCTACGTTTGGGGGGGGGGGTTGCGTAGGAGAGTAGGATCTGCTTCACATGGGTACCCCCACTTTTTGCTGAGGCTTCACTGTTTTTCGACCTTAGTCTGGCTGGGGCCCTGCTAATCAGAACCTCAGCCTAGCTGCTTCCTCTCTAAAATGGTTTCCATGTGCCTTAGGCACATCTGATTGGAATCTGGAGTGCCCTTATAAGTCCCTAGTATATGGTATACTATGTACCCAGGGCATAGGTACCTCAGAGGCCTACCAGGGGCTGCAGCATGTATTGTGCCCCCCCTGGAAGGCCATCCAAACTGACACCACAGGTCTGCTACTGCAGCCTGGGTAAGGTGGTGCATGCACCCCTTACTGTGATATAGGCTACCTATATCACTACATACATACAAACATATAAACATATAAGTCACTCCTAAGGCAGGCCTTATCAATCCTGAAGGCAGAGTGCGTGGATCCTATGTGAGAGGGTGCCCCTGCATGAGCAGGGCCCCTCTGCAGCGTTCGGAGACCCTTCTCTGATGCCGTTTGTAGTGCAGCCCGACCATATACTCTTAAGCGCATTATAACCTCGCGTTAAATGCTAACTTTGGGATGGCTGCACGGAAACATGTCGTGTTTGGTGTCAAACATCTTGGAATACTACCCCCCCACCAGTTCTGGCGGTGGGGGTAGCATTCCACCCTTCTAGAGGGAAAGACATGTACACACCGGTATACCCGGTACTGACTTTCCAGAGCCCTGGCATCACAAAATGGATGCCGCTGCCACAGACACGAGTCTGGCCTCCTGCTGCTGACCGAAACTCCGGCAGGGGAGGCCTGGACAATAGGTTTCCTGTCCCAGGGAGGTGTAACCACCTCCCCAGACAGGATAGTGTGTATTGGGGCTGGGCGGGAGCACTCTCTGGTGCTTTGAAGTCCTGCACTGGGGGCACATTTGGTGTCCCTGTGCATACCCCAGTTCAAACCGGCTCAGGGGCTTCCAGCCCCTGCTCTGGCGCGAAACTGGACAAAGGAAAAGGGGTGTAACCACCCCTCTGCCCTGACCCTCCCATAGGTGGGGCCACAGAGTATGTCCAACCCCCTACCTTAGTATAAGGAGGGGACCCCAGTCCTTAGGACTTTAGATTTACCTGGACGAAACTCTGATACAGAATCCTGGACCTTCGACGCTCTACTTCAAGATTAGAGGACTGAAGAATCTCCCTTGGGGTCAAGGAGTGACTCCCCTGCTTGGCAGACACCAAAGAAGCAATTGTCCGGTCTGCATCGCTGAAGCTCCCGTCGGACGCCGAAGTCTTTGCATCACCAGAGGTGGATTTCCAGACTTCCCCGAGGCTGCCCTGAGTCCCCAGCAAAGCTGAGGCCCGTAGCTGTCGTGGGTAACGTGGAACCATGACCCCTGGACACCGATCGCAATTGCAAGTGCATCCTCTTCTGGGTCTCCCACGAAGTCGTGCTTTGGGCTCCGAGTAGCCCCAGCCTCCAGCACCAACTGCACCGAAGATCACTGGCCTCCACTCCACGAGTGTCCTGTGAGCCAGCTCCACGTGCATCGACTCGAGGCTCCTTCGCGGTCGCTAGTCCGTTGGCTAGTAGGCCCTCCCGCAGGCCAATCTTTTGTGCTTGGGCTCCCTGGTTGCTCCAGGCGTGCCCTGACTTACCCTCGCTGGGTGAGTCCCACAGACCTTGCTGGTCTGCAACATCGTCCTTCCATTTCCACGAGACTTGCCGTTGCCAAGGCTTGTTGGGTCCAATCCGGTCGCCGACACCCCTGCAATTGACAGACGTCGTGGGACAGCGCCGAATCCAGCTCCTGGTCGTCGTCGACGCCTCCTGGACCTCGTGGCTGAAGAGTCAAGACGACCGTCAACCTACCTGAAGCACTCGACATCGGTGGGCATCTGCTCATCGCCTTCCTGGTCACTGGCTAGTGACCCAGACTCTGTCCCCTCTGCTTTCAGGTTCTTCAGATCTTCGATTCACCTTTGGATCCACCCGAACACTTTCGACTTGGCTGCCAGCAGCACTTTGCAGCAGATCGCCATTGAAAACGACGACGAAACCGGACCCCGAAAGACACCTATGCACCCGGCTTCCCTGGGTGAGGTAACTCGAGTACTCCGGTGCTCCCGTGGGTATTGACACTAGAACAGCCTAGTTCTCAAAGAGTTTGCTCCAAGTCCTCCTCTAAGTGTCCCTTTTCTTTTAAATTCTAATTGCGACTTTCCCCATAGAAGTTAACGGCGATTCGCGGCTGTGTTCATACACTGCACGCGTCCCCCGTGGGTCCCCTGTGTCACTACCTTGGGTGGTTCCTTGTGGTCCAAGCACTTCTACAGGCTCTAGGTCTTGTGTCTAGCTCAGTCGTGGTTCTTATACCACTTTATTGGTATATGGTTTGGTACGCCCCTGGGGCTCAAACGTGTATTTGTGCTATTACTGTAGATTTATGTACTTCGAACTCTAGCCTCATAAAGAGACTAGAGGGGTGTGTTTAGTAATAAATACATATATTTTGAATATATACCTGGTGTGGTCCTCTTTCATTTGGTCACTCAAGAGATTATAGACTGGTAAAACAAGCTGCTTTACATTCCTTCAAGACTTAGCCTGAAGGCTGCTCTCCATAGCTACCACTAGGATAGCTTTCAATAAAGGTTGTCTTTAACCTATCTCCAATAAGGGGTTGTTTGGACTGGTGCAAGGTGCCCACTATCATTAGTGGACAGCATATGCCAGGCCAACTTCTCACACACGGTACCCTGCGTACAGTGTTCAGCCTGCCGCATACTGAGGAATGAGAGGGACAAGACCGGTGCTCCTCACTGTGTCGCCAGATCCCCTCCTTCCACACCAGCACCTAATGCACTGCATCACTATGGCGCACTGCACACAACATTAGGGGCACAGAAACCCTCTCTGCAACAGAACTGGACAAAAACAGAGGATAGGCACACAACACGACTGTAGGCAATCTCCGTAACGTACAAGAATGTGGCGTAATGAACATAGCTGGCGAGCTCTTCCACCGTCTGTCACGGCGTCGCCTCACATTGTCCTTCCAGCCAACTACAATTACCGTCGCCCTGCGCGCTTGATTATATTTTGGAACTGTGTCTCCCCTGCCTATCTCACCCTCGCACTGCCTTCTCAACCATCTCTTCCGAAACAACTGTCAATTTTGCACTTTTTTTTATCTTCAATAGCCCTACTCACAAATCACAAAATGCTACATTGCCGTATTTTCTTTGCAGCAAGGATGAAATTTAAAGTCAGCCCTGCTTCAATTTAAACCTGTAGCTGCTCCATACGCACACATTTGTGCTGAAAGCTCCATCCGCAAATAACTGACTGACTGACCTTCACCCTCCTGTTATTTATGCCCCCCCATAACAATAAAAACCATAACAAGCAACCATTGCGACAGGCAGATACAAGTTGCCAACATTGAAAGGACAAGAAAAAACTCCAGACACTATTTATTGTTAATACTTTTTTAACATGGTCGTTCAGTTGTACATTATGCTTTCTTGGTCATATCTAAGGTAACAAAAATGCTTGTGACACTTCTTTATTATAACTTTTCAGCATGCTGCAGACTTCTGTACAGCACAGCTTAAAGACATAGGCAAAGTCAATATCTCTGGCTAAACACTTATAAGGTCTCAAAGGCGAGACCTATTGGCTATGCCAATGCTTGTTCTGAAATGGTTTGGCGTCTCAGCAGGTGCTCACACAGACAGAGAATATACAGTGTTAAAAATAAAAAAAAACCTCTAGCAATAAAGGCAACGTAGGTCAAAACACCTACGTTGACAGATATCAACACAAGACCATACCAAAACATACTAGAAGTGGGGGTTATTTAGATCCTGGTGGATGCAAGATATCTACCAAAAACTGGCAGATGCGCGTACACCATATCAAGAGTGCATTGATGTCAACGGCACTCTAAATACAGCACATGGCACACCGGCCAATATTGTTGGATGTCCCACTCTGCCAAGCTCTATATACAACTCCTTCTTATTCCAGATTCTGCTTCTGAAAGGTGGACTTTCTTATCCTAAGAATCAACAAGAGGGAACCCCCTAGGTGCTTTTTCCTATCCTCTACAAGCATCTGTAAAAAACACTCTAGGGTTTTATTAGGAATCTCACCCACTAGGGTTACTAGCGGCATGCTTCATCATAAAGTCCTCGTCCAGATATCCGGACAAGAACTCTATTGTGGATTCTTGGGCTTGATTTTGGGAAGGTGAGTGAACCCCTATAATACGTCTCACTCCCCTCCCCCCCCCTTGAAATAGAACTTCTTTTATCGTCATTGGCTGCAAAGAGACCTTGCATAACACAACCTAATTGTTTATAAAGACATTTCCTAAAATATGATATGATATTTCTATTCTGCCCCACTCACAACGAACATGTCAATTGAGAAGGCATGTAGTGGAGAAGTGTGGCTCAATGGTTAGAGCGGCAGACCCTGATGCAGAGATCTGGCCCGGGACCAGGGTTCAATTCCCGCCTCGGCGGGTCTTGGGCTCAATTTCCTCGGACCTGATAATTCTCGCCTCGGTGCCTATTCTAATCATGGGTCCCACTCTGCAACTCTGGGCAATAGCTTGCTTAATCTCCACAACGGCCCCAACAGCGCTGGGATGCCTGGCTTCACCCTGGGGGTGCCCAGGAGTGGACATTTCACAGGGAAAAGCCAGGAAGGGTTCCACAGTGGTATGCGTACAGCGCCTGGACACCCCTTTGGGGGTATGGGTGCGCTTTACAAGTACAAATTTCATTTCATTGGCGTTTATTGCCATTAGGCACTGGTGAGCGTAAACAGCAGACATCTGCAGATGTCCACTAGTTTTGGGGTTTCCTCATGTATCATAACAAAGCATTTATGCAAGAGAATTTAGAATTTTGGAAATCTTTAATTCAATCATTTCATGAATGTTATCCGGAAAGGTATCTCTTAAAGGTAGCTCTTTATGCCCCAGCATCACCTGAGTATAGAGATATCAGACAGGTACAGGGTTTTACAGTGATTCTGGCATCTAACAGCACATAATGGTCATTTTCTGAGTTAAATGTGTTTTTATAACTACTAGACATTCACAAAACGTGACCAGGCAGTTGTGCACTGACTTATTTCTGCTTAGTATTACTAGGGGTTAGTGTAATATTATGCAAGAGTAAATCTAACGCAATTTAGGAAGGTGGGTGCGTGGAGGGGGAGTGGCCTGTTCAAGGCATGCTTTGACTTGAGAATCTGTGAACGTCAGCAAACGTGTCTGTGAGCATTCACAAACACCTGTCTGACCCTTTCCCTTTCAGTAAATGGAACATGATTAAGGGTCGGTGTAAAACTTTTTAGATTTGTGGGGTGTTGGAGAAGCGGTATCACCACTGGGAAATTGATTCCCGATGCACACAAAAAAAGTTTTAAAAAGTGATATTCTAGATACACATTATGTTCTCCCAGTGTGGTATTGCACTATGCATACAATTCTGCATTGGGGGTAATCGGCAAATGCAAAGTCTTGTATCCCACCACTGATCCACCAATGTAGGAAGCTGGCTTTTTATGTAGTTTACCAAAATGAGGTAAACTATGTAGACAGTCCAGTAGACACTTATTGGTTTACAGGGCAAAAATGTATAATCTCAAATACTTTCTTTTGTGGTAGTGTGGGCGAGCAGTTTAGGCTTAACAGAAGGCAGTGTTTTTTATTTTTATTTATATAAATCTTTTTTATTGAAATCAAGGCATGATCAATGAAGGTATCACGGTACATATACAATGGCAATGTTGTTACATTACAAATGCTACTGAAGACATAGCGTCCACAAACAATACTTTCCGTCCCCATTAAGACATATTCAGGTTTCATGTATAATATCTTCACTTGATCGTGGAGGTTCACATATCTCACCTCTGTATGTGTTCCATTGTCCCCAGACCTGCGTCCATTTATTCGGGCACCCCCTGGCTTCATATACGGGTTTTTCCGTGACCATACACCAGTCCATGTCTTTGCCCCAGTCCTCGATCCCCGGTGGGCTCTGAGCCCTCCACAGTCTCGCAATATTGCGTTTTGCCACCATCAGCCCCAAGGTGACCCAAGTACGCTCCCTGGAATTTAAGTCAGTAGGGCTCCAGATGTTTAAGAGGGCCAGTTTAATGTTACAGTCTATCTGCTGCCCCAACGCTTCTTCCATAAGGTTCGCTACCGCCCCCCAATATCTCTGGATAGTCGTGCATTCCCAAAGTGTATGAACAAAGGTTCCCTCCTGCCCACACCGCCTTACACAGTGACCGTCTGAGCCATAACCCATACGAACCAACACGGACCCAGACAGATAGGACCTATGGAGAATTTTCAGCTGCACCAGGCGCAGCCTGGAAGATACAGCCACCTCCCGAGGGGATGCCACCGCCGCCAACCATTCGTCATCGTCTAATCCCGCTACATCGTGGTCCCATTTAGCCCTCAGATGAGTCAGGGGATCTGCCATGTGTTAACCAATTTTTTGTAGATGAGTGATATGGCCTTCTCCGGCAGATCGCCATCTAATACTCTATCCTCAAGCGGGGAGGACTCGGGGAGCTCACTACCCTTAGGGAGAACCGCCAGTAGGGCATGCCTAATTTGGAGATATCGGAAGTGTTCCGAGTGCGCCAACTCATAGTCCTGCTGCAGCCAAGAAAAAAGGACCACCTCACCAGACTTCCACAAATCGCCCACCTTGGATATTCCGATAAGGTCCCAACGATCAAAACCCCTCAAGCGAATTAAGCTGCCCAATTGCTTGCTATACCAGAGTGGTGTGGCCTGAGTAATTTTCCCCTCCCATCCCAAACTTTTGGTAGTTGCCTTCCACACTTGCACAGCATGTCCCGTTGGACCAGTCAGGGCGGGCTTCAATGATCGTATATAAAGAGCCCCTTCAAAGCTACCTCCGGGAGGAGCCTGTTGTATTCTGCTTTCCTATTACCTTGTCCTTCCTTTGTGTCAGTCTCTACTTGTTTATGTCATGTCTCTGTGATGTCATACAGTTCCACCTGTTGATGTTCAATGATATTTGTCAGTTATCTGGAGGCTGAGCAGGAAGGTACCTGCTCCCGGTGGGGTTTCTTACCAGATTACATTTCTACTTGAATGCTGTACCTGACCTTCTAATCCCAAGAATAAAGATACTACTTGAACTCTACTACGAGGAGTCTTTCATCTTTATTTACCGGATATAACACTGGCGACGATTTAAGGAAAGAAACCACGCGTGATCAAAAGAAGAAACCGCTAAAGATACTAGAAGAAACTAACTGAACCTTTTGCTCTACGCTCTCTTCGCCCCACCGGTGTCGGTAACATCTGACAGCCTGCCAAAGTAAGTGGAGCGTCTGTATGTGATTTGGAACATGCTAAAAGTCTGCCTACAAGTTGGATGTTTAGTTTAGTAGGTGGATATTTGAAGTTAGCGTGCTGCCATCAGAACTGTTGGAGTGCCACTGTTCGAGTACTATGAATGGAGTGCAATTCTACTATTGACTCTTTGATATTCAGTCCTACGTACACTCCTTTTGCTTTCATCGTCCCGTTTTGTGAATCTGCCTTATTGATGGAATTCTACTATTGTGTGGGGAGAGCTGAATACCATACTTGTTTCTGCAACCCCGTAAGTGAGGAAGCTGTCTCCATGTACTTGAGGACATTTGTCATTTCCCAAATTGACATGAACGCGCTTCTGCTATGGGGCGGTTTGAACTGTTTTGTTATAATTCAAACTACAAACAAAGCTCGTGCACTGTACCGGTTTGAATTCTTGTGCTGTGCCTTCTCTATGACGTTGTGGGACTTCCTTGGACGCGTGAAGTTCGTCCCCTGCTGCTTATTGACGCTTTGCAGTTCTGGCGCGCTGCGAGCCACCCGGCTCAGCGTCAGAATACGTGCCGCCATTTTGTGGTTGGTAGTTCCTGTCTACCATCCAGAGAAGTATGTCACGGAGTATATTGATTACACTTTGCCAACCACGCAGTATTCTTCAAGGTTCGGTGCGTGTTTGTGTTGATAAAGCTGATTGAAGAATCTTCACTGAAGGTACTGTTTCTCTGATTTCTTGAAAGTCACGCTTTATATGAAAGAGCAAACGGCAGAACTTAGAAAGCTCAACGTCCTTATGGAGTCTCCTCATGTGCCGATCATCATGCCAGAAGTTTCCTCCATAGACAACGGTGACTACATTTATTATTTTATTTTCTTATGTTTGAATTTTTGTCAACTTTGCATTTCAACCAATTTACTAACTGTGCATTTGATGGTTCGATGTTTAAAATTTATTGTTATTGATTATCTATTAAGTGATGCTTTATGATGACCATTTCATACGTCAGTACAATTCCTTCTTCGAAGTGGGGAGCCTTTTTTTTGATGCTCAATATGTACATATTGAGGTGCTCCATTCCATTTTTTTAATTTAGTTTACTGGAACCTGGATCTTTTGGGGGTTTATTTGTTGAAGGGTTTAATGTTTCAAATGAAGTAAGAACGATAGGAAGAAACTATGCGTGCTGATGAATTCTTCAAGTGTTGTTGTGAGGAGCCATATCTGTGCTCAACTTCGTTGAGGAACTCCATTCTTGTTAAGTTTAAAGTTGAAGAGCCGTGGTGTGCTCACTTTTGTTCATGTTCAGTTTTATTTGTGCTAAAATTTTGATGAACCATGGAAGTGCTCTAATTATTTAGAGGTGTTCAGTTTTAGTGTTTCACATGCTTACAGTGAGGAGCCTTAGGAGCTCCATTCTTTTCTTGCTTATTGTTGATGAGCTTTAGTGATGCTCAGTTGTTAGTTCTTGTTTCATGTGAACCACCTATAAGTGCTCTATTATGTTAGAGGAGTTCATGTGCATGCTTTGAGGAGCCGTAAGGGCTCAGTTTTATTGTCATTCCAGATGAACCACTTTATGTGCTCTATTTTAGAGGAGTTCAAATACTTGCTGTGAGGAGCCGCAGGGGCTCAGTTTATTGTCAATTTAAATGAACCACTTTATTGTGCTCTATTTTAGAGGAGTTCAAATACTTGCTGTGAGGAGCCGCAGGGGCTCACTTTTATTGTGCTTTATTTTGTTAGAGGAGTTGAAATTTCATTTTCTATCTACGGTACTGAACTATATTGTTGCTCTTTATCCTGTGAGGTGTTCAGTTCCATATTCTTAGTTAATAATGAATTTTCCTTCATTTTCATTTAATGTGAGTTCTGTTTTCTCACATTTATTACTATTTGATTGTGTTGGTACGATTTTTGTACCCACACCCATTTTGTATATTCGCCCTTTATCTCTCTAACGTTGTGTAGTGGGCGTGTATGCATGTGTTTGTTTTATGTTCTGTCGTACTTTTTCTCCTTCTCTTTGTGCTCTTGTCTTTACATCTTTTTCGGTTAAGGGGAGGGGTGTTGTATTCTGCTTTCCTATTACCTTGTCCTTCCTTTGTGTCAGTCTCTACTTGTTTATGTCATGTCTCTGTGATGTCATACAGTTCCACCTGTTGATGTTCAATGATATTTGTCAGTTATCTGGAGGCTGAGCAGGAAGGTACCTGCTCCCGGTGGGGTTTCTTACCAGATTACATTTCTACTTGAATGCTGTACCTGACCTTCTAATCCCAAGAATAAAGATACTACTTGAACTCTACTACGAGGAGTCTTTCATCTTTATTTATCGGATATAACAGAGCCATCTGTCGATCTGGAAGGCTGGGTCGCCCTGTGGCCTATACGTGCATTGGTTAATGGCCGCAAGGTGTGATGCCCAGTAGTACATCTGTATGTCTGGAAGCCCGATGCCTCCATCAAACCAACCCAACGTAAGCTTGTGTGTCGCGATACGAGGTGGCTTACCCTCCCACAACAGGTCCTGTATGGTACGATCGATTTCCTTAAAATACGAGTGTGCAACGGAGTGTGGAGTATTGTGGAGAGCATATATGAACCTGGGAAGGGACATCATTTTGAACAGGGCAGCACGCCCCAAAAGAGAGAGCGGAAGCGATTTCCAATGTAAGACGTCAGCTTTAAGACGCATGAGGGGCGGCAGGAGACTGCGATCATAAAATCTTGACGGCTCCTTAGAGACCCAGATCCCCAAGTATTTGAAGCCATCAACAGCTTCCGCCAGTTGATATCCCAGAGGGAGCACAGGCCTCTTTCCATAGAGGGCATATAACACCGATTTGGTCCAGTTTATAGAATAGCCAGCATATCTACCAAACACCTGGAATATGTCCAGGACCACATTGAGGGATGCAGCCGGGGACGCCAGGTAGAGCAAGATGTCGTCCGCATACAGCGATATACGTTCTTCCCAGCCGGACGTCCATTAAAGCCCCTTATGGCGGGGTGATTACGGACCCACATTGCCAGAGGCTCGAGGGCCAGAGCAAAGAGAAGTGGGGACAAGGGGCATCCCTGCCTGGTGCCCCTACCAAGAGCGAAAACGAGAGATTTCCTGTTATTAACCACTATTTGAGTGAGTGGCTGTTGGTAGAGAAGCCGAACCCAGCTCGTAAACTCGGGCCCAACCCTAATTTATGAAGGACAGCAAACATATACGGCCACTCAATGGTGTCAAATGCTGAAGCAGCGTCAAGGGAGACCACGACAGCGTCCTCTCTAATCATGTCAGCACGGCACAGTACTCCGTGGAGCCTGCGCAGATTGAGGGAGGTGTTTCTAGCGGGCATGAATCCCGACTGGTCTGGATGGACCAGACGGGCAATGACCCCAAGCAGCCGGGAGGCGAGGACCTTCGCAAGGATTTTCACTTCGCAGTTGAGCAGCGAGATGGGTCTGTAAGAGGAGCATTTGTTACTCGGCTTGCCCTCTTTATGGATGACCAAAATGTTAGCAAGCCGCTGGTCTTCGGGCAGTAACCCCCCCTTCTTGCTATCACGAAACATTGCGGTGAGATAGGGTGCTGTCTTGCCTGCAGTAAGTTTAAACAGTTCAATGGGCAAGCCATTAGGGCCCGATGCCTTCCCACCGCGCAAATCGTGGATGGCTTTTTCGACCTCTGTGACGTCTAGGTCAAGATCGGAGCGCTCCTCGTCAGTGAGCGAGGGCAAAGAAATATCCCGCAAAAGCGAGGAAGCAACAGAAGGCAGTGTTAATGCATTTGTTGAACACACAGAGTCAATAAATGAGTCACACACTCAAGAAGAAACTCGAGACCAAATTAGAAAAAATAACTGGTATTTATATATATATATATATATATATATATATATATATATATATATATATATATATATATATATTATCTACTGGCGGTCGCCAGTAGATAGTTATAGTTAGGACCTATTATCCATAGGAAATCCGCAACATTCTATTTGAAATAACGTTGGCGCCGGTTGACGTATCTTCGCTAAAGCTTCCAACTTGTTGGGGCGCTCCGGTCCGCTCCTATCCTGAAAGTCTCGGGGTGATACGTCAAGCGGGGGCCGAGAAAAAGGGGGTCCCAAAACGCGTTTTCCCCATTCATTTTTCCATAGGAACCTTTAGTCGCAGCTACAGCTCAAACTGCTGAACGGAATTACACCAAATTTGGCAAAGAGGTAGCCCTTGGTTCAGTGTCGTGCCTTTTGCTTAAATGGTGTAAATCCGTTCAGTAGTTTCTGAGAAAATCACAAATAATATCACATATATATCTATGGCCGATTAGGGTCCGCGTACCCTCCCGATCTGCATGCTAATTGGCTGTCAACACTCCAAATCAGGAAGTGTTGGCAGCCATTTTGTCCCTCGAAGTGCGCAAAGCGCAAAAAGGGGGCAGGGTAGAAACACCCTGACCCCCTAGGTCTGCTCAGGGGGTCCCACAAGGACCCCCTGGGCAGAAAAAAGCATTTTTTTTAAAAAAGAAAATTGGCGGGATGCGCTTAGCGTGCGCGGATCCCACCGCAAAAAAAATAAAACGAAGCGCGGTCTTACGCGCTTCGTTGTTAATTGGCCCCCGGGTGGGCCAAGTCCCGGGGGCATGCGGGGGGTATTTATAATATGTGGGGGCCTCTAAGGCCCCCAAGCCCCGGGGACCGCCACCCCCGGGGCTTTAAAATAAATGGTGCGGGAGGGCTCTCGGCCCTCCCGCAGCCCCCGGGACCGCCACCTCTCCGGGGCTTCTTTAATAATTTTTAAAAAATTACCTGTGTGGGGGCTCGAGCCCCTCACACGCCCGGGACCACCACCTCCCCGGGGCTTTGTCAATGGAGGGAGGGGGCCGCGCGGCCCCCTCCTGGAGCCTGTGATGGCCCTGGGGACCACCACCCCCCAGGGCCGGCTCCTGCAGTGTCCCGGGGTGCCTACCCCCAGGACACTGTAGTTTGCAATGACAGGACGGGAGCCGCGAGGCTCCCGTCCTGTCACAGCAAACTGCTTTGGATATTGGAAGAGAGAGCAGAGAAACCTGCTCTCTCTTCCAATATCCAAAGCAGATTGCTTTTCCACACGGGGAGCTGCATCTTAGCAGCTCCCCATGTGGAAAAGCAATGCCGGCTCCCACAGGAGGCGGGGAGCCGGCAGGGTCTGTGGGGGAGTTGGGGTCCCCCCACGGACCCCAAAGGATAGGGCCAGCCCCGGGGCAAGTAGTGGCCCGGGAGGGGGGCCACGCGGCCCCCCTCCCCAAAAATAATAAAAAAATAAAAATAAAGGCCTGCCCCGGGGACGGGGTCCCCGGGGCCGGATTCGGCCACGGAGGGGGCCACGCGGCCCCCTTCCCGTTTAATAAAAAAAAAAAAAGGGTAAGGCCCTGGGGGATGGGGTCCCCAGGGCCCAAAACTAGGAAAAAGGAAGGGGGGCCACACAGCCCCCCTTCGAAAAAACAAAAACAAAAAACGATCGGGCCGCAGGCCCCTCCCCCTTCCTTTACCACTCTGCAAACGCTCCCCCTGGCGCGTTTGCAGATGGGGAACGAATTCCCCTTAAATACTGGGGGTCCCTGGGGGCCAACTAGCCCACCAGGAACCTCCAGTATGCGCCAGGGGGCTGCGTTGCAGAGAGGTGTACAGAGGCCACGCCCCTTTTTACACCTCTCTGCAACGCAGCTCTGTGGCGCTTTTTGGAGGTACATGGTGGGCTACTTGGACTCCAGGGACCCTCAGGATTCAAGGGGACTTAATCCCCCAACTGAAAACGCACCACGGGGCGCGTTTGCACAGTGGTGAAGGGAGGGGGCGGGGCTTCAGGTGACATGTGTGCAAACAGGCCCCGTGGCGTGTTTTAAGATGGGGAATTAAATCCTCTTCAATCCTGAGGGTCCCTGGGGGCCAACTAGCCCACCAGGTACCTCCAGTAAGCGCCACGGAGCTGCGTTGCAGAGTGTTGTAAAAAGGGGCGTGGCCTCTGAACACCTCTCTGCAACGCAGCTCTCTGGCGCATACTGGAGGTACCTGGTGGGCTAGTTGGCCCCTAGGGACCCTCGGGATTGAGGAGGAATTAATTCTCCAACTTAAAACGCGCCACAGGGCGTGTTTGCAGACATGTATCCTCAGGCCCCACCCCCTTTATTCACCATTGTGCAAGTATTCCTCTAAAATCAGCCGAACTACGAATTCAGATTTACTCACCTGTTATCAGGAGAGACCTCAGTGCTGCATCTTTGCGCCCAGTACCGATCCTGAAAAGTAATTCTAACCGTACTTACCAGTAACTTGAATTTCCTTCCATAGGCTAACATTGACTGGTTTCACTTGGAAATTCTTCTAAGTGTGGAGTTTTGGAACTTTATAATATTCCTCTAAAATCAGCCGAACTACGAATTCCGATTTACTCACCTGTTATCAGGAGAGAACCCAGTGCTGCATCTTTTAGCCCAGCACTGACCCTGAAAAGTAATTCTAACCGTACTTACCAGTAACTTGTATTTCCTTCCATAGGAATCCATTGTCTGGTTTTCAGCAGAAAAGTTTCAAAGTGTCGATTTTCACAAACTACAAATATTCCTTAAAAATCGCCTGTATGACTTAAACGCATTCTTTCAACTGTTTACAGGAGATGCACCAGTGCTGGATCCAGGATCCACCACTGAGTAAGAAAAAGTAACGATAACACTACTTACCTGCTAAGTGAATTTCCTCCCATAGGATAACATTGGTGATTCTATGTGAAAAGTTTCCAAGTGTCAACTTTTAAAATACAATAATATTCCTTAAAAATCACTACTGTAACCAAAACGCTTTTACTCAACTGTTTACAGGAGATGTCCCAGGACTGAATCTAGGATCCAGTCCTGTGGTTAGAAAAAGTAATCCATAAAGTAACTAATTGCATTTAACTAGAAATTCACATTGAGCTCAATGTTGCATTGTGTTTGAAATTGTGTTGCCCATTGCAACAACTGTAACTACTGTACTTAAAAGTCTATTGCCTATTTGCAAAGTATTTAAACTAAAGTAATTCATTCTGAGAAAGTATATTTTGTAATGTAATGTATAATGTAATTACAATGTAAGATAAAAAATAAAATATCTAAAAATAAATAGTTTTAAAAAATGTAGTAAATCAGTATCAAAAAAATAAATATAACAATTAATACAATTAAAAAATTGTCATTTACAAAACCTTTGAAATTCACTGAAAAAAACCATAGGTTTCAGGCCCGTTATAGTTAGAAATTAGCATTTAAAAACCTTTGAAATTCACTGAAAAAACCATAGGTTTTAGGGACAGTTATAGTTAGTTGGACATTGCACTCGTACAAAACCCGTGAAATTCCCCCGTTATAGTTAGTTCAGCTAACTATAACTCGCACTCCCGCAATGCACTGCTGATGACGTCACATATTACATCATTCATGACATGGTCAGTGACATCACTGATGACATCACTGATGACATCTCAAATGACATCACTGATGACATCATCCATGTGATAGTTTCATGCATCTTCTCACACCCTAATATAACTTTTGATACACCCACTCTTATTTACAGACTGCCATTCGCAAAACCATACACACTCCAATACCAATAACTATATACCCACTCACTGATTCTTAGGTCTACACACACACATCTACTCACTCACCCGTCCAGTCACTCATACTTACAGTCACTCAGTACAGGACCATCATATGCACTCATACACCTATATAAACACTCACACACCGCCACTCATCCATAGAGGTACTCACACACCTAGTCAGTCATGCAAAAATTAATCACACACCCATTTACTCACCTATAGAGTTATACACACACCAGCTCACTTACTCATACAAATACTAGCACATTCTTACGCTCTTATACAATAACTGATACAAGCACACACGCATCCATACAGCCACTCTCACAATCACACACTCTCACTTATAGCCTTTTAAATACTCTAACACACATATATACTGCCTTTTACATATGTAGTTACTCACACATGTACCACTGGGACATACATTCACTCACTAACACACTCTTACACACACTTACCCACCCATACAGTCTATCACAGATGCACTCTTGAAACCATCCACCCAGTGAATCACCCACTCACACATCTATGCACAGAGTCGCACACACCCCACCCACACAAACACTCAGGCACTCATACAGATACTCAGACAACCAATCAATAACTCATATAGACACTCATGTAGCTATTCACAAACCCATGCAGTCACTTACACAGCAACAGACAGACGGATACAGACATTCACACAGTTTAGTCACTAACCCATGCATTCAGTAAGATACGTTTAATCACTCACTTATAGAGTTAGTCACGCACCTACTAAATCATCCATACAGACACTTACACACCCACTCATTCTTCAATACGCCTTTCCCTATATATATTAAACATATTTAAACTTTACAAAAACACACAGTCACTGGATGATGTCATCAGTGATGTCATTTGAGATGTCATCAGTGATGTCATCAGTGATGTCACTGACCATGTCATGAGTGATGTAATATGTGACGTCATCAGCAGTGCATTGCGGGGGCGCGAGTTATAGTTAGCTGAAGTAACTATAACGGGGGAATTTCACGGGTTTTGTACGAGTGCAATGTCCAACTAACTATAACTGTCCCTAAAACCTATGGTTTTTTCAGTGAATATATATATGACCTTGTGAATATTATGAGCACAACAAAATGTTATTAGATTTGATCTCGTGGTGCCTTCATAATAATTTCTTTCTGTTTGGTAAGGAGACCCTAAAACAAATTAGGGGCGTAGCTATGGGATCCTGTTTCTCCCCCAGCTATGCATGTTTGCATGTTGGTTGGTGGGAGGAACAGGTCCTTAAAAGATACACCAGGTAGCTTTTGAACAGCATGTGCTGCATTGGCTGCGTTATATCGATGATATATTTATCGTATGGAAGGGGACAATAACAGTGCTAAGGAATTTATTACTACTCTCAATGTAAATTCTAGCAACCTCATGTTCACATCCGATATAAGCAGCACAAAAATTGAATTTTTAGATGTATCAGTTACAGTGGTGGAGAATAAATTGGAGACGACCCTCTTTAGGAAAGCTACAGCAGGAAATAGCATTTTGCATGCAAGCAGTGGTCATCCACGACATCTCATTGAAAGCATACCCTACGGTGAAATACTCAGACTAAAACGCATCTGTAGTACACAACAAGAATTTAATAGATGCACGATAGACACTATGAAAAGACTGAAAAAAAGAGGGTATAGTGACAAGGTTTTAACTAAGGCAGAAGCAAAAGCCCAAGAAAGGCCAAGGGAGAGTCTACTACAAAATAATGAGGCTGTTATTGGGGACAAAAACACGACAGAAATCCCACGCCTAATTACCACATATAGTAGACAAGAGAGAAAATAAAGTCCATCTTGAGAAAAAACTGGCCAATTATCCTTACAGATGGGGTTTTGGGAACTAGACTTCCAGACTTACCTATCATCACTTTTAGAAGATCAAAATCTATGAGGAGTCAACTTGTTAAAAGTAGCCCAGAAATAGGTACTGCAGGCACGTGGCTGAAACCAAGGCAGGGTTTTTATAAGTGTTCCTCGTGCCGAGCATGCAAATTTGGTACCAACACCACACACTATGTCTCTCCTTTTTCAAGAGATGAGGTAGCTATCAAGGGTAGTTACAGCTGCAGGACAGAATTTGCTGTATATGTCCTGGCCTGCACCTGCGGCTTGCGTTACGTTGGGAGTACCAAGCTGCAGGTGCATGTCAGGATTTTGCAGCACTTAAGAGCGATTGTGAACAATGATAACACCTACCCTGTCGCAAGACATTTTAAAAGCACACACAGCAATGATTTAAGTTGTCTAACCTACTATGTGATAAATGCCATTGCACCCTCAGGAGAGGAGGAAACAGGGAAAAATTGTTAAGGCAGCTTGAGACACGTACTATATTGGAATTAGACAGTAAGGCACCTAACGGACTCAACACAACTGAGGACATGCATAACTATTTATAATGAATGAACATACAGAGGAAAGAGAAGGACAAAAATAAGATGAGAATGAGTCAAGAAAAATCAAGAAAAATCAAGAAAAATCAATGACAAGAATTTTTTGCTACATATAAATACATTTTTGATACCATTCCTATTTGGTTGGAAACCATGATATTTAGTGTATTCTTTTTAGATTTTTGATAAATTTTTCCAGGTCTTTTAGCAATATTTTCATATATATTTGTAATGTTATTTCTCTTGTATTTTGCACATTTGCCAAAGCACTTTTACAGTGGCCATGGTCACTGTTGTTGGCCGCTATCAATTTATTTATTTATATCTTAAGTCTCACAAAAACAAATGTTTGCATCTGGGTTTTAGGTTCATTTTGTAGATACCTGCACTCGCATGATTTATAGACAGATATTTTAGTTGCACTTGGCACTTTATTAAATTCACATGGCAAAGAGTATTGAGGAACTAAAAGCACTTGCAAAGAAGATGACATTTGGAATTAGTACATTGGGATTGTTTAAGCATTTATGCTGTCAGAATGGTTTAAGATCGATCATGCGGTCTTTATATTCTTAAACAATTCATGTAGTTTTTAATGTTTATACAGCAATATTTATTTATTTATTTATTGCTTTTAAACGGAATGTGAGGGCACAATTGTACCTCATCATGCATACTTCTGAAATTTCCATTTTTTTTAGGTGAAATGCATTTAAGCTTCAGAATATATTTTTAAGGGATAAAAACAAGGAAGTAATGATTATAATAATAACAACAAAGTATCAATGTCACTAATTTTTAGCAACAACCAAAAGAAGAAGGATTTTGCAATGTGTTGTTTGATTGCGTCAAAAATGCCGATAACACAGTGTTTCTTCTATTGCTTTGACCATGTGACTCACAATGGGGTGGACACCTAGCATTTAAAAAGATCATGGCGGATATTATTCTTTATGTGTGAACAAGGGCACAAGGTGCTCGAAACGCGTCACAAGTGAGAGGAGAATAAAACAACTTGCCTGCCACTATTCCTTGGGTCTGTGTCTCTCTGTTCGCCTGTGTGGAGGTTCGGAGAGTGCTTTTTGGAAGATATATATATATATATATATATAAACACTAAGACCTTCGTAATTGGGCAAGTACTTTTCGAGATATCAATTTGTACAGGTATGTAAAATTGAAGCACAAATGCGTTTTTACACAGTAATGCTTCTGTATGGAGAAAAAAACATACTGAATACACGTATTTGCAAACGATTCTCAGGGGCCACCTTTAGTACTTAAGGCGCTAGGGGACCAAAGTCCTAAGTACCACCAGCAGTTCGGGTTTACCTGCCCTGGAGCGTCTGGGTGCCAAGGTGCTGGACGGGTTGGTATCCTTGCATGCTACACCATAGGAACAGGATGCCTGGGGGGGGGGGGGGGACAGGTCCGGGAGCTTCCAACAGGGGACTCAGTTGATTGGGGTCCTGGGAGCAGGGGAGCACTGTCGGCTGTCGAGGCCTCTGGCCGGGGAGCTCGGAAGCAGAAGGTTTTCGTCGGCTGGTGCCCGTGCGTCAAAGTCACCCACAGTTCTCTGTAAGACCTGCAAAGGGGGACAAAACAGGACAGCTGGGCCACTCTCAGTGCTGGCCTCTGTGGTGTGGACGTCCCTCATCGGCTGATCAGTCTTTGCAGCGTTGGAGTCCGGATTGGACTCAAACAAGCTTTGGTTAGTGCAAGGGGCCTGGAACCCCGGGTATTGGTGCAGGGCGGCTCCGGTTGCTCCTGGCATCTTCTCACTTGGTGGGGAGATGGATCTGACCTCTTGGACCACGGTGACCTCTTCCTGGCTGACTGCTGCGTCGGTGGACCCGGTTAACAGTAGAACGGTGAACTGGACTTTGCGGTCGGTGCCTGCAGGAAGTGGCTCCTCCATTTCAAGGGAGATGCTGATGGCTTGGTGAAGTGCTGGAGGCCCTCCAAGGCTTTTGGAGGATGCACAGCTGCAGAACGAGTCGGGCTGTTGTCAGGACAGTAGCAGGTAGGCAGGCAGGATTGGGTTCCAAAGTCCACCAGCAGTCCGCAGTTCTCGCTTCTTTGTCCTATTCTTTCTTCAGTCAGATAAATCTGAGTTCCTGGTGTCAGAGGGCCACCTAAATACTCAATTAATGGGCCTTAAGGGGAGTGAAGAGTAGTAGCCAATGGGCTACTTACCCTTTGGGTCACTACACCCCTTATATGACCACTTACTGTGAGGAGTGGGCATAACCCTGTCCCATAGTTCCTAATTCCACCAAAAACAAGATGGCGGAATCCCTCTTTCATGAGGCACATCAAGCAGCCCACCTTAGGGGTGTGACTGGCCTGGTAGTGCACCACACCTCTAATCTCCCGTCTGTCCTGGTGACAGATGGGCCTCAGGGCAAAGGGTGGCATCTCCCAGGTCTGGGGGAAACCGGGTCACACATCAAAGGTAGCAGAGGCTTTGAAGCCTCTGGCCTTGGTAAACAGATTCACTAGCCATCCTTCTGGAGGAGGTGTAAACAACTCCCGCCTGAGCAGGCATTGTTTCTGACCTCTGAGAGCGTAGGCTTTTATCTCCAGGAGGTCTGAAACTCGTCTGTGGTGGCAGGCTGGAAGATACCAGTCAGCCAGCACACTAAGGGCCCTATTACGACCTGGCAGTCTGAGGACCACCAAACTCGTGGTGGCCAGGCGGATCCAGCCACCGCCGCACCGGAGGTCCAACCGTCTGATTACAACTTAGGCAGTCGGACCACCCTGGTACCGCCGGCTCCGTCCGTGAACCACCGTTCCCTGGCGTTGGAGTGGCGGTCAGAGGCCGCAATATGCTTGGCGGGACCGCCACGGTCCTACCAAGCATATTACGAGTTTCCGTGTAAACCTCGGAGGAGAGGAAGGCCCCCCGTGCCTCAACCGCATGTGTATGCACACAGGGGAGCATAACATGTTCCTGCATGGTATAGGCTTTCGAGTCCATGCCGTGCAGGAACCTTGTAGTGCGGTCCCATTGTGGTGCGTTTTTTAATGGCACCGCTGCCTTTAAAAGAGGCACTGCCATGGGACCGCCACGCCGCCCGCCTGCCAGACTACTTGAAAGTCGTAATCTGGCAGGCTGGCCGGGCAACCTTTGGCAGAGCGGTGGTGCGGCGATTTGCACCGACGCTCTGTCGAAAAGTCGTAATCGGCCCCAAAGCGGCTGGTAGGTTTTCAGGGGGCATCTCTAAGGTACTCTCTGGGTGCATATCTCAATAAATCCACTACTGGCATCAGTATGTATTTATTAAGAAAAGGTGTTTGATACCCAACACCATAGGTTTCAGTGAAGTCATCATGTAGCTGGGGAACTCGTAATGACCAGTGCCCAGTACATATACTTAAGATGGCTTCCCTGTTCACTTGTACTATCTAGCAGTTGAACTAGACAGCACAGGGATATATCTGCTCATGCAGATATGTCATCACATGTAATATAATTCATCCTGCCTTAGGGCTATAAGGCTTGCTGTAGAGGTGACTTACATATATTGCATGCAGTGTCTGTAGGCACGGCACACAGTGTGTGTGCCATGTCATGTTTTCACATTTGTCTGCACCATTTCATGCAGCCTGCAATGGTAGTCTGCATGAGTTTGGTAGTGGGTCTCTTAGGGTGGCACAATACATGCTGCAGCCCTTAGGAACCCTCTTTAGTACCCATGACCTGGGTACCATTTATCAGGGACACAGAGGTGCTAAAAATCTTGCCAATTGGGGAACAATTGCACAGTTACCTTGTGTTAGGGAAAGAGCACTGGGGATGTGGTTAGCAGGAACCCAGTGCACTTCAGTCAAAATGGCATCAAATACCAGGCAAAAAGTGGGGGTGACCATGTCAACAAGCATTTGCAATGCAATAGGTCTCGCATTTGCGAGAGTTTGAGCTATTTTTATTGTAAATGACATTGCCTTTTATTTATGTTTTGGTTTTTGAAACAAATAAAAGCCATTGTCATTTACAATGCCAATAGGCCAAACTCGCGTAAATGCGAGACACCCACCCCTTAAGAAAGGAACTGATTTCAGAATTCTCTGAAATTAAGATCAAACTCTTCATTGTGCCTGATAGGTTGAGGCTTGGCTTGGTATTCAACCATTGAAAATGTCCCTAGGTAACTCTAAGTTCAGTACCTACTCATCTTGAGTCCAGACTTGTGGTTCGGGCCAACATACATCCCTCCACTGTTTCTCTTTATTCCACAGAAAGCAGCAAAAGCCCTTACTCTAGCCAAAGGCTGCCCTGAGCCTCCCACCGCTGCCCGGCCTGCCCTCAGTGCCGCTGCCAGATCCCATGTTTGTTGCAAGCATCTGGTTGCAGTGTGTGTATGCAGAGAAACCTTGTGTCCTCCTCTCTCCATCTGTCACTCAGACAGGCACTTTCAACTGCATCAATCTGTGTTCTTTGGCATCAATGATGCTCAAATTCTCTCAGCCTCCTTAGAATGGCTACAAAACACCACCCGGCACAGCGAATAGAGCACGACTCCCATGCTTGCTGCTAATTTCATGCTCTCCCATCTGGGGATTCCCATTGGAGCTGGGTGGCAGGATGCACTCAGGCCACAGGGATCCCCACAGCCTTTATCCTGACGAATTTCTGCATGGGGATGAATTGAAGAGAAACTCACTTCCATCAACGACCTCGCGCACTTTCACAATGCCTGGATCAGCTGAAGAGGGCACAAGCCATGGACGCCTCCCTCCCACACTCCGATCAGGGGAAGATGCAAAGGAGGAGCGGTGCTGCCCTGTTCTTTCGGCCTTCAGTCACACCTTCTCTCATGTCTCTTCTGATGCACATCTCTGGAGTTCTTCCTGCCCATCTCTGCTCTATTCTACCTGCTTCACGGTGCCTGTGTACCTCTCATGCAAAAAAAAACCCTATCGGTTTTGGAGGTATATTGAATAAATTGCACTCCTGTAAGTATCACTAGAGGTCTCTTGATTTTTTTCTCAGGGGAACACTCGCCACATGAACATCCCTGGTGAGCAGTGGAGACAGATTGTGCGCAAAATAATTCTGATGTCTTCAGATTCTGTATTTAGTTACCTGTTTTACTTCTTTCCAACTTTTTTCTGTGTTTATCAATTGCCTCTCCTTCATATCTGGAACGTGTCCCTCATTCTCTCGAGTCCCTCACCGTTTATCATCCTCTCGAAACTTCTCCTGTCTGCCTACTCTCATTGCCCATTTCCCATGCACTTTCTCATCAGCCCTCCCAACTTTATTTCACATCAAGTTCCGCAACCCCATTGTCTGGTTTTCTCCCCACCCCATCTCTCTAGGTGTTCTGCACTGTCAGAGTTGAGGCTGTGAAGCTCTGAGAGCATTCTGCGAACATTCACACTGCATAAGACAAAAACACAAACGTATAAAACATGGCCTGCCCTGGCCCAAGTACTCTTCAGCAGCAAATGCCAAACTAAAACACCGAAGCAAAGAACGCCCAAAATTGTGTAAAAATAGCAGTGCGTGTCAAGGCAGACCCAATACCATGGGCAATGGCAAAGCAATACACAAGCCTACAGTATGGAATATGAAAAAGGCAGTGAAGGCTAAAAGAAAAGAAAAATACAAGAAACCGGCTCTGTAAAATGAGGGTACAGGATCAAAAAATGGGGATACAAGTTGTTCAAATGAAGGTACACGTTTATTTAAAAGGGGTGCATCTCCAGAAAAGGGGGAGGCTTAAAAAAAATGATGTGCACCATCAGAAAGAAACCTGCTCATGCTGCACTTGAGTGGCTGCACGCCCCAATCAATGTTTCAAACACTGAAATGATGATTTACCTCAGCTAAAACATACCACAATCTCCTCAGGTGAGGGGCTAAGTCGTGCAAGGCTCCCTCTGACCTAGACAGGTGTAAATATGCTTTGAATATTGTATACACGGTTTAAATCTGGGAGAAATGTGGGCGCACCACTTGTACTCATTCATTTTGATGGGCTGCTTTGTATGTGGTGGGATCGTGGGATGCCTATCTTTGAGGAAAGGTGGGTGAATGACACCCCACAGTTTTCACCAAGTTTATTATTCTATCTCATGGTTGGACAGCGGTCATAAGTCTGTCTAAAAATGCAGCAATGGGAATGGTGTGTTATCCAGAGGGCAGCCACACATTCTGATGGACAGTCCCTTTCTTACGTACCCTATATAATCCGAGACCCAGTGAGATGCACTTCCAGGATCGAGGAAAGCTTCAGAACCGGCTCAAAGAAACCACATCTCACCACCATATCGGTTCTATTGTGGGAGGGAAAACTACATTGCTGCTGCCAATGCTATACATTTTATATATGTAAGGGAAGGTTGTGCTACTACTCTTGCTGGTCTGGAGGGTAGGGCCAACATTTTGGGTATGTGTCTAAAGACATAGCCCCTGCATGTGCTGCCTGTGTGCGTATACGTGTGTGTAGCTTGCACTGCCCCTGCTACGCTGCCCCTGCTATGCTAGTAATATAGGTGTATGCGTGTTAGGGAGGCCTGTTCTATTGGTGGTTTTGCTGTATCTACCCTGTATGGGGGTGAGTCTCCCCATGTGATCCTTACTGTATCACATTTGTTTGATGAAGATTTGAAAGCCCTTGTGTTGTGTCTCTGCTCTTCGTATGTTTGTCTATGTGTGTTCTGCTACCTGTGTTATGTGTGTGCACTGCTGATGTCTACGTTTTAGCTATTCTATGTGTGAGGGGAACTTCTTCAATCTGCTGCCTGGGCTGTACCTGTTGTGCGTGCATTCGGGAAGCTTGCCCTGCTGCCACGCTGCCCATCTTCTCTGTGTGTGCACGTGCATGTTTGTGTGTATGTGTGCTGAAGGGAACTTGTGTGAAGGGAGCTTTGACTGACCATTGGGGTCAACAAGAGAGTACTTCTCACTTTGTGGTGGAAACTGGAAAACAAGACTACAGCGAGGACATGTTGGTAAAAAAGTCTCCGTTCTTTCTGCATTGTGCAACTAGTACAGCGAAGCAGAATCGACCACATACATATTTCACTAACATAGGACTAGTCTTTTACGTAGTGCCCGCTGCCAGTGACTCCTGCGTCTTCGGTGGCTGTAAAGAACATAGGTGTTACTACTACCAGCGGAATTGTTCTCGTTTTGCCGACCCTGGAAGGATTAAAAGTTGAATCGACCCTTGACCTTGCCAGGTAGGTCGCTCCCCCACCACACAGCTCCGCCTGTGTTGTCTGCCCGCTGCTCCTGTAGGTAAGATCGCCCTCCGCTTGTGGCCCCGGTGCCCGTTTTTGTCTGCTCTCCCCCTGTTTTTCCTTTCTGTGCCCCTCGCTGCCCCACTGTTGTTGTGCCCGTGATTTTGTCTGCTCTCCCCCTGTTTTTCCTTTCTGTGCCCCTCGCTGCCCCTCTGTTGTTGTGCCCGTGATTTTGCCTGCTCTCCCCCTGTTTTTCCTTTCTGTGCCCCTCGCTGCCCCTCTGTTGTTGTGCCCGTGATTTTGTCTGCTGTCCCCTGTTTTTCCTTTCTGTGCCCCTCGCTGCCCCACTGTTGTTGTGCCCGTGATTTTGCCTGCTCTCCCCCTGTTTTTCCTTTCTGTGCCCCTCGCTGCCCCACTGTTGTTGTGCCCGTGATTTTGTCTGCTGTCCCCCTGTTTTTCCTTTCTGTGCCCCTCGCTGCCCCACTGTTGTTGTGCCCGTGATTTTGTCTGCTGTCCCCCTGTTTTTCCTTTCTGTGCCCCTCGCTGCCCCACTGTTGTTGTGCCCGTGATTTTGTCTGCTGTCCCCCTGTTTTTCCTTTCTGTGCCCCTCGCTGCCCCACTGTTGTTGTGCCCGTGATTTTGCCGGCTCTCCCCTGTTTTTCCTTTCTGTGCCCCTCGCTGCCCCACTGTTGTTGTGCCCGTGATTTTGTCTGCTGTCCCCCTGTTTTTCCTTTCTGTGCCCCTCGCTGCCCCACTGTTGTTGTGCCCGTGATTTTGTCTGCTCTCCCCCTGTTTTTCCTTTCTGTGCCCCCGCTGCCTCTCGCCACTCCCGCCGCTGCGTTCCCTGCGGCCCCGCCCCCCAGACTGCCCATTCGCTGCCCCTGCCTCCCGCCTCCCAGCTGCTCCTCCCTCCCACCTCCCCAGAAATGGCGGCCGCTGCACGGCCGCGCAGCGGACGTGCGCAGCGGGCGCGCCGCTGGTGCGCCGAAGGCGCGCCTAAGGCAAGCCCGTCTGCGCCCGTCCGCGACTGGACCGCGCCCAGCGCCAGAACCCCTGGAACCCACCAACGCAACACTACTCGACGGACCTACGACGCCGCCACACTCACCGCACTCAATGCCGGCCGGAACCCTGCCTGCTACCGAGCCTCACCGAGACGCACCCACGGACCCTTCGCCTGCCAAGCCTGCCGATTCACCTGCCCCCGGACGTGCACCACCTCCGCCAAGTCGAGCAACAGCAGCAACCACCTGAAATGCATCCTGCTGAACACCCGCTCCGTCCACAGGCACGCCGTGGAACTCTGGGACCTGCTCGACGCAACAGCACCGGACATCGCCTTCCTCACCGAGACCTGGATGAACGCCTCCTCAGCGCCCGACATCGCCATAGCCATCCCGGATGGATACAAGATCACCCGGAAGGACCGCGTCAACCAGACGGGAGGAGGCATCGCCATCGTACACAAGAACACCATCCGCATCTCGACTAACTCCGACGAGACCTTCTCCGCCGCCGAACACCTACACTTCCAGATACACACTGACCCCAAGACCACCCTCCGAGGCACCCTCATCTACAGACCCCGGGACCACGCACACTATTCAGCGAAGACATCGCAGACTTCATCAGCCCGCACGCCATGCCCTCAGCCGACTACATCCTCCTAGGGGACCTCAACTTCCACCTGGAGAACAACAACGACAGAAACACCACCGCCCTGCTGGACAACCTCGCCAACCTCGGACTCAAGCAACTGGTGAACACGCCCACCCACTACGCCGGCCACACGCTTGACCCCGTCTTCTCGTCCAGCAAGCACATCTCCTTCAGCCACGCCACCGGACTCCACTGGACCGACCACAGCTGCGTCCACTTCAGCTTCAGAAAGACTGCGACCCACCACCACCCGCAACAGGCTCCCCGCCGGAGCTGGAGCAAGATCACCGCCGAGCAGCTCACCGCCTCCCTCAGCCAGAACACACCCACCAACACAACGGACCCAAACGAAGCAGCCAGCAACCTCGCCAAGTGGCTGACCGCCTGCGCCGACGACCTCGCACCACTAAAAACCCTCCCAGCAGACCCGGAAGCAAGAAAACCCCTTGGTTCACCAACGAACTCAAGGAATCCAAGAAGAACTGCCGCACTCTCGAGAAAACCTGGCGACTCGACCAGACCACAGACAACAGGACCGCCCTCAAGCACGCCACCCGCAAACACCACCAGCTGATCCGTGCCACCAAGAAGTCGGCACTCAAAGAACGACTGGACAACAACGCCCATGACAGCAAGGAACTTTTCAGCATCGTCAAAGAGTTCTCCAACCCCAGCGCCGGAAACAACGACATCACCCCCTCGCAAGACCTCTGCAACTCACTCTCCGCGTTCTTCCACCGCAAGATCACCGACATACACAACAGCTTCGACGCACAAACAACGCACCCTACCGCCGAACCAACGCCCGCCACCACCACCCTCTGCAACTGGACCCCGATCAGCACCGAAGACACCACCCGCACGATGAACTCCATCCACTCCGGATCACCAACCGACCCCTGCCCACACCACGTCTTCAACAAAGCCGACGCCACCATCGCACCCCATCTCCGGGACATCATCAACTCCTCCTTCCACACCGCCACCTTCCCGGAGAGCTGGAAGCACGCCGAGCTTACCGCCCTCCTGAAGAAACCAACGGCGGACCCCACCGACCTCAAGAACTACCGTCCCATCTCGCTCCTTCCGTTTCCGGCCAAAGTCATCGAGAAGACCGTCAACAGACAGCTTGCCGCCTTCCTCGAGACGAATGGATCCCTCGACCCCTCGCAGTCCGGGTTTCGGGCCAACCACAGCACCGAGACCGCCCTTATCGCAGCCACCGACGACATCAGAACCCTAACCGACAACGGGAAACAGCTGCCCTCATCCTCTTGGACCTCTCTGCGGCGTTCGACACCGTCTGCCACCGCACCCTAGTGAAGCGCCTCAGCAACATCGGAATCCGAGAGAAAGCACTGGAATGGATCATCTCGTTCCTCGCCGGAAGAACCCAGAGAGTCCGCCTCCCCCGTTCAGATCCGAAGCCACCGAAGTCATCTGCGGCGTTCCACAAGGATCCTCACTCAGCCCAACCCTCTTCAACGTCTACATGAGCCCCCTCGCAGCCATCGCACGCCGACACAACCTCAACATCATCTCCTACGCCGACGACACCCAGCTGATCCTCTCCCTCACCAACGACCCCACCACCGCCAGAGCCAACCTACACGACGGGATGAGAGACGTCGCCGACTGGATGAGGAACAGCCGCCTTAAACTGAACTCAGATAAGACGGAAGTCCTCATCCTGGGCTCATCACCCTCCGCCTGGGACGACTCCTGGTGGCCCCCGGCCCCTGGGCACCGCGCCCAAGCCAACGGACCACGCACGCAACCTGGGCTTCATCCTGGACTCCTCCCTGTCGATGACCAGACAAGTCAACGCCGTCTCATCTTCATGCTTCAACACCCTGCGCATGCTCCGCAAGATCTTCAGATGGATCCCCACTGAAACCAGGAAGACCGTCACCCAGGCACTCGTCACCAGCCGACTGGACTATGGGAACACCCTCTACGCCGGAACCACAGCCAAACTTCAAAAGAGACTCCAGCGCATCCAGAACGCCTCCGCACGACTCATCCTGGACATCCCCCGACACAGCCACATCACCGTGCACCTGAAAGACCTGCACTGGCTCCCCGTCAGCAAGAGAATCACGTTCAGACTCCTCACCCACGCACACAAGGCCCTCCACGACCTGGGCCCAAAGTACCTCAACGACCGCATGACCTTCTACACGCCCACACGCCAGCTACGATCAACCAGCCACGCCCTCGCCACCGTACCACGCATCCGCAGAACCACCGCCGGAGGAAGATCCTTCTCCTACCTGGCAGCCAAGACCTGGAACTCCCTCCCCACTCACCTTCGGCGAACCCAGGACCATCTCTCCTTCAGGAAGCAGCTCAAGACCTGGCTGTTCGAGCAGTAACTTACCCCCTCCCCCAGCGCCTTGAGACCCTCCCGGGTGAGTAGCGCGCTCTATAAATGCCATGATTGATTGATTGATTGAATCGACTCTATACGGATTAGAATATGCGACCAACAGGTTATAAACAAATCTCTACCGCATCACACTAACCAACTGAGATATATTGCTTATGTTGACAGGTGGGCGTAAAACTCACGTCCAGCCATAAACCAGTAAGTTAAATATGCCGAAAATGGGGAACGGTTAAAAAGTTAGGGAATTAAAGAGACGCTTGTTTTTGGTTGACCGAAATGAGTTGCTCGGGGAGGACGAATTCTAATATCTCATCACCAACGGACATAATCAGTTATCTAAGAGTAAAGCCCTTCTTATTCTCCATTTTATATTTTTGTGATTGTAGACCTGATCTGAGTCATTCTCTGAGCGCCGCTAAGAAGAAAAGCCGAGTGGCAAGCCATTGCTATTCCTACAAAGTGCACAAGTAACCTGCTCGCAAAGGCTCCCTTTACATGCACGAAGGTAGGGCGGGACAGTGTTAAACACATTTAAAGCAGTTAGTAATAATATGTTTTACAGTGTTGTTCATTCTCTGGCCTAGATATACACAGAATAAGGCATTATTCTAGTTAGCTGCTGAACGCCTGTTTGTGGGTGTGAGCGGAAAGGTTTATTAGAGTGTAGCAGCACGGAGTACCATTTAAACGGCCTCTTGGCGCTTTGGGACTCTTTAATAGTGGCCCTGTCTTGTGACCTTAGGTTAAACATGGGCCAGTTTGACCTTATCATAAGTGCCTGGGCGTCCTCTGGCGCCCAGAGTGTCTCTCCTTTCAGGGTGTCCCTGGTTCCATTATCTGTGCATCTTAGCTACCACTGACAGTGTGCACGCTGGGAGGGTTATCGGCATGTTGTAGGTGACCCCGCTATTCGCTCACTCAACACAGGGTCCCGGAAATAACAATTAGAACACATTTACGCAATCTGTTACAGATCGGCCGCATGTAAACAAGAGGCTACTGGGTGGTGAGGGTTGAAAGCCATTCAAGGTGATAATGGTCGAAATCAGATTATCACACACACAACTAGTCGCCAGACATTGCTAAAACCATAGTGCCAATATCGGCAACACTCAGTTCTCATACAGCAACATACATAAATAAACCACACGACACCTTTTTAGTGGAGAAATTTGCTGCAGGTTTATTAGCATAACCAATATGCCAACATGGTGGGTTATCTTACGGGCGATCCCAGGGCAGGCCAGCCCCTATGCCGCCTGCCCGTCTGATGAGCCAATTTGCACCGTGGCCGTCGCCAACCGGTGGTTACCAATTATTGGGAGAGGCCACCTCTCCCATCAGTGGACCGCCAGTCCACTCCCTTACTCACGCCCCGACCGGTGGGCGGAGCGTTCCAGGCAGCCCCCGGTTGCTCAGACCCACAACCGCCCGTAGGGCTAACGGGGCGCCGTAGTTCTTCCAGGGGACCCGCTAAAACATCCCTGGGTATCCTTGGCTTAGCACCCTTGTTGTGCTGCTGCAATATAGTACCCTTCTGTACCTTGCAGACTCTGGATCGCCCTGTAACTCCTCCACAGCTCTGGGGGTGGCCACCGTCACCACCAGGGCCCCCCACCAAGGCAGATATCCTACCTACATCCTGTTGCTTCCAAGGCCTCCCCAAGGTCCAGCAAATTAAGTCCATGCTTACCCTTGAGAAGTGAACCTCATCCACTTCCTAGCATCCAGTAGACTTGGCCTGAAGTAAACAATGCCAGATGAAGCCAAATCCCCTTTGTTCCGTGCATTTACGCATGACGCTGTTCACTCTCCTACGTGATATCTCAATGGCGTCCCCAGATCGGGCTCCTTGTCAAACTGGGCGAGGTAAAGTTTAAGTCCGCCACAGTTCACATGCCCCAAGCTGAATACTCAACTGACACAAGATGTCCCTCATGTCTTGGGGCATTACTCTCCTCCCCAGAGTCGTCTGGTCATTCCTTCCCAAATGTATGACCAGAATAGAGGTAGACCGATCCCTCCCCCAAGTCTCTGCTGCAGCTTCCTCATCAGCTCGTTCCAGCGCATGCCCGGGAAACCCAGCCACGTTAACTCTGTGGCGGAGGAGCCATGACGCCACTTTCCTATCTCGGCCCACCGTGCCACTTCTAACGATGCATGGATGGCCAATTACCCAGACCTTGGTTCCTGGTAAATACTGAGATGTTGTGCTTGAAAACCATATATATAGTAACGTTTATATTCTAATAGTCTACAATTGCACAACCAACCACATCACTGCAACATCAGTTGGCAAATCGGGCCAAAACCGTACACCTATAACACCTTACTTTCGGTTGCAACATAGGACTTTACGAGTCCTCTCGCCCTATTGTCCCGCACAAGGCCTTATATATCGTTTGTAGCATTGCGAGTCCCAGCGCCCTACCTGCTTAATACGCTCTGGCGGCATCCCTGATAGAGAGGCTGTGATTGCCACCCCCAACCCTGGAGGAGTGGCTGCTGAATCTCTCAACTCCCCTGTATGTCCTGACTATTGCAAGCATGCCTGCATGATGAGGTCTACTTGATACTTTGTAACCGGAGACCCGTCCTCCTGCACCAGGAGGTACACCGCAATCACCGGGCGGAGGGCCAATAAGCCCTGCCCAAGAGCAGAGGGCAGTACCTAGTGTCCCCAAGCCCCTGTAACAGGACTACTCTCCCTTCGCCTGCCTGATCAGTTTTAGACTGTCTCCCCACTATCCTGAGACAAGATGTGCTAATGGTAACATCCTTGATATTCAATGCCACCCCGAGGTGTCCTGCTTGGATCGCCACTAGCTCCCCAACATCAGCTCCATCAAAATCAGCCAACCACCCCCCAGGTGGAGTCTACACCCCCACACTTCTGATAGTGTAACACGCGATCGTGCGTCCTGTTCAGTTGAAGATAGTAATTCTTGGTGCTGACAACCACAGGGGCCTAATACTGGGCTGTCTATATGCGCCCCAGGATGACCTAAATCAAACGGTTTGGTGTGGATGGGTGTCAACATTGCCTGGCTGAAGTGCAATACCATTGACAAGCAACTCAGGGCAATAGGTGCCAAACAGGTAGAAGTTAGAGTAACAAGCCCGCCTTGTTTCCTCTCACCCAGTTATCCGTGTATAGCGCTTGTGGAGCCTGTCCCTCAGGTTAAGCCAGTCACCAACCCCAGGTGACGTCTTGCCCTCCCAAACTTCTACTAGTATACCAGGGAGCCGACAAGACAGTGGGACAGGACGGGAACTATATGTATAATTACCTGCCCCTTTCTTGAATACTGGGAATGCCAACAGTTATTTCATACTTTGTAGCCGATGTGTGCCTTACCCCGGGTTTCACCAAATTTTTTGAACCTTAGCACACTTGTTGGATGCAACTTCCACAACCTGCCTGGCTGCCAAGGCTATAGGGCGGGCGAGTTTTACCACAAAGTCTCTCGCATTCTACACTGTTGTGTGAGCCCGGTACCTTCACAAAATTACTTTACAATTTACGTTTCTGACTGTAAAAGGAGTACGTTAACCCCATGGATCTTTGGCGCTGCAACACCTGTTTATTGTTACTCAACTCAATGGCACTCGATTTAACGACCTCAGAAGGATGATATGCTAGGTGGACCTACCAGGATCTGACCTTCTGACCAAGAGGTCGAACGCAAGCCCCCATCAGTTCTGCTGTTCCCCAGGCCTGTGAAATTGTATCCCAGGGCCGACTGTTGGTACCTGCACCCTTACTAGGACATGCCCGAGCTAGAAACCCACCTCTTGAATGCCTGCCAACCGGCTGACCACCTCCAACACCGGAGTGTCACGCAGCCACTCCGTAGCCAGGAGACTAAACCAGGTATAGATGGATCCAAAGACCCATCTCTTAGCGCATGCCTGCCGCGCTGATCCCCGCTGAAGGGGTTTGCGCGGGATGTCCTGGTCGACCAAAGGGTGGGGACTGGCCCGAGTCTCCCTGCCCAGAACATACCACTGACACCATGCCCAGCTATTGCTCACTGACCTGAACGCGGGAAGACGCACTGGCCCGTCCTTGGACCAACAGACCTCCAACCCCAAACCAGGTAACCTACCACCAACAACTCTGAAATTGCCATTATGGTCACCCCGCCTTCCCCGAACCGGACTGCTGGGAGCACAGGCCCCAGCTTCGCTGACCACCGGCGACAGGACAGCCGTGCTCATGCCCAAACCGAGCGACACAAGCTACCCCACACGTGACACAGATCCCTTGCCAGGTTACTCCCCTTAATGCGCACCTACTCCAGGAGCCATGAATTAGTTCCTGTGATCTGCATTGTAAATTAGTGAAAGATGCACATATGAACTGGTAGCTGATAAATTAATTAAGCCTGCCAATACTCCTCTCAGAGCACCCCGCTAGAATGGCTTCCCTTGAAAAGGCGGAGCCAACAGACCTCCAAGCACCGAAAGCTGTACATCCGAGTACAGCTCTAGTCCACAGATGCCCCTTGCATCAGATATCAACCATACCACATCTGGCTGAAAGCTGCTCAGTGCTTCTGATGCATCGGCGCTCCCTGACCCCCGCCAGCTCACCCTGAAAAATTCAGCTCGTGACTGGGGCATACCAGTGTGATTAAAGCACAAGACATACTTGCCCGACGTTAGCTCTTCAACCAGGCTCCCCCGCAAGAGCCCTTCACAACCATGTGGCCTAAAACATTCGTCCTGTGGGGCGGTTGCCAAAGGACTGCAATCAACCCCTATCCCTTCTCTACCAATGTTATATGGCGTTTAAGGTTGGGAACGGTGTGCCCCTCCGCGTGGCTGAGCCCACCATTAGTCATGAGAAGGGAGTACACACTTAGGCTAACGCCTGCTCGCCCCCAAGTAGCTAGATAGAGCCTTCGGGCTTATCCCAGAGGCAGTGTAAAATTTTATGTGCCAATCGCACACCCACAGTAGCCAACTAGGCACAGCAGAGACTCCATACAAGGTTATAAATTATCCTTCGTATACTCCATAAAAGAAAAACTTAGTTCCCACTGCCTGTATTGCACTGTGCTACCAAATCTCGTCCTGACTTCATAGGGAATACATAGTTCACTAGCTCAATTGGGTCACTGTCCAGGTCAGTTTGCACAACCCCGTAGCTACTGGTGGAACTGTACTTAACATGACACAGTATGCATCAACTCAATCAGCAGTGTACCCTACTAACACTTCTAGCCTGTACTCTGAAGCATCTAAGTAAAGAACTGGTCCAATTGAAAAGCGCTCCTTCATCTGCGGGTAAAGTCTGCGCTAAGAAAGTCACATTCAATGACTACGTGACAGAATGAGCGAATTGGTTGCTCTTTGTTACCCCCACCCTCGGACAAACTGTACAGGATAAGCTGACCACTGCCAGTGGTTGCACCACCCTCGACTAGGGGAATGCCAGACAGCATGGCAGGCCACCCGAGGTGCAAGAGCCATGACCGCAGTCGGGGGGAGTCCAAGACTCTCCAGAGACTCCATAACCGATACGACGAGACCTTGTCCCTCCTAAACCATGACCCCTTACCGGGCGTACCCCAAGTGTACAGTATGCGCTGCCTGGCCTGACCCACCGGACCACGGCAAGAACCTAAGCGCTCCAGTGAAAAAGCAAAATTATGCCTATTTGTAAAACCGCCTGACCTGGGGCAGCAATGCCCATAGCATTTACCTCCCCGGTGCCGGGCCCGCGAAGGAACTGCAGAAGAGTAGCCAGTAGCACCGATTTGGCTGGGCGCCCATGGCATCCAACAACTTCACCTGACTAAGAAACGGCCGCGGGCCTTAAACCCATGCCGCTCCCCGATTTGGTAGGCGGCAGACAACCCGGCGGCCTAATACGCCCGTCCGGCACGTAAAACCATTGCTTCGTTGTGAACTTCACACACTGAAGCCTCAGCGCGACGGGGCACCGCCAGGCCCCCATGGCGTTGCCCTCTCACCCCACACCGGATGCTTGCTCTGCAAGTCGATGGGCCAATGCACCAAGCCTCACTCCGGTGGGTCCCCCCAAAGAGAGTACATGGTCACAAGATGTTGGGCCTCACCCCTGTTCCTCCGCTGGTACCCACTCCAACCTCAAATACAGCACCACGCGGCCGAAGCGCAAAACCCCGCCCTGCGTGCGACGCCGAAAGCCCCCTACCTCCGCCGGCACTCGAACGCCTCTCAAGGACGAGGTAGCCCCTCTGGGGCAGCAAGACTGCCAGGCAACTGGTCCGCGAACCTGTCCCACCAGGGAGCCCGTCCCGATTGGGACCACTCCCGCACTTGCCACCTCCCCGCTGCTTGAGGTGAATCCCAACAGAGGCCACAAAAGGGGGTTTAGTGGTGATTATAGTCTTCAGCTGGAAATTCAGATCAATTCCAAGGATTATTCCATACATCCCTTTCTACAAACGTTTGTCGACGTTAACCTACACCGAGTAGCTGGCCCTAAGCACGCCTAGCTCTCTTGCCCTTCCTAAAGCGCAAAACACTGAGAGCAGCCGCTCCAGGGAGGGACAAAGAAGTCACATGCAGACACTCCCGCTGGGCTCTCCACCATGAGACTCACAATGGACGCAGCAGAATGCTAGCAGCACGGAGACGTCTTAGAAAAAACAGGAAGGCAGTGCACACGAGGCACCCAGACGTCAGAGAAAGTATATTGTTCAAACCATAGACACCGCGATGTCTTGGACAATCCCCCAAAAGGTCAACTGAGATGGAAGGACTGGTAACACAGGTCCCAAGCGGAAAATCCGGTGTTGGTCCCAGCACCACCGTGGAAGAGCACTGCAGAATGCAGGCACTACCGACAGACCACCGGGCACGCCTAATCCAGTTCCCACTAAACAACCTCTCAACGTGACAATTTGCAAAAAGCCATCCTACCCTCGCAATGGCCACAGAGGGACTCTTCTCTCCCATGGATTCCCCGGCTGATCAGCGGTGGACGATCCAGCTCTGCCTCCTTCACTGCTTCCGATGCAACCGGAAGCAAACTCGCCTTTCGGCCCTCTACAGTTCAACCTAGGCGCGTATTGTTGGATTTCTTGCTGCCCGTAAATTCCTGCAGGCCGTGTACACTGACCCGTGACACAAATACCGAGCCACCATGACTGGTGCTCATAACATATATAAGGACGAGCCATGCCCATTCCGCCTCAGTTGCCAATGGGAGAAATCTTGCTACTAAGGCCCCCAAAGCCGGCTCCCATCCCTTGCTGCGCCACAAAATACAACCAATCGACCTCTCGACAATGAGTCACGGAGACACCATGAGTCGGGGCTGCAGATGACTGGTCCCCAGGGAGCCCCCTTTGCTGCATCCCACACACAAGATAACAGGGGAAAAGTTCCTTCAACAGACGTACCAGCCAAAGCCACCCAGCCCCTGACCCGGCCTCTCTAGCCCACAAACACACTCCTCCCAGCGCCGTCAAAGCAAGCCCGATTGGTGGTCGGTGGTCTGCAGTAAATTGCACTTAAACAGCAGAAAGAAAATTCAATAGGTCATTGTCAGCTAGACCTACAATGCCACCTCGAGTCCCTCCACCAGGCTGGTTCTGCCCCAACAGAGGATCCGAGAAAATTAATCCACATATTCAAACACAGGCATACTTCCCCGGCAGGGATACCGAAACCTGACTCCCACCAAGAAAACGAGAGGCCAAACGAATTCTCGCTGGAAAGGGCAGGCTGAAGGTGCGGTGTCCCGCCCGCGAGCCACCTTCATCTCCCAAACCCGAAAGTGGCCTGGTGCAAAGTGTCGCTTCCCTAATGGCAAAAACCAACTATCTCCGCCCCAGCAAGGCGCCTACACCCCAAGAAGGTCGACAACGTGCTGAGCCTCCCGACAACCTCGACCGAGCCAAACATTGCACCCAGGCATTTAAACATTAATGGCCGCCGTCAACTCGGAATCCCACCTCACCGTTGAGCACAGGACCGGCAAATCAACACATAGGTTGTTACCCCGCTCGCTGCCCCCTCCTCTCCTGCAACCGGAAGCCCGCCGGGCCGGGGGCCACCGACACCGCACCAACAATCGCGGCCAACAGCAGGGGTGGGGGGGCGGGCCGCCGCCAGCGCAATCCCAAACACAAAGTCTGCAGACGAAAGCAGTCAGCAAACGTCCCCACAAACAACAGCGCACGTATGTATCGATGATACACATACCACCCGTGCCTCCACAAGCGCGTGTACCGCCAGCAGTGCCACAGGCTGTCTGGAGGCCCGGGACCCGAAACGGCAGACCGGCAGGGGGCGCACCCCGAACTCCACAGCCCTGACTCGGGCACGCACCGTGCCCACACGGCCGCACCCGCAAGCAGCCCTGGGTGCGAACCGCGCGCGATCCCCCATCCGAGATCATCGGGCCGGAACCGTGCGGCGCACTAGGAACAACTGCCCCTCGACCACAGGGCCCCAGAGATGCTGGCGACCCGCGACCACCGAACTGCCGACTGGCCCGTAGCCACTCACCCTCTACCCCTCGCACACAGAGCCATCGGCCAGGCTCGAACCCCCAGTGCTGAAACCTGGCGTCAGCGGCTCAGCGCGGTTCTAGACAACGAGCGCTGGCTGGGCAACTACCACGCCACATCCTGGCTGGCAAGAGGAGACAGAGACCCGCCCCGTAACACAGGAAGCCGAGGTCCCATATCCAATCTGCGATGAATGCACAGCGCTTGCTAGCGGCCAACCAGCCACAGGTGGGCACGAACAGGCGGCCACAGTTCCCCGCTGCCCGACCTGGTGAGCCACGACTCCCCCCGGTCGGGTGCTCGGAAACCACGGCCCAAACCCTGAAAACGGCCCCATCGCTCCCCCGCCGGGCATCCCCCATGACATGCCCAGCGGAAGCCGACCACGGCGGGGGGGGCAACGCGACCGCCCTGAATCCCTTGAGCGGACCAGCCCCTTCCATAGCAGCAGCCCTCGGCAGTGGCCGAGCCTTGGAGAAGCTTCCGCCGCCACTGACAATAATGGGGGGCGGGGGCGTGCACTCACCGCCTATAAGGTCCGAGGGATCACAGGGCAAGGAGTGCGACGACACAACGGCAACCAAACGCGAGACGGGTAGCGGTCAAGAGACCGTGCAGAGGGCGGGGAAAGGCTAATATACCCCTGTCCCCTCCCACGGCCGGAAGTGACGCGGCCAGCAGACCCCCTGGTCCCTAGCCCAGGGAGCCTAGTGCGCAGACTTCTGTGCCTTCCTATGGCACTAAGGCGGCCGCCCTTTGGAGGGTCCCCTACGTGGCCCCCTGGGCAGCCTTGGCAAAAGTTCAAGCACAGCAAAAGATTTAAAGAACTCCGTTATACCCTGCACGTGGACGACCCTTAATCCCACAAAACAGACAATCATCCTGCAAAATGCGGGCCGTATTTGTGACCCTCACCTTCGTGGCCAGGGGTCACAGGGGCTTGGCAGCGCTGCAGGAAAACAAGAATAAATACATTGGAGATTGGACATTGAGACTTTTTTTCGCAAATTTTAAAACCATTTTTGGTTTTACACCTAGTTCATGTGTGCCCGGGACTTATATTGTAGAGGCAGGAAAGCCGCCCACCCCCATCGCCAGGGTTTGAAAGCCCGTAATGTATCACAAGGGTGGCATTGCTCCTCCCATGGCCTATTGGTGTCTATTACGCGCACCAAGCGCGTAATAGACACCAATAGGCCATGGGCGGAGCAATGCGCCCGCCTTTGACCAATTGCGTGCAGTCTTTTATAAAAAGACGCACGAAAAGGCCAATGGGGTAGCACAAAAGGAATCGCACACGCACGAGCGTGTGCGATTCCTAGGTCAGTGCTGAATCCCCGTTTTTTTACCTACTAAATGTCTCGCGCTGCGCGAGCACTGCTATGCAGTGCAACGCTAGGCGCGAGACCTAAAAAGGGCACTTTCCTACACTAATGTAAAAAAAATTGTGTGACTTTTCCATGATTAAGCCTGAAAAACTGATCAGCACAGCTTTCCATCTGTACTACTGGAAAGTTTTTTGAATTGCCTAGAATAGGAAATCTACGCCTATGTATAGGTGTAAAAGAAAGGGTATTGGTTCACATATGTTCTCTTTGGATTGGACCTACTGGGTGCAGCCCTAGGCTTTCCTTTTACATATTAGTGCATTTGGGAACCTGCAGTATTTGTTTGCCTAAATTCAAAGAACAGGACTAACGCTCCTTATGACACTGATTTGAAAAAGGGAAGCACAGAAATGGATACATTACGATGTCATGGAAGGCAGAGATATAGACTACCTATACATTAATGTTGCATCCCAAAATATAGTTCAATATAGTGTGGTCTTAGCTCTCTTTTTGGGGGGGGGGGAACCTCACAACTGTACCCAAAAGTAGCAAAATCATACATCATTTGATGTTTTTCCATGGAATTCCCTCAAAACAAGTTTTGTTTTCTGCCTCCCTCTAGTCTCCATACCACAGTGTGGAAGGTGGTCCAGATACAGTCTCCAGAATCACAAGATTGTGGTCACACTAAAGCAATAGCAGATTGTATAAAAGAATGCTAAACTGATTTGTTTCATATTAGGTAAACCGAACTGTAAGGAAACTGGCCATTAGTTGCGCGACCTGCACAAGTAATGGGTCCACATTCGCCCTCCACAGGGAATCAAACAACCCTTTGTAGCGCTTGACTATCTCAGGGTAGAGGAGCAGAGCAGTTCAAGTCCTACTCAAGGGAGGTGGTGTGGGCTAGTAATCTCAATTCGCTGGCACACAATAATAACACTCAAATGATTGTCCAGTCTGTGCTTTTTCTTTGGAAAAAGGAAAAGTAAATTTATTACACACACACACACACACACACACACACACACACACAACTCCATACTAAGCGGTAAGTTACAAATATACATAAGGCTGATGAAAATACCTTTTGATGACATTGCGTAAAGGGGTTAAGTTCAACAAACCGCATGCCAAAAATCATTTTAGGAGTAAATGCAATAATTAATAATAACCCTGGGTAAATGTACTTATCGATGTTAATAAAGCATGCACCTTTTGATGTACATTTTGATCACTGTCAACGTGTTTATATAGCTAAAGCATTTACAAAACAAACCTTCCATGGGTCTTTGTCTTTTTTTCTATACTTTCAACCACTGGAAACGCAATTATCAAAACAGCCCCTAGAGGGCTTCACCTTTGGCTCACAAAGCATGTAACCATAAACTTTGCCCCTAGGGGGCGCCTGTACAGCATATACTTTGTTTCAAACACCTTCAGACCACAGTGACTGTGATAATGACTTCGCCCCTAGAGGGCGTTGCACAAAATGGCCTCTCTTTTAGACACCTTTAGGCCACAGTAACTGCAGTCATAGACTTGACCCTAGAAAGCACTGCACTCCTAGCTGTAGAGCACATGCTCCATTCTTAAGAATGCCTAAAAACTTTATCGAACTCCTAGGTGGGTCATCCTTTTTGGGTCCCACTAAACTTAGGGTCAGTACTATTGTTAAAATACTTCAGGGCCCTGGGGGGAGCTGTGCTGCCACTACAGCACCCCTGCACTCTTTTGGTGTGGTTGATCTAAAAACTAGCTCTGGGGGTTGGGGTACCCAGGCCCTCTGGAAACTGGGGAGAGGGCCCCACGCACGCCCCCTCCCGGCATATAAAAATCATGAATTCTCCTTGCGGCGACCCTGGGCCCTGGCCCACCCCGGGTGGCTGGACAGGCTTGGGCAGCAAATTCCAAGCACACCAGGCCTCGCTAGGAGGAAGGGGGGGGGGGGGGTCAAAGGTCAAATTCTTCGTCTGCTGTTATCTTGGGCCTTGTTGGGCCATTTTGCTTGTTCCTGGGCTCGTTTTGCTCCAGGTGACATGCCCTATCCACCTGGAGCACATTCCTTATGCCTCCTGGCCTCAAATGTGACAAATTTTGCAGGAAGCTAGTTTCACTGGCTCCCTGCACCAGCCTTTCTCCTTGGTTTCTTCTGGGCCTCTCTCCTTCTTGGCGCAGAAGCCCAGTCTTTTCCCCAACTAGTCCTGGGGTCAACTGAAGCTAGAGTCCTTAGTCCAGATGACATCAGGGGGTCTATGGGTGCTTCCTCCTGCCCCAGTGTCCAGCAGAAAATCACAACCAAGACCTTTTAAGCAGGGGCAGTAGGTTCCAGAAGTAAGCACCTCTGGCCTATCATGGGGTGCCACATCACATCACCTCATCACCTCTGACCCGACTTTCCAGCACAGCCTGCTGTGACGTTTGAAAATGGTGTCACCAAGAAGTCACTTGCCACACCTGCTCTGGGAACATAAGCTTCGCTTATCACAGCTCTCACGTCAGGTATTGCTGGCTCCATGGAAAAGTATCCATGGCACAGACACAATGAAGTTTAAAAACCCTGCACCTCGATATCATTAGCCTTCCTGAAGTAGTAATAATGGAAAGACAAAGAGGAAGGCCCTGTCCAGAACCTACCTCGCCCTTAGCACCAGGATCTGACCCCCCCTCCCCTACCATCCACCAAATGGCAGTGCTCAAGAAGGACTAATCAGTAATCTGTTAAAATGTCCTAGAATTTCTAAGGTTAGCCCTATCACCACCCTTTCTCACTTCAGTGTCTGGGTCTCCGAACTATATCCTGGGGAAGCTGTGTTTTCCATCTTAAACCATGTCAAACCAGGGAGTGTCCAAAATGGAGCCCATTAGCCCCAGCAATCAGACTCTCACCACAACATGGAGTCTGGCTAACGTTCACATCTTACGCACTTGACACACAAACAGAGGAAACCTGGGTTTTCACATCTAAGCGGAACTTGACATGAGTGGGGCTATTAGGTTACCCTTTCCTTTAAATTGATAAAATACCTACCTGTTCAAAACTTGCATTCCACAAAAATATCAGTATGCTGGCACCATTGCTTCATATCAACAACCTGGGACATGGACAGTAGTTTCATGGAGCTAAAAAGAGTACTCTTGGCATGCTCCTCCAGGTCACATTACAGGTTCTGGATATTAGATTAACCATGAACACACTTTACCCTTAGTGCATATGCTAGATTATTGTGTTAGCTGGGCGAACAAAAATCAGGATACCAGTTTCACATACAGTTGGGTCACTCGGGGTAGGAGAACACTCCTGTTTACCATACAGGGAGAATTCCCATCCCAACATTGTGGATTGTGCAAGTTCAGTGCCTTAAAGGATCCCAGGTGTATGAGCTTTACAAAATGCACACATTGTATTAAATATATTCAGCATCCAGCATCTATACATCTTAAATGAATAATGCTGTGCCTTTACATTACAAGTGGCCAGAGCTCTTAACGTGAGCCTGGTCTTTTGAGACTTGGATTGCTTTCTTCTCTTCTTGGCATTCCAAGTTTGTCTTTTCACTCTTGCAAATCCATCTTCAACTCTGCCATGCACTTTTTTTTTTAAAGCCCCTGTGAGAAGTTGGCCTGGTATATGCTGTCCACTAATTAAAGTGGGCACCTTGCACCAGTCCAGACGACCCTTATGATGTATGAGGTCATAGATAACCTTTAGAAAGCTATCCTAGTGGTATGGTAGCTGTGGAGAGCAGCCTTCAGGATTAATCTTGAAGGAATGTAAAGCAGCTTGTTTTACCAGAATATCACCTCCTATATTGACTAAATGAAAGGAGAACCACACAGTAGTTATATAAAAATATGTATTTATTAATATAACACTCTCTACTATCCTCTACATGAGGATAGAACATAAAGCACACAATACGAGATCAATAGAACAGTTGTAAGTAGCACAATACACAGTAGGCTCCAGGGGGAGACCAAACCATATACTAAAATAGTGGTATAACAGTCACGACTGAGATCAAGACAAGGTCTGGAGCACGTAGAATCGCTGGGACCCCAAGGAACCACCCCAGGTGAGTAGATAGGGACCCCACGGAGGACGGGTGCAGTGTGTGAACACGACCGCGGGCTCCGTACAATTCTATGGGGAAGTCGCGGTTACACTTTTAGAGTTTAAAGACCCTTCTAGGAGGACTTCGAGCGAACCCTTTGGAACTTAAGAGTTTGAAGAGCCACCCCACACGTGGATACCATAGTACCCGAGTTACCTATCCCAGAGGAGCCGGGTGCATAGGTCTGGAGTGGCGTTGGAAATGCTGTCGTTCTCAATGGAGGGCTGTGAAGAAGTACTGCTGCCGTGAAGGTGAAAAGGGTCCGGAGGAATCCAAGCCTGGATTCGGGAAGGAAGGAACCTGAAAGCAGAGGGGACAGAGTCTGGGTCACTTCAGAGTGACCAGGGGCTCGGTAGACGAATGTCCACCTATGTCGGGTGCTTCAGGTGCGAAGAAGGGATGCTTGACTCTGCAGCCACGAGGACCAGGAGACGTCGAGGACGACCAGGAGCCGGAGGTGAGCTGTCCCACGAAGGATGTAGAGTGCTGAGGGGTCGGTGTCCGGCTGGAGCACCAACAAGCCTTGGCAAAAGCAACCCACGAAGGAAGGTCAAGCAGGTTACGGTGTGGACCAGCAAGGTCCAGGGGACTCACCAAGCAATGGGGAGTCAGGGCACGTCTGGAGCAACCAGGAAAGCCCAACAGAAATCAAGATGACCCTCAGAGAGACCCACAGGCCGAAGGACCAGGAGTCGCGAGGGAACCTCGGGCAAGATTGCAAAGTGCCAGCCCACGGAGCACTCGGTGCGAGGAGGCCGGAGTTCTTCGGTGCAAATACTGCTCAGGGTCAGGACTACACAGAGTCCAATGCACAAGCTCGGGAATCACCAACAAGCATATGCAACTGCAAATGGACGCGGTGCACAGGGGTTCGGGTTATGCAGTCCCCACGAGGGATACTGGCCTCAAACTTGCTGAGAGGGCAGACCGACCTCGAGGACCTTTGAAAACCCACCTCCTGTGTTGCTGAAATCTTCGGAGTACGCAGGAGCTCAGGAGCAGCAGACCGGTCAGTTGCGTTCAGGTGCCTGCTAGGGCAGGGGAGCGACTCCTTCACTCCAAGGGAGATTCTTCAGTTGTCCTTAGTGCACTACAGGTCCTGCATGGAGCCTGTATGGAGCAAGGGCACAGACAAAAGCTTTGGACGGAGAGGGAGACGAAGTCGGGCCCAGTCGAAGTCCAACGAAGTCCAGAGTGTCCAGACGGTCGAAGGTCAGTGGTTTCTTCTTGTAGAATCTTGTCCACGTAAAATCTAAAGTCTTACAGCCAGGTAAGCCCTTATGTACCCACGGAAGAGGGTTGGACAGATTTGGGGGACCCTCCTAGGGGAGGGTCAGGACAGAGGGGTGGTTACACCCATGTCCTTTATCCAGTTTCGCGCCAGTGCAGGAGCCAATGGCTCCCAGAACTGGTTTGAGCTGGACTATGCACAGGGACACCAAATGTGCCCCGGGTGCAGACTTTCAGGCACTCAGAGTGCACCCACCCAGCCCCAATACACTAAATCCTGTCTCCGAGGTGGTCACACCTCCCTGTGACAGGATGCCTATTGTGCTGCCTTCCTCTGCTCGAGCTTGGCTCAGCAGCAGGAGGGCAGAAGTGTGTCTCTGGTCGGTAGCATCCATTTTGTGCTGACCGGGTCGAGAAGGCTGGCACCGGATAGACCAGTGACCCCACGAAGCTCGCTTCAGAAGGGTGGAATCATACGGTATGATTCCAAGGTGTTTGATACCAAACACAATATGTTTTTATGCAGCCATTTTCGAGATAGCATTTACCGCGAGGTTATAATGCACCTCTACCTATATGTCCGGCTGAGTCACAGACAACTCGGGAGAATGGTCTCCGAAGGCTGCAGAGAGACTCTGCTCATGCAGGGGCACCCTCTCGCTAAAAACCCAGCACCCTGCCTTCAGGATGGATAAGGCCTGCTATAGGGGTGACTTATAAGTTTTAAGTGTAGTGACCTATAGATATAGTGAACCTATATCTAAAGTAAGTGGTGCAAGCACCATCTTACACAGGCTGCTGTAGCAGACCTGGAGTTCCATTTTGCATGGCCTCTCATGGGTGGCATAATACATGCTTCAGCCCATGGGAGGCCTCTGGTGTACCTATGCCCTGGGTACATGGGTACCATATACTAGGGACTTATAAGGGTACCCGAGTATCCAATCTGGAGTGTACCAAAGTACATGTGTAACATTTTAGGGGGAAAGCAGATAGACTGGGGTCCTGATTAGCAGGATACCAGTCAGACTAGTCAAAAACCAGCAAAACACCAGGCAAAAAGTGGGGGTAACTATGCAGTCAGATCCTACCTTCCTACATAAACCCCCCCCCTCCCACCCCCACAAACGAAAGGAGATAAGGCTAACCTTGCCCAGTTGAGACTTTATTTCCTACGTGGCCATATAAGGAAGGTCCTGCACTAGCATGGATACTCCCTGTCTTATGGACCACTAAGGAGTCCCTACCCTGAAGGGTTTTGGATGCTCTCCAAAAGTTGGGATAACTACCTGTAGTTTGCTTTGGTAAAGAAATAGGCTGGTGGGGTGCCTGAGTAGGGAGGTGAGGCCCTAATAGGGTTGGTCTCAGCTTCCTCAGAGCACTGGTCACCATGCAGGCCTTTCTTTCCAGGACATATCTGGCCCTAGGGGTCAACCTCTGGCTGCCCCCAGCTGGGAGTTGAGTCTCTCTGTTTGGAACAATGGAGGCCCAGGGAAGGTTTGGGACAGCTTTGTCCCAGGTTTTCCTTTGCCCAACAGAATCTATCTGGGGGATGTCACTACCTAAGGGTAAGAGGGATCCCTCGGAAGGTTGAGGAATATTCACCTGGCTAGTGCTACTAGACTGGGTGTCCCTAATCTGATGATGAGGGGGTTCCTCTAGACAGTGGGCCCCTAAGTGTCCACTGACATCCCTGACCTCTGCAGCCCTAGGCTGACTGAGGCTGGGTAGAGAGGGGCAGGATACCTGCTCCAGACTGGGCACCTCCTTGGAAGGGACCCCTGCATTCAGTGGTTCTGCCAGGACAGGCCTGACCACCTCTGGGGCAGTTCCTTCACAAGGGGTAGGATCAGTTCCCTGAGGAAGCTGACCCTTACCTATAGTCTGGGGGGAAGAAGACTTTTCTTCATTCCCTGTGCTCTCCGGTGGATCAGAGTGGACCTTTATTCCAGGCTCCACTACTCCAAAAGTTTCCTGGGGTTGGACTGAGGCCCTAGGGGTCCCACCAACTCTCTCAGGGAGGCCTAACATCTGTAGATGGGCCTTCAGCTCTACTTCAGCCCAAGCTGAAGTTTCTAAATCATTACCCAATTGGCAATCTACAGGCAAGTTTGGGGACACTGCCACTCTCTTTGGACCAGTGACCCCTCCCCAGCTGAGATTGACTATGGCCATGGGATGATCTGTCCTCACACCATCAGTATTGGTCACCTGGTACTTAAACTCAGGTAAAAGCTGAGCTGGGGGCACTAAGGTTCCTGTCACCATGGTGACACTAGCTCCTGTGTCTCTATAGGCTCCAGCTTTCTGACCATTGATAAGAGGCTCTTGTCGGTACATGCCCAAGGAATTGGGACTGACAGTAAAAGTGGCAAACACCATGCCACCAACACAGACTAAAGTGGCCTGTGTGGGGGACCTGGCTAGGCCAGGGTCCACCTCAGTTCCCCAAGAAAACCCGACCAAATTTTTGGGTGCACTACCACCACCTGGGGGATTACTACTTGTAGTACCAGGAGGTGTAGCAGTAGTGTTTGGAAGAATATTTTCCTTATTGCTGACCTTGGGGCAAATGGCATCATTTTTCCTGTGGCCTGGCTTCTTACAGACAAAGCAATAAGGTTTCTTTTCAGGGGAGGAAGAAGTTTGGGACCCACCCCCAGAAGAGGATTTTTGGGGCCCTTCAGAGGACTTATCTTTTGATTTATCCCCACCTTTTTCTTGGGTCTTGGAAGGATCTTTCTTCTGGTCACCACCCTGATTCTTTGGTTTCACCCTGGCTCTGACCCATTTATCTGCCATCTTACCCAATTCTTGGGGAGAAGTCAGATCAGAGTCCACCACGTACTGGTGCAAAAGCTGGTTTTGACAATTAAGGATCTGCTCCCTCATAATCAAATTGTACAATCCTAAATAGTCATGTACTTTGCTGCCAAGTATCCAACCTTCTAGAGCCTTTGTAGCACAATCTACAAAGTCTACCCAGTCCTGAGTCTGTGTCTTCTGGGTGTCTCAGAACTTAATCCTGTACTGTTCAGTGGTTAAGCCAAACCCATCAATGAGAGCACTCTTCAGGACTGAATAGTCGTCAGCATCCTCTTCTCTAACAGTGAGGAGCATATCTCTACCTTTGTCAGCAAAGGAGAGCCACAAGATAGCTGCCCACTGCTCTTGAGGGACCTTCTGTACTTTACTGGCCCTCTCTAAAGCAGTTATCCATTTGTGGATGTCATCCCCACCATGGTAGGGAGGGACTATCTTGCTCAGGTTCCTATGGTCATAAGTATACTCCTTAATCCTAGGGACACTGTTGCTGCCACCATGGGACTCTAGTCTAAATTTCTTTCTAGCCTTCTGGAGTTCTAAGGATTCATTATCTAGGGCCAATTGCTCTTGCCTTAGCCTAAGCTTGACTTTCTCAAGCTCTAGAAATTGGCACTGTCTTTCATAAGAGTTATCTCTCTTATGAGATATGGAGGTCCCTATAGAATGTCCTGAATGGTCAGATTCTGCAGAGGGAGATCTAGATCTCCTGGGTAAACTCTGCACTCTTCCTGGAGGAGTAAAGAGAGGGCCACTGGGGCCTTCTCCACCCTCTTCCTGAAGATCTAGGTTGTCCAGGTTGGAATCATCTTGATCCTCCTGGCCAGGGTTTGAGTCTAGGTCATAAAAGGTGTCACCTCCTGACCTGTCTTCATTCCCTGCCCCACCCACTCTTTCTACCTCATCTGACCCTGGGGTCTTTCTAAGGTCATCTAAGAGTAACACCTCAATGAGACGTTGGGTGTTGGCATTTCTCCCTGTCTTCAGCTTCCTAGAAGCACACATGGCTTTCAAATCCTGAAATGTGAGACCATTGTACCTAGAAGGCAGAGAGCCACTGGCTTCTCCTTTAGAAGACATACTAGTGTGGTGTGGTGTGGTGTGGTGTATGCACCTACCTAACCTAGTGGGAACTAAACTCTCTTAGGTTGGAGAAAGGGTGTGCTAGACCCTTAACTTACCCAACCCCAAGTTCAGTAGAACTTACTTATTCTAATCTTTAAGTATTATATGTGCCTGAATACTTTAGTGGTTTTCAGTTAATCAATACAAAGAGATTTATCTGGTAAAACAATGCAGGCTTGAATCCCAACCGCTGCACACCAATGTGAGAAGTTGGCCTGGTATATGCTGTCCACTAATTAAAGTGGGCACCTTGCACCAGTCCAAACATGATGTATGAGGTCAAAGATAACCTTTAGAAAGCTATCCTAGTGGTAGCTGTGGAGAGCAGTCTTCAGGCTTAATCTTGAAGGAATGTAAAGCAGCTTGTTTTACCAGAATATCACCTCCTATATTGACTAAATGAAAGGAGAACCACACAGTAGTTATATAAAAATATGTATTTATTAATATAGCACTCTCTACTATCCTCTACATGAGGATAGAACATAAAGCACACAATACGAGATCAGTAGAACAGTTGTAAGTAGCACAATACACAGTGGGCTCCAGGGGGAGACCAAACCATATACTAAAATAGTGGTATAACAGTCACGACTGAGATCAAGACAAGGTCTGGAGCACGTAGAATAGCTGGGACCCCAAGGAACCACCCCAGGTGAGTAGATGGGGACCCCACGGAGGACGGGTGCAGTGTGTGAACACGACCGCGGGCTCCGTACAATTCTATGGGGAAGTCACGGTTACACTTTTAGAGTCTAAGGACCCTTCTAGGAGGACTTCGAGCGAACCCTTTGGAACTTAAGAGTTTGAAGAGCCACCCCACCCGTGGATACCGTACTACCCGAGTTACCTATCCCAGATGAGCCGGGTGCATAGGTCTGGAGTGGCGTCGGAAACTGCAGTCGTTCTCAATGGAGGGCTGAGAAGAAGTACTGCTGCCGTGAAGGTGAAAAGGGTCCGGTGGAATCCAAGCCTGGACTCGGGAAGGAAGGAACCTGAAAGCAGAGGGGACAGAGTCTGGGTCACTTCAGAGTGACCAGGGGCTCGGTAGACGAATGCCCACCGATGTCGGGTGCTTCAGGTGCGAAGAAGGGATGCTTGACTCTGAAGCCATGAGGACCAGGAGACGTCGAGGATGACCAGGAGCCAGAGGTGAGCTGTCCCATGAAGTATGTCGAGTGCTGAGGGGTCGGTGTCCGGCTGGAGCACCAACAAGCCTTGGCAAAAGCAACCCACGAAGGAAGGTCAAGCAGGTTACAGTGTGGACCAGCAAGGTCCAGGGGACTCACCAAGCAATGGGGAGTCAGGGCACGTCTGGAGCAACCAGGAAAGACCAACAGAAATCAAGATGACCCTCAGAGAGACCCACAGGCCGAAGGACCAGGAGTCGCGAGGGGACCTCGGGCAAGATTGCAAAGTACCAGCCCACAGAGCACTCGGTGTGAGGAGGCTGGAGTTCTTTGGTGCAAATACTGCTCAGGGTCAGGACTACACGGAGTCCAATGCACAAGCTCGGGAATCGCCAACAAGCATATGCAACTGCAAATGGACGCGGTGCACAGGGGTTCGGGTTATGCAGTCCCCACAAGGGATACTGGCCTCAAACTTGCTGTGAGGACAGGCCGACCTCGAGGACTTTCGAAAACCCACCTCCTGTGTTGCTGAAATCTTCGGAGTCCGCAGGAGCTCAGGAGCAGCAGACCGGTCAGTTGCGTTAAGGTGCCTGCTAGGGCAGGGGAGTGACTCCTTCACTCCAAGGGAGATTCTTCAGTTGTCCTTAGTGCACCACAGGTCCTGCACGGAGCCTGTATGGAGCAAGGGCACAGACAAAGCTTTGGACGGAGAGGGAGACGAAGTCGGGCCCAGTCGAAGTCCAGAGTGTCCAGACGGTCGAAGGTCAGTGGTTTCTTCTTGTAGAATCTTGTCCATGTAAAATCTAAAGTCTTACAGCCAGGTAAGCCCTTATATACCCACGGAAGAGGGTTGGACAGATTTGGGGAACCCTCCTAGGGGAGGGTCAGGACAGAGGGGTGGTTACACCCATGTCCTTTGCCCAGTTTCGCGCCAGAGCAGGAGCCAATGGCATCCCAGAACTGGTTTGAGCTGCACTATGCACAGGGACACCAAATGTGCCCCGGGTGCAGACTTTCAGGCACTCTCAGAGTGCACCCACCCAGCCTCAATACACTAAATCCTGTCTCCGAGGTGGTCACACCTCCCTGTGACAGGAAGCCTATTGTGCTGCCTTCCTCTGCTCGAGCTTGGCTCAGCAGCAGGAGGGCAGAAGTGTGTCTCTGGTCGGCAGCATCCATTTTGTGCTGACCGGGTCGAGAATAGACCGGATAGACCAGTGACCCCACGAAGCTCGCTTCAGAAGGGTGGAATCATACCTCCCACACCGCTTACCGGTGTGGCGGTATGATTCCAAGGTGTTTGATACCAAACACGATATGTTTCTATGCAGCCGTTTTCGAGATAGCATTTACCACAAGGTTATAATGCACATCTACCTATATGTCCGGCTGAGTCACAGACAACCCGGGAGAATGGTCTCCGAAGGCTGCAGAGAGGCTCTGCTCATGCAGGGGCACCCTCTCACTAAAAACCCAGCACCCTGCCTTCAGGATTGATAAGGCCTGCTATAGGGGTGACTTATAAGTTTTAAGTGTAGTGACCTATAGATATAGTGAACCTATATCTAAAGTAAGTGGTGCAAGCACCATCTTACACAGGCTGCTGTAGCAGACCTGGAGTTCCATTTTGCATGGCCTCTCATGGGTGGCATAATGCATGCTTCAGCCCATGGGAGGCCTCTGGGGTACCTATGCCCTGGGTACATGGGTACCATATACTAGGGACTTAGAAGGGTACCCCAGTATCCAATCTGGAGTGTACCAAAGTACATGTGTAACATTTTAGGGAGAAAGCAGATAGACTGGGGTCCTGATTAGCAGGATCCCAGTCAGACTAGTCAAAAACCAGCAAAACACCAGGCAAAAAGTGGGTGTAACTATGCAGTCAGATCCTACCTTCCTACAGCCCCCCCCCCCATTGTCTAAACAGCCTGTGTATTTTTTCTCGTGCTTCTCTCTGAATACTGCCCAACTGCAGTTGAATTTTTGCCATGCAGCCTTTATGTACCTTGTCTTGTTAATCCACACATCATCTATTTACTTATGTTTGTACTACTGCATGCAGTTTTCAATCTACATGCTGTGCCCAATTGGTTTCCCTTTCCCCCTTGGACCCCTTGTTCAACCATTCTTCATCTCTCCTAGCTTCTACACTCTAAAATGTTCTACCTCTGTCTGCTGCTTTCCCTGCTGCCACGCTTAGTTACATTAAATGAAAGCAAATGGTGTTGGATTGTGTACAGGAAGATAAAACTAGACCGGGCTAGAAAACTAAGAAATATTCTATCAGCATCTGATGCAAAGATAAAAAAACATAAAAACAGCTTTAAATATCCAAGCACTTTATGGACTGCACGTTTTAACAGCGAGCTTGCTATTGCCAGTGATATGGCAGTGTACAATACCCCTTAGTTATTGTCAAAATTGCTTTCTCAATCAAGGTAATCATATTTTAAACATTTCTGGTGCAGCTGCTTTGTGCAGTTTTTGTGCACTTTATGCAGCTAGTACTGCTGCAGTGACTCACAGGTTATCTGAATGTACTGCGGGTAGTTGACTGGAGTGTCTCCTCCATATGGGCTCCTACTTTTCTGGATTTTTTTTACTAAACCAAGAGTGATTAAAAAACTATTATTCACTCTTGATATAATAGAAAATGCTGTCCAGAGAGATCCTGAGACTGGCTCCGGGTTTCACCAGCCCTAGATAATCTCTCTGATGGCTGGCACAGGCGAATGAAGGCGCCTGCACCAGCCATCAGAGAGATTATCTAGGGCTGGTGAAACCCGGAGCCCTGGCCTCAGGGCCTTGGCACGCCTCAGTGTCTCCCCATCTGTGATGTGCCAAAGTGTCACAGCTAAAAGTAGCCATGGGCGCTGCCGCCTTGCAGTGCCCGTGGCTACACGCCAGTCAGTGTGCAGCCCCACCCTTTCCCAACTCGCCACAGAGTCAGGAAAAGGTCGGGTGAAAGAGCAGTGACTCGAACCTCGAGTCTGTAAGTGCGCAGGTTTGAGGTTTCAGTTTCATGCTCCATTCATGGAAGAAGAAAGGACCAGGAATCCAAACGAGACCTCTGCAGGCAGCAAGGTAAGAAAAAAGCTGTTAAATGCGGTGTGCATTTCAGTGAGAGTGAACATGTGTACGTGTGAGCATGTCTGTGTGTGTGTGAGTTTTTTTTTTTTTTTTAATTGCAGATTTATATAGGGCGAACTCGACCCGAAGGTATTTGAGCGCTTTACATGAGCACTGGTTACGTTACACAAGGACACATTCAGGCACGGGGAGATTAAGTGATTTGCCCAGAATCACAGGATGTGGACGCGACCCCGAGGCTCGAACCTTGGTTTCCAGCACCAAACTGAGCGAGTCAGAGTGAGACTGAGTGAGTCAGAATGGGTGAGAATGAGTGATCATCTGCTATTCTAAGGATAAACTTCACTTCACGAGGACAAAGATACAGGAAGCAAATTTGGCCTTCTCCTGAAAACCAATACAAAACAAGCACTGGCAAGGCCAATAGGTCTCGCCTATGTGTTATCTATTGTTTTTGGTGGAGTGAAGGGGACTGCCATTGTGTGGCATGAAGAGACACGGTGTGGCATGAAGTGGAGTTATGTGGCATTGGGTGCCGTGGCATGTCGTGGAGTGACATTGTGAGGTGTGGGTTGGAGTGGCATTGTGTGGAGTGGAGTAGAGTGATATTGTGTGGAGTGGCACAGTTTGGTGTGGAGTGTCATTGTGTGGTGTGGCGTGGAGTGTCATTGTGTGGTGTGGCATTAAGTGGGGTGGCATTGTGTGGCGTGGAGTGAAGCTGCATTGTGTGGCATGGAGTGTAGAGGCAATGAGTGGACTGGCACTATGTGGAGTGGAGTAGCACTGAGTGGATTGGCATTCTTTGGTGTGGAGTGGCATTGTGTGGCATTGAGTGGAAATGTGTGGCATGGAGTGGCTTGGAGTGAAGGGGAAGTAAGTGGCATGGAGTGAAGGGGCATTGTGTGGCATAATGAGCTGTGGAGTGGAATTTGGGGCACTGATTGGCAATGGAGTGAAGTGGAATTGAGTGGCACTGTGTGGAGTGTAATTGTGTGAAGTGGAATTGTGTGGTGTGGAGTGGAATTGTGTGGATTTGAACTGCATTGTGTGACATGGAGTTAATTTGTGCAGGGTGGACTGGAATTGTGTAGCGTTGTGTGGAGTGCAATTGTGTGGCATTGTCTGGCTTGGAGTGTAATAGTGTGGCATTGTGTGCAGGGTGTGGAATTGTGTGGCATTGTGTTGAGAGGAATCATGTGGCACTGTGTGGAGTGGATTTGCGTATTATTGTGTGGTGTAGAGTGAAACTGAATGGCATGGACTGGAGTGGTGTTGTGTGGAGTGGGATTATGTGGCATTTTGTGAAGTGGACTGGAGTTGAATTGTATGGCATCATGTGAAGTGGATTGGAATTGTGGGACGTGAAGTGGAATTGTGTGGCATTGTGTGACGTGGAGATGAATAGTGTGGTGCGGACAGGAATTGTGTAGCATTGTGTGAAGTGAAATTGTGTGGCTTGGAGTGTAATTATGTGGCATTGTGTGATGTGGAGGGGAACTGTGGGGCAACCTATGGAGTAGAGTGCAGTGGAATTGTGTGGCATGGACTGGAGTGGCATCATGTGGAGTGGAATTGTGTGGCACTGAGTGGAGTGGAGTTGTGTGGCTATGTGTGGAGAGTAGAATCATGTGGCATTATATGGAGTGGAATTGTGTGGCATAATGTGGAGAGGAATTGTGAGCATAATGTGGAGTGCAGTGGAACTGTGTGTCATTATGTGGAGTGGAGTTGTGTTGCATTTTGTGGTATTGGGTGGAATTGTGGGGCATTAAGTGGAGTGGTATTGTGTGGCTTTGAGTGGAGTGGAACTGTGTGTCATTGAGGGGAGTGAGATTGTGTAACATGAAATTGAATTGGGTGGCATGGAGTAGAGTGGAACCGTAAACGTTTGTAGTGGAATTGCATGGCATTATGTGGAGTATAATTGTGTGGAGTGGAATTGTGTGAGATGGAGTGGAGCTTTGTGTGGAGTGACATTATGTGACGTGGAGTTGGATTGTGTGGCGTGGAGTGGTATTGTGTAGCTTTGTGTGGAGTGGAATTATGTGGCGTGTAGTGCAATTGTGAAGCATTGTGTTGAGTGGAATTGTCTGGCATTGTGTGGAGTTCAGTGGAGTGGAATGGAATTGTGCGGCATTGTGTGGAGTGGATTTGCATGGCATTGTGAGATATGGAGTGGAATTGTGTGGCGTGGAGTGGCATTGTGTGGAGTGGGATTGTGTGGCACTATGAGGATTGGAGTGTAATTGTGTGGTGGGGATTGTGCAGCATTGTGTGGACTGGATTTGTGAAGCAATTTGTGGAGTGGAATTGTCTGGCCTTGGGTGGAGTGAATTTGCGTGGCATTGTGTGGCATGGAGTAGAATTGTGTAGAGTGGAGTGGCATTGTGTGATGTGGAGTGGAACTGTGTGGCATGGAGTGCAGTGTAATTGTGTGACACTGTGTGAAGTGGAGCAAAGTGGAATTGTGTGGATTGGAATTGTGCGGTAGTGTGTGGAGTGGAGTGAAATTGTGTGGAGTGGAGTGGAATTGTGTGGTGTGGAGTTGTTGGGCATTGTGTGGCGTGGAATAGAACTGTGTGGTACTGAGTGGAATGGAGCGGAATTGTCTCTCATTGTTTGGTGTGGAGGGGAATTGTGTGGCATTGTGTGGCATGGAGTAGAGTGGAATTGTGTGGCATGCACACAAAATCTCTGTTGCCCTCTCTCTCTCCAGTCTAAATTGTACTATTGTTGTCACATTTCACAAGAGCTGCTCAGATGGTTGTATTTAGCTTGTTACAATGCTCCGGGTCAGCAGCTCAGTTGAACGTGTGGTTCTGATGGAAAAAAGGTTCAAAATATGCATGTACCAGTAGAAACTAAAATGCAAGGAGAGTGCTCTTCAACCTCTATTTTGATGTAATAAAAATTTGCCAAAGCTAATAGATCTGACATTAACGAGGTAACAAAATAAAGGCATACACAAATGCTGTGTCTATACATTCGTATAATAAAGCTAGACCTACTAGCTTTGTCCATGCTTTTTTTGGGGGGTGGGGGGCTTACTGCATTTCCCATTATTGTGGCCAAGTTATAAATCCTCTGCAAAGGATTTGTGGCCCACGTAGACTTTGTTTCTGTAAATGACTATATTTCATAAACTATTTACGCCATTCTTAAAAGACACATGCCCCCTCAAGCAACTGCATGTGGAATGGAAAAATGTGTAAATGACTCAGAGTAAGTGTAATTTACCAGTGGCATCCGGCACGGCATGCGGGTAGCAGGGCCCGTCGGGGGGGTTGAGGGTGCAGGGGGGGCACGGGGCACAATGTAAAATAAAAAAAACACTTACCTTGTCGCCGGGTCCCGCGTCTCCGCTCCTGCTCTCCTCCGTCTCGTATTCCAGGAAGCACAACCAGGCTCCCCTGACAGATCACAACGATGCAATGAAGCGTTGTGATTGGTACGAGCGCCGTGGTTCGGCGCTCAGGCAGGGACTGGGGGCCTGGGCATGTTCTGAACAGGGAAAGTACGCATTACTGTTTTGGGTGGCCCGAGAGGGCCGGCCAAACAGTCATTACGCACTTAGTAGGGTTCTACCACTCCTCCCCTGCTCTGCAGCCCCAACCCCGTCACGCAAAGCTGCCGCAGTAGGAGGACAAAATAAAATGATAACATTACATTATTATAATTTTATTTTTTCCTTTTTTTACTGCTTCAAGGCAGTGGCTCGACGCTCCTCCGCCTTAGCAGAGGAGCCGCCACTGTAATTTACACATTAAGTAAGTTCTTCAAATGTATTCTAACCTTTGAGATGCTGCTACCATCTATTTAAGTGGAGGTTTGCAGCTAGGGGAGAAGCCATGTTTATTTGCACTCATAGTGATGACCCCTACAGCGGCCCGGGGTATCCATCTGCTCGCGATACTTAGGTGTCGGCCACCGCTTTACCTAGCGCTTGCACACATTTGGTTTCTTCAGTTACAAGCATTTCAAAAAAATGTTTAAAAGAACCTATAAGTAAACAGATTACTTGGCTTTCATACACGAGTCTCTGAAGGGGGCAGGCTGTTTCCACTTTAACTGACCGAATTTGTGGCTCCACACTCTACACCTCATTGAACCCACTGACGGGTTCGCAGCCGTCACTCAGCAATGATGCTCTGCAGAGACACATTTGTAATTCTGTAAAAAAAACTGAATTTCAAAACCATCCATCAAACAATCTGTTTTGAAGCTTTAATTTCTTACTGCTCATGGAAGGGTCTTATTTAAGGGAAGGAAAATCCACAGAAATATAGGATTATCATAAGACTTAATATTCTTAATAATAATACTCATCATCATCACATGACCACAGCTTCTTCAGTCTTGGACTTTCCTTCTAAAAATGATTCTTTTTCTGTTGCAAAAGTTGGGCTCAATTGCACTACATCAGACGACAAGCCCCAGAATGTACCGATGTGTTAAGTAAAAGCTTATGACTGGAAATAACGAGCCGTCGCGAAATGGAGTAGCCATATGGAAATATTAACAGATAGGTTGTGGAAAAAGCAAGTCTTACAAGAGCAGCATGCGCATTCGTGCGCAATGTGTCACATTAGCGTGCAGAAAGGTATGGGGGCATAAAGCATGTCCAGACTCGAAAAAGTAAAATAAAAAAACTCAGATCTCTGCGAAAATGCTTGTGCTCTCCTCTTTAAACATGATAAAATTGGCTTACACCCAATTGGCACATTTAATTTACTTGTAAGTTCCTAGTGAAGTGGTACTACATGTACCTAGGGCTCGATAATTTAATGGAACAAGCTGGCCTGCAGCACTGACTGTGCCACCCACTTAAGTAGTCTTTTAAACATGCCTCAGACCTGCCATTGCAGCCTGTGTGTGATGTTTTTAAACTGCCATTTTCGACCTAGCAAAATAAACCTTTTGCGAGGCCTAAACCTTCTTTTGTAATACATACATGTCACCCCTAGGGTAGGCCCTAAACAGCCCACAGGGCAGAGAACAGTGTATTTAAAAGGTTGGACATGCATTGTTAAGTTTTACATGTCCTGGTAGTGAAAATCTCTTAAATTGGTTTTCACTAATGTGAAGCCTACCTCTCCCATAGGATAACATTGGGTAGACTTATTACATTTAATAAGAGATAACTTTCAATTTGGATAAGAATGTCATGTTTGGTGTCTGAGAAATTGTAATTAATAATCCTCTTTAATGGTAAAGTTGGATTTTAATTTCCAATTGAAAATGCCACTTTTAGAAAGTTGCCATTTCCCTGCCCTAACTATTTGGTGCCTGTAGCCAGCCTATTCCTGGGTCATATGACTATGTGCAGTTGGCAGTTGGAATTTGTTTATTCCTCCCAGACAGTCACACAATAGAGGGGTTAGGTGTGCCTGGATGGGCCATCAACTGGCAAGATGAGGGGGCTGTGGGCTGCCTTTACACACCAATGACTGGTCACCACTGCATTGCTCACGCAGCCAGCTTGGAACCAGGGCAGGGGAGGCAGGAAACTTCAAGGACTTTAAAGGGAAATCTCCAGAACCTTCTCTTACTTCAAAGTTGAGTCAGGTTAAAATCTTTGTATACACAGGCTTTTATTTAGCTATATTGTTAAAATACGGGAGGCCTGGCCCTAGCTCTAATCTAACCTTTACCTGGCCTGGTTTTATTAAGGCCATTGCATTAGATCTGAATGGTGTCTTATTTTTCTTTTCGATTTGGGCTGGTTTTGCATATCTGTTATCTAGTGTAAGGGGTGTAAGTCAAAGTTCAACTTCTGTGATTGTTTCAATTAATAATATTGTTTGCAGGGATAGATATCTTGCCTTCCGTGCTATCGGATGTTGGTTAATGTTTTAGTGTCCATATCGGCAACCCTCCCCTGCAAAATGGTAAATGGCTACTTGGCACACAATGAATCAGGTAAATCACACAACGCACGGTTTGGTGGAAAACAGTTTGCTGCAGGTTTATTTCAGAAATGAAATATGCCAACGTGGTGGGTTAACTTACGGGCGATCGAAGGGCAGGCAGCAATGAGTAACCTAAGCTGCCTCCCTACCTGACCAGCCAAACAGCACGTGGCCCAACCCATTCGGTGCTACAATTTTATTTGGGGAGTTTTTTCCCTTAAATACTGTGGACCATCAGTTCAGATTTATTACTCACGCCTTTTTAGGGGCAGAGGGTCACCAGGCAAGCCCCGGTTGCTCAGGCTTGTAACCACCGGAGGGACTACCCTTGCACCGGCGCTTACATCCGAGGGTCCTGCCATAAAGACTCCTAGTGATTAGGCATAGAGCACCCTTGCCGGGCTCCATGAGATGGTCCTTGCATACCAAACTGCCTCCGGATTACCCTGTAGCTCCGCCTGCAACACAAATAAAAAATTAATATGCTCAGAACATGAAGCCACTTCTGCCGCCGCCCCGCTGGGTACAGGATAGGGTGGGTGACAGTGTGGGAAAACTAAGAGGGTAACAATTGTGTGGGGCAGGTTCAAGTGCCTGGCCCCAGCCCACCAGGTGCCGGACATGACACAGGGTGAGCGCTGGAAGTGAGGGACTCCCCCGGGGGGTCCTGCAGACTAGCTTGATGGTGCGTGTGCCAGAGTGTGCCACTAAGGGGCAGCCCTCCTAGGAGGGTGCACTGCGTGCACCACGGGCAGACGCATAGTGCCAATATCGGCAACCCTGCCCTGCAAAATGGTAAATGGCAACTTGCATACAATTAATCAAATAAATCACACAACACACGGTTTGGTGGAAAACAGTTTGTTGCAAGTTTATTTCATAAATGAAATATGCCAACATGATGGGTTATCTTACGGACGATCCAAGGGCAGCAGTGATGAGCAACCTAAGCTGCCTCCCCGCCTGACCAGCCTAACAGTACAGTGGGCCAACCCATTCGGTGCTACAATTTTATTCGGGGAGTGATTTCCCTTAAATACCGTGGACCACCAGTCCAGGATTATTATTCACGCCTTTTTAGGGGCGGAGTGTCACCAGGCAAGTCCTCGGTTGCTTAGGCTTGCAACCGCCTGAGGGACTAACAGGGTGTCGTTGCTTACATCTCAGGGTCCTGCTGAAAGACTCATAGGGGTTTGGCATAGAGCACCCCTGCTGTGCTCCATTAGAAGGTAAAGCAAACAGAAGGAGATGTTGGACGGAGCGCTGAAACTTTTCTGACACTCACTCCCAGTCACAGATCTGGGTTGAATCCATCATCGTTCCTTAGCTCACTTTGCCACCTCAGTTCAGACCCAGCTATATGCAAATCAGTCTTGACCCTGTGCCTCATGGGAACAGTCCAGCCCGAACTGCCAAGCCAGGCCCTCCCTGGACTGGAAACAAGCATCCTGGGACCAGCTTAAGGGGTAACGCCCCTCTTCAGCCAGGCTAGCTTGAATCCAGTGGTACCCTTGTGTACCAAACTGCCTCCGATCACCCTGTAACTCTGCCAATGCCTTGGATGTGGCCACCGTCATATTCAGGGCTCCCCATCAAGGCAGGCTCCCCATTACTTGCAATACACAGTTACCAGTGCATCTTGCAGTTCTGAGAGGAACAAGCCCATACTGACCTCTTGACAGGTGTACCTCATCCTTGTCGAAGTACCCCGTGGTGCTTGCATTGATTAGGCCATATCTTATGAAGTATAAACCTCTCTGCTCAGTGAAATTGCGTCTGGCGATATCAACCCTTCTGCTGGAATGTTCAATGGCCTCCCCAGTCCTGACTCCATGCCATACGCTGCGCGAAATTATCTCTGATGACCATAATTCACAGTGCCCCATGAATTTGCTGATCTCACCCATGGTGGACTTCATTGCCTTGATTAGCGCGCAGCATCCCAGGGAGGGGAGGTAACTCTCCCCAAGGTGAATTACCAAATGTGGGGTGGGGCCCGCCCCTGCTAGTCTCTGCTGCAGCTTTGTTATCAAACTGCGCCAATGCATGCCAGGGAAACCCAGTCATGCATTCCGCCTGACCAACAAGAAATACGACCCCATGGGGAGGATAATTACTTCTTATGACTTGAGGAGAGTAGAGTATTGTGCCAAATTGTACCATTGCATTGCTGGGGGTCAGGCCTAGCCCTCCCCAACCCTGGCCATTTGTTAACACACCCCCAGGGTTTGGGGCTGTTTCATGCCCTTTAGTGGTTGCCCAGTGTGCCTCTACCGCCTAAACCCGGGCAAGGGTGGACCTGAAACCGGCGTGTGACCCGGGGTCCCCATAACTGTACCCCTAATACCAGAAGGGCAGCTCGGTTACTGTTCCCAGTGGTTGGGGAACCCAGGGTGATGGTGAACGTTCCGTCTAAGGAATCTAACTCTGGACTGGGAATTCCTGCCATTAGTGACTATGAGCTGAACACCCCATGCCCACTTGAAAGAACGGACTATCCCGAAATAGACAATAGCTAATGCGGGGGAATGACCAGCCGGCCCATCCTGTGGGAAACGCTAATCAGGAAGAGCACTTTGGATAGAAAGTAACATGTAACAAAGAACAACTCGTACTTTCCACCCTCCTATTAAAGTGTGAAGTTGCTGTTTCTCCTGGCAAAGAACGACTTTCACCTCCAGTGCATTCAGACAGGCACAATTCTAATCTATACTATTGAGTGATTCTCATCTGGGAGGGCTGAATGCCACATTAGAAAGGTACACGGTGAGCAGTTCACTATGCAAACTCTTGGGCTCCTTAAAACCCCTGGTCTGCAAACAGATGACGTGTCCAGGAGCACAACATATGGCCCAGCCAGAAAAAATAAATCATCAAAGTTAGCGATGGAAGCATACACCCCTCCATTTAGGAGAGGAAAGTGGGAGACTTAAAATTTAAATATGCAACCAGGAGTATTTCCCCGTTGACTTCTATTGAAATAGAGGCGATTTCAGGCAGAAGAAGCCAAAATAGCAAAATAGGACAATAAAATCCTGTTACAATGGTGTGGCAGCAGCCAACTAACGAAAGCCTTTCCAAAGTTCCTTGAGTGAAACTTACAATGTGAATCTCACATGCAGGTGTTGCCTAAATCGCGATGTTCACTGTGAGCTGGTCCCTGAACGCTCAAAACAATTGATTTTTTAATGTTAACATAGCTCCCATCTTTAGAACCTACCCTCATTAACCTTGTCTCATACCATACCATCAAACATGGCCGCCGTTCAATGATTAAGGGTACTAATTATATGGCGGATACAAGGCAGTTACAGCCATGCCTGGTGTCGAAGGATCAATCCGCCGATCTAACCCCAAGTATACAACCCTCCTGATGTGATGCAGAGGGCAAGCCCATGCCGCAGAAAGTGGACAAGGAGATTCAAAAGATGGCTACTGGTGTCGCCGTAAAAACTAAATCAGGATGAGGAAGCATAGCAATTGCACAGGTGTAACTGGCGCAACTCTGCCTACCCCAAAAACACGTGCCTAAAATATGCCGCTCCACAAGCTTGATACCACTCGAAGTAATTAACCTCTAAGCGAAACAAACAGTAGTTTAACATGTCATCCATTAAGTCATTCCCATTGAAGTGACTACATTGTTAAATTCAATTCACACACTGGGCTACCGAACACCCCATACCTCAAACCTGACAAGATACCCCTCTCCAACATGAATTAGTGAAACATCTGTGCTTATAACCTGGGCATCTGCACTGAAAACCACCTTAAAGGTGTGGATCCTAGGCAGAAAAAGTGCTGTTCAACTTGCCCGTATCACCCTAAGGGGTGACAATGGCTTGCCGTGGTCTAACCCGCAACCATGGCGGTACCATCAATTGCTTATATGGTGGCCGCCCTGTAGGAGAGTAGGATCTGCTTCACAGGGGTACCCCCACTTTTTGCTGATACTTCACTGGTTTTCGACATTAGTCTGGCTGGGGCCCTGCTATTCAGAACCCCAGCCTAGCTGTTTCCTCTTTAAAAGGGTCTCCATGTGCCTTAGGCACATCTCTGATTGGGATCTGGAGTGCCCTTGTAAGTCCCTAGTATATGGTATACTATGTACCAAGGGCATAGGTACTCTCAGAGGCCTGCCAGGGGCTGCAGCATATATTATGCCACCCCTGGTAGGCCATCCAAACTGACACCACAGGTCTGCTACTGCAGCCTGGGTAAGGTGGTGCATGCACCCCTTTGCTGTGGTATAGGTTACCTATATCACTAAATGCATACACACATATAAACCTATAAGTCACTCCTAAGGCAGGCCTTATCAATCCTAAAGGCAGAGTGCATGGTTCCTATGTGAGAGGGTGCCCCTGCATGAGCAGGGCCCCTCTGCAGCGTTCGGAGACCATCTCTGATGCTGTTTGTAGTGCAGCCTGACCATATACTCTTAAACGCATTATATCCTCGCGGTAAAATGCTAACTATGGAATGGCTGCACCGAAACATGTCGTGTTTGGTGTCAAACATCTTGGAATACTACCCCCCCGCCAATTCTGGCGGCGGGGGTAGCATTCCACCCTTCTAGAGGGAAAGGCATGTTAACTCTGACGAGTCCGGTAACTTCTTTCCAGAGCCCTGGCATCACAAAATGGATGCTGCTGCCACAGACACGAGTCTGGCCTCCTGCTGCTGGACGAAACTCCGGCAGGGGAGGCCTGGACAATAGGTTTCCTGTCCCAGGGAGGTGTGACCACCTCCCCAGACAGGACAATGTGTATTGGGGCTGGGCGGGAGCACTTTCGGGTGCTTTGAAGTCCTGCACTGGGGGCACATTTGGTGTCCCTGTGCATACCCCAGGTCAAACCGGATCTGGGGCTTGCAGCCCCTGCTTTGGCGCGAACTGGACAAAGGGAAAGGGGTGTAGCCACCCCTCTGCCCTGACCCACCCATAGGTGGGGCCACAGAGTAGTCCATCCCCTATTTTTGGAATAAAGGTAGGAACCCAGTCCTTAGGACTTTAGATTATACCTGGACGAAACTCTGAAACAGAATCCTGGACCTTCGACGCTCTACTCACGATTAGAGGACTGAAGAATCTCCCTTGGGGTCAAGGAGTGACTCCCCTGCTTGGCAGGCACCAAAGAAGCATCTGTCCGGTTCGCATCACTGAAGCTCCTGTCGGACGCCGAAGTCATCGCATCACCAGAGGTGGATTCTCAGACTTCCCGAGGCTACCCTGAGTCCCCAGCAAAGCTGAGGCCCGTGGCTATCGTGGGTAACGTGAGACCGTGACCCCTGGACACCGAGCACACTTGCAAGTGCACCATCTTCTGGGTCTCCCAAGAAGTCGTGCTTTGGGCTCCGAGTAGCCCTAGCCTCCAGCACCACCTGCACCGAAGATCACTGGCCCCCACTCCACGAGTGTCCTGTAAG